>JAPQRN010000021.1:11356976-11372384 GCA_037367275.1 Coranthus polyacanthus
TCCTCCTCCTCCTCCTCCTCCTCCTCCTCCTTCTTCTTCTTCTTCTTCTTCTTCTTCTTCTTCTTCTTCTTCTTCTTTTTCTTCTTCAGGCACCCATGTGATGGAGGGGTCAGGACGCATGGTGGTGAGTGCTGTTGGTGTCAACTCACAGACTGGGATAATCTTCACTCTGCTGGGGGCCGGCGTTGAGGAAGAAGAGAAGAAAGAAAAGAAAGGTACAAATATTATATCATTAACTATTTCTTCTTCAATAAATTTGGCCATTTTCTGCAGTTGCTTCACAAGTACTAAGGTAATTTTTGTTACTCTTGCCCAGCAATGTATCTTTAAAAAGAAAAAAGCTTTTGTCATTTCACTACACTGTGTTGTATAATATCAGTGTTTCATAAATGAACAAATGTTCATCTGTTTAACTCATGTGAACTGTATGAGCCATTTGTAGAAAATTTGTAAAAAAAAACCCAAAACTGTACACAGTCTTCTTTGCTGAATGTGTCTAAAAACTCTATGCAATGCGTAGTGGTGGTACAGTTGTGAGCTGCACTGTCCAGGTTCTGTGGGTTCAGGTGCATTGTTGTCCTCACTCTCTTATTGTTCCAAATTCACCTTGAAGGTGGGGCAGTGGAAGACGGACACCAGAATACAGGTAGAGTATCACTTTTCTCTGACCCCTGGGAGTGGTACTTGATCCTTGTGACCTTAAACCCCCAGTGACCCGCAAGAAACCATCTTTAAACCTCACCCCTCCAGTAGCGGAACGGCCTTGCCTCAGTTTAATTCCTCACTTAAAAAGAGAAGCCTGATCATCACGGCGCCTCATCTTTTTAAGTGTTAACAGATGACACATTTCACAGTGCATAATCCTCTCCCTTTCTTACAGACACCGCACTCATCAAACTAACTAGCATTCAACATCGGTGCTGTTTTCTAGATGTGTTGAATGCCTTAAATAAAGACAGGCTGTCAGATTCATCTCATTGCTGTAATAACAGAACAATGACATGACAGAGACAGCCTTGAAGGTGTACAGCACATGTACCAGTGGCAGAGAGTAGACACTGTAAGCTTTTGTAAGATGTAATTTTTCACAAATTCTATCTCCTTGTTTTGACTTGTATTTGCGATTGTTTTCCAAGTGCAATTAATCAGATTAGATCAATCAAAGCAGGCGAAAGTAGTCCCAGGTCTCTGATTAACCAACAACAAACATAATCTGGTCCCGGGCAAACAGTCCACAAAACATTTACTTTAAGCCATTTATGTTGATACATTCTCGATAATCATGACTTGTAGAAGCTTCCTTTTATCGTAATGTGCATTCTCATAGTTCCACTGGTAGGGAAGGAGTACGATTCATTGTCTGACGTAAACGTGCAGGCTGAGTATGTACCATACCTCTGCATTGCCTCGTTCCCTCCGTCATCATTTATGGCCAGTTTAATTAATACGGATTAAACAACTCTGTTTGAGGCTGTCTTAAAATGTTCTCAAACTTGTTTTAGCTTCAAGCAACTGAAACTTTACAAACTGTCTTGGTTTTTAAGTTGAATAATACATGCAATACAGCATTGTGATAACGCTCACTAAATAATTGCAATTTTGTTTTTGCAACAAAAGAAAATAAAAGCAATTCGGAGGCTAAGAGAGGTTACGTATCATTAACACTGAATTCATTATTCCTGTTACTCTGGTTGGCACATGTGTAAATCCCCAGCTAATGCAGTATAGTTACCTTTTGTTTATGGAGCATAATTTAAAATGACCTATGCAACCTTTTTAACTTATTGTTTCAGTTTCTTTGCTCTAACTATGATTTTTGTGATGCCAAAAGATATAACACACGAATAACATGGTTCAAATAAATGCCACAAATTAGACGATTAAAAGTCACAGTTCTTTCCAGTACATGTAAGATTAAATACAGTGCATACACTAGAGTAAAACAAATCGTTGTTTTGTAAATTCTTTTAAAATGTTTTCATAGATCCACTCTTTTGGTAGCTCAGGTGAAACATTATATTCTGTTCTTTTCCATATATGTTATGTTCAGACTTCGTGTTTTGTGTCTGTCTTATGTTACACTTTATTTTACTGATGTTTTCCTGCTTTTACTTCTTGTAAAACACTCACATAGCTGCACACATATAATAATCAATACACAAATAAATCCTGTATTTACATTTCTAATCCACACTATGCTCAACACTAAACTGTAGTCTTGACATAAAGTCTACATACTGAATCTCTTAAATGTGTTATAACCATGTTATTTCTGTTCATTGTCTTGTGGTCTCGTGTGTGCATGTGCGTGCGTTTGTGTGGGCGCGTGCGTGTGTGTTTTTGTTCATTCGTGTTCGGCCCTCATTTTTACTGGCTAGACTGCTCCCATCCCCCTATCCACCCCATCGCAACTATAGCCACGGATGGGGCTGCAGGCATTAATGCACCTGGCAGTGCCAGCCTAATTAATGGTAGGTTGATAAAACCTCTGATCTCTGACCTCTTTTTGTCATGATCTTTGACTGCTCCTACCTTCTCCATTCTCCCACTGCCTTCTACCATGGGTGCTCACCCTCTGCTCTGCCCTCACTTTCAGTTGTGTTGGACCCTTCTGTACCCATGCTCTCAGTGCATGTCTTACTCAGCTGTAGAGTCCCTATGAGTCCCTTGTTTCTTCTTCTTCTCTTTTTGCTCTTTTGTCGTGTATTGCTTTCTCATGTAGATAATGTACTCTGAATTTTATGATCCATCTTTATAGGGAAATCTAATTAAAGAATTGACGTTCTGATTCTCAGGAGCAGTGACAAAACATTTCTATGTATTTCCAATGAAGATTTTTTTTTTTTGAAGGATTTGTGAAGTCTTGCAACATTGCAACGCATTCAAGTAAGGTCTATTTAAGTGTTACTATTATCGGTCGTGGAGTAAAAAAAACCTATTGGAGTACATTAATTGAAGTTTCCGATAGAAGACAGGACACTATCTAGAGCCTGGTGGCAAAATCAAACTGTAAGGCCATCTCCTTTAGTTGGGTGTCCTCTGAGATCACTTAGTGCAAATCCTCTATTTCTGTGTTAGCTGGACAAGATGCAAAAGATTAAGTTCCTTCATTGCTGCACTGGGTTCTCTCTTATCTTCGTCTCCTTGGAGAACAGCCCCAAAGTGTTTGTTCTCAAGGCAGAAGGGGCGTGATTTGCAGTGTAATGGTGCCCTTGTCCTGGGCTGGAACAGAGCGATTTGTCATCTTCAGCTTTATTGTGACTCCAGGGACTCCTGATTAATGTGGAAGTGGAGGTGACACGGGCCTCATTTTCTACATACATGCTAAAAATTATGAGAAAATCTGGTCCTCTAGTTCTGTTTGAGTAAATTTGTCAGTGGAATTTGACTACAGACCAGTGAAAGATATGTTTCATGTCTCTAATCTACCCACCACCAAGATATACTCTGCAGTTTACTAGAATTATAGCCTGGGTAGATAATAGATAAGCTTAACGATACATAATTATTTATTAAAAAATGAAGCTGCTTTGAAAAAAAACCTAACCTAGGTTTTAAAAAACCTTGACATACAGTCCATTTGGATTAAATTCACATATAGATCATATTCAAACCTTGTGTAAGCAGAATCCAACAGCATAATAAATCCACTGTCCCTGGACTTACGCAGATTTCGATTTTCCTCCAGTTGTTCTTATGTAACTTCTCCATGTGGGAGGCTTTTCCTTCAGGCCCTCTCTCTCTCTTTCTGTTTGTACTGTTCACATCTCCAGTCTGCTTTCCTCTGAGTGTGTTATCTTGCATGAGCTTTCTGAAAATGTTCTCTTATGCATGCCGTCTCTTCTTTGTGTGTTCTGTACGTGTGTTTGTGGCGTACTCTCCCTCACCGTCAGTGTTCAGTGTAATGCCGTATCTATGTCTTGATATCTCATTTTATACTCTGATGGTTGACTTGCGTTGTTGATAATGTGTATGGAATTACCTGTGCTCATATAGAACATTACTTAACAATTTTTTTTTTTTTTAAATCAGCCGAAAGTGTGTAATTCCATTGACATTTGCTCCTATTTAATTCTGCCCATTACAGTATGTGTCTCTAAATAGTGCTGGAATAATTCTTAATTACATTTTGTTGGTAGTAGGTGTTTCTCTTAGTTACATTACGTCATTTACATACATGGATCACAAGCCTTTCTATGTGACTGTCTCAAAGACGTTGTATTAAAAGTCATTTTCCTGTCTCCCTGTTTGCTATTTTTGGTTCTCAATGTGTGTGTTGTCTTTGTGGTGATTATATGTTGACTTGTCTGCCTTGGTTATTTTTGTTGTTATTGTCTTGTATGTCTCCATCATAGGTAAAATGCAAGATGGCAATATGGAGAGCAACCAAATTAAAGGTAACCAAACCTCATCTCTCACTCTCTCCTCCCTTGCTTCCTCTCCTCCGCCTCCTCCTCCTTCTCATTTTTTTCCCTCCTCGTGTGCAGTGTAAGCTCTGGGTCAATTATTTATTTCAGCCGACTTTGGACTTAACATTCTTGATACACGCTATCTGTCAAAGGATTGTGCAGTGCTAATTCAGAGTACATTCAAACAGACAACAGTGAGATTTTTTGCATTTGGCCCAGGTTTTACCTGCAGTCATATTAGGTTAGACGATCCCTCCCCACTCTGTCTGTCACCGACGTGTTGTCCCTGTTCTGTTGTTTGTTGTTCTTCTTGTTGTGTTGTTGACTTGTTTTGTTCTCTCTGCGAGAACAACAACCTGTCCCTAAATGACTGCACCTATCTTCACTCAGACTGCCTTGTTTCACCCCAAGAACTAAGAGTGTCCTGTTTGTACTTCCCCTGGTTATGAACCACACACTGGTTTCCCCTTTCGACTTTTTTATGAAATTTGCCCCAGTTTGTGAACCCTCAGTGTCATGAGCTATGGCATCAGTTGGTATGGGATTATAGGGGTACTGCAATGTTTTAATGATGTCCTTTAGGTTTGCAATTAATGCTTACTTTTATTGTTAATCATATATGTTGTTCTGAAAAGTAAAACTTGTTTGCAAATGCCCATCACAGGTTAGCAGAGTGATTTTTTCAAAGAAGTAATTTTGCCTGACTGACAGTAAAAACACCCAAAGGTATTCACTTTTCAATAATATACAAAAAAAGGGTTTTTATCTTTCATTAAAGAAGCATTTTCTTTCAGGCAGTTGATTAATTCATTCCTTACCACAAGGCACTTTTCACATAAACAGACCAATTTTTTTTTTTCCCATCATCTACAAATGTCAACGTGGAAATCGTTGGCATCATTATCTCTTCTCATATGGTTTCCAGTCGGAGTGTTAGCAGTTCTTTGAAGTCTAAGCATTCCTATCAAAATTTTCTCTCTCCGCCCAAAAGCGTAATGAGATGTAGTAATGGACCCATACTTAAACAAACATTTTGGTCTGTTCGCTGACTATTCATGAAAAAAGTTCATGTTGAGTTCATTGAAATGTCTTGTGGCAAAATGGCGAATAGAGATTCCCTTCTACTCCTCGACGCTTGAACACACAGCTATACTAACGGTGATAATATAGCGCATGTTTCGATTTAGGAACATTTTTCCTGCACCTGTTTAAATTTCGGGTTTTTGATCTTGCTTCTCTGCCGTACACGTTTGTATGATATTCAGACGTTACCCTCTCTACCTTGGTGGAAAAACAAAACACACAAACCAAGAGTGTATGACAAATGTGAGCATCGAGCACATGCCTCATTGTGATTTGGAAACCGGGCTGAAATGGTTCTTGATAATGGGATACATTAACAGCGAGGCAGTGTGTTTGTGTGAGAGGAAGAGACAACGATAGAGTGAGGTAATTGAGGATTGGTTGTACAGCAAGAGGAGTCGTTTTTTTACCGAGATTTTCTTTCTTTTCAACACAAAAGAGTTCAAAGAGTTCCTATAATATAAAGTTAATAAAAATATCCATTCATCTTAAAATATGAAAAGAGATTACATTTCTGTAACATGCTTTACATGGGTCACTGTGTATTTTATGAAGTGATCATAAATAATTATTTGGATATGGACTATTTTGACTAGTGGGAGATATTTATTCTGATTTATATATTGTATTTATTTACTTCTCATACAGTGCACGACATAATTGTGATTGTCTGTTGCAGCATACTCCTGGAGACGGTTGGTTTCAGGGAAATGTATGATAACTCTGGTGGTTTAATGTGTTTGCCGATTTCCAGTGATTAGCTTCTGTCAGTCACTGTTAGTATAAAAGAGCCTGTTTATTTTTTATTTTGTTGACAGCTTCTCCTATGATTTAATTATATTATCACCAGTATAGATGATTCATCCTCTTAGATTGCTGCGCTGTCCTGCAAACTGGCATAACATTTTCAATGCACTGATGCTTTTCTAAACATAATTTAGTAGATAATGACAAGTCTAATACATTTCTAAGATGTGATTTAAGAATATGAACCTTTAGACCTCCAAGGTCATTTGAAACTGCAGATTATTCCAGTTGCAAACAACAAAACAGTTCACATGTCTGATTATCAACACATTTCCACAATCTGTTTTGACCTTAAGTGCTATGTATTCAGGTCATATTCAGCCAGTTTTTATCTTTATTGTTTGTTATTCCAGATCATTCTGTTTTTACTTCCTTTTCCACTTTTTTTGGTCCTCTTTTCTTTTCAGGCTGACACAGTATGTATATTTTACTTTATTTATTATTCATGTGAGCAGCATTAAACTTTCTTTCTGCATGGAATTGCTGCATAAGGTTACTTTCCTTAACTTTCTGCGAATGCTCAGCAGACTCCTAAACAATCTGTGAATATGTCCCGGAACGTGAATGTATGATCCTGAAAATTCTTAACTGTAAAAATGTGTTTGTGATGAAAAGATAGCACGAATAATAAGAATCTCAGTGTTTCACTTACTCAGGCAAAATGACAGGCCCTGGTTCCTGCCAAGAAAACAGTGCAGCAACACACAAACAATCCAGTTCTCATTACGGTATCTAAAAGCGTTATACAGTATATACCATAGTTCTTCTCTTGTCACAGTGATCTCTTGTTGGCTTTAAATCTAAACTGTATATGTTTACCGGGTGTGCTGGATCTACTGATACTTAAAGCCTTTCTCCCTCCTCCTCTCCATTGCCTTGGTCTAATCTCCATTTCTAACACTGCTGTCTTTTGTGTTTTGTGGTGTTTACAGTAAAGAAGCAGGACGGAGCAGCTGCCATGGAGATGCAGCCTCTAAAGAGTGCAGAAGGTGGAGAGGCCGATGAGAAAGAGAGGAAGAAAGTGTCCGCGCCCAAGAAAGAGAAGTCTGTGCTGCAAGGGAAGCTGACCAAACTGGCTGTCCAGATTGGCAAAGCAGGTACAGCAAACTGAACACAGACAGGTCCGTCACTCAGTCAGTCACTTAAATCAAGAACAACAAGGTACTGAACCATCATCCTGTCCATCAAAACAAGATGTAGCACTGATGAGACTCACGTCTTGGTCACTTAGAGCAATCGAAGCAGTTAGAGAGAATGCTAAAATGTCAAGAGCATGAGGCTATGAAAGAACCTGTGCACTTTATGTTTTAAGTGACTTGAACTCTGCAGACAACTTGCTGAATCATTTAGAGAGTAGGTGGAACTGAGAGTGTATTTCCCAGGTATTTTCATCAATGTTGGTGGAATTTTAATCAAAAACCCCTTGTTGATATCAAATCAAAATACCAAGCAGCTGAAATGTCTGATATACTGCAGTAGGACGGTTTCAGCAAGCACTTTTAGTAACAGATGCCCACATGCCAAAATGCCCACATTGTGGGTGTCCTCCCAGTAGCAACACAGTGAGATTAATGTTGAACAAATAATAGCAATGAAAATTACATACTTTAAACACCTGAGAACTGTGAACCCAAAAAATGCCAGACTACTCCTTAGCAGCCTTTTAGGAAGTTAAATGAACCTGAATACTATACCAAAGCTATTGACTTATTTTATTATTATTAGTTAATAGTTAAGTGGGTTCTCATTTTCGTAGAAACCCTTCAGTAAGTCCTTATTTTTACAGTGTGCTGTTACATCAGTATGTTGGCCTGAGTGATTGAATGAGGACATGGTGTCATAACAATGAAGTACCGTGGATGGATTAGCAGGCAAACAGCACTGCAAGATCATATGGTGTATGGAAGATATGGAAGAATATATCTCTACTCCAGTGACCCCCCTGTCCTGGATCTTTTTACAATTTATACTCACTATTCACAGTTCATAAGACACAGCTGGTCTGTATCTACCTGACACCAGGTGCAGGTTATTAGCAATCAGCGTGGGAATGAAGACGGCAGATACACAATGTGAATCGTATAAAGTTTACTGTGTTTACTGCGCTGTGTTCACATTATGCATCTTAAAAGATTGGCCTAAATTTAAGCATCAAGTGTCACAAGCCAGAAGAGGAGGGACAGAAATCTACATGGTGCCTGTGATGGTGCCCCTGTAGAAACTCACTTAGTTTTATCTCTGACCAAAAACACCTGTCTTCTGCACGTGACATATTTTCCATACAAACACACACAAACACAGCACAATGAATGACAGAACAGATGCTATTTCCAAAGGGAAGGAGACGTTGTTCCTACAGCAAGAACAACTGCCAACAACCCGCCCTCCATTTTTTGGTATGGAGCTTCTGACTGGAAGATGCAAGTGGACTTGAAGAAGAGACTTGTTCTTTAGAAGAGATGGCAGTAATCTCACTTTGACCAGACCTAAGTTCTTCTTTCCGGGAGCACAAAAACCGTCTTAGTAGCTGAACTCATTGGCGCCCTTGGGAGGACGGTGCTAGCCATCTCTCACCAACTGAAGAACGCCAAAGACCAGGACTTGATTGATGAGGCTCTTGTCAAAAGATGCCATGAAGTTGTTTTCAACTTGAAGGTTTCTCTGCAACATCAGATAGATTGGTTTGGAACCCAAACAACTGGATGGAGTCACTGGGGAGATGAGCCATGACAGCTGAGACAGCTCAAGATGGCTGTGGTTGACAAGAGCTCGCAGTTGGAACCCTGCTGCAGGTGAAGCTTAATTTAGTCTTTACTGCCTCACTTGGGCAAAGCATACATGCTAAGGGGAGAAACATTTGTACGTACTGAAGAAGTAGAGGGAATGCTCTGACCACTGTGGGGAAGGAATGCCAGAAAGAAGAGCAACTTGCAACACCATATGTTATGTACCTCTTGCAGTCTCAGCCCGTAGCAAAGTCAAAGCAGAAGCAATAGTGTTTAAAGTAAACCCTTTAGCTCCATACACCTTGCAGGTACCAGTGACTACATATGTAAATCTATGTCTCCTCTTCATTCTATACCTTTTCATTGCTCAGCTGTTACTCTCTGTACCTTTTCCAGGTTTGCTCATGTCAGCCATCACAGTCATCATCCTGGTCCTGTACTTTGCCATTGACAACTTTGTGATGCAGAAGCGCCCTTGGATGCCAGAGTGCACCCCCGTCTACATCCAGTATTTTGTCAAGTTCTTCATCATTGGTGTGACTGTGTTGGTGGTGGCCGTGCCAGAGGGGCTGCCGCTGGCTGTCACCATCTCCCTTGCCTACTCTGTCAAAGTAAGGAAGAACATGCCTACATTACGCACACTGCTGTAATTCTAAAGTCAGGGATTTCCATTTATACAGTGTACACATTTAACTGTGTGTTTGTTTACTCGTAAGTCAGTTCGCTGATTTCTTAGTGTTGTGTGTCGTATAGTGTGAAGCGTTTTTCGAAGACTGGGAAATTAACCCACATTCTAGGTTTATTTGTATTTTTAACCTATTTTTGTTATTTTCATTTGTCTTTACTTTTCACACAAAGTGGAGAGAAGTGATTTGCATGGAAATAGGTGATTTTGGAAATGCTTGCTCTGTGTTAAACGCTTATTTGATTCAAAGCACCAAACAGGCAAACTAACTCTGATAAAGGCCAAGTGCAGAAAGCAAGTTTATTTCCTTGTTTCTGTTTTACCATGCCCTTTGAGCACAGACAGTCTTTTTGTATTTTTAGTCATTATAGAAACCAGAGTTTAAGTGCGTGATGAGTGAATTCAGGCATCAATGTACTGTAACGGTCTAAATATTCTAAGGCATTTTCCAGTACTTGCAACATGTCATGATAATCGTGCTGTCTCCTTTCAACAGAAAATGATGAAAGACAACAACCTGGTGCGTCACCTGGATGCATGTGAAACGATGGGCAACGCCACAGCCATCTGTTCTGACAAGACAGGCACACTAACCACCAACCGTATGACGGCTGTGCAGTGCTACATTGGAGATGTGCACTACAAAGAAATCCCAGAACCCGGAGTTTTGCCACCAAAATCACTGGAGTTACTGGTCAATGCTATCTCCATCAACAGCGCCTATACCACCAAGATACTGGTAAGCCACCTGTAATGGTAGCCGCTGTTGTTTGGAGGCCTATCCTTTAGGCATTAAACAATACGAATGTAAAGAAAGACATATTTACCTGTCACTTGGTAACTATGATGTTATTTCTATGGTAATGATACTGTAACAAAATGGGTTTTGGTCATTTGTGTGTTGCCTCCCTTTTTACATTAAATACAGAACATATTCTACTATATTCTTCTAACCTAAAGGCTTGTTAATTAAGATTTCGCTCCTTCTGTGAGAGCAGTGAAATCATATGATGAGAGCAGCTCTGAAACAGTGAGACAATTCTGCAGTGCCTTCTTGGCAAAGCAGGCAGTCAGTGTCCTTGGCTGCTGCTTTAGATTCATCAGGCATTCACTCAACTTGTCACCTTGAGAACGGTTGTGTAATTTTGTCTTATCTGATATTCAGACCGTAGCAGACTGTAATTGAATCCAATCTGTCTAAGTGCTGGAGATGGTCTCTTGTTTACAGTGAATGCAGCGAAAAGAGATTTCTCCAAGCCAATTAGACCTGCATGCAATACGAAATAGATAAATACAGTATATAGACAGACAGATAGACTCACATACAAACTGTCACATCTTCTAATCACAGAATCTGAAACCTGCTTGCATCAACATTTGTTCAGGCCACAGGGCTGTCCTTGAATCCTTGTCTCCATAAAAAAAGTGTTTCCCATAAAAACCCTAAAAGCAAAGCTTGCCAGGATCAGAGTGTCCTCACTGTTATCGCAACATGTCGGAGTAAACTTTTCTTGGCCTGACTGTTCAACCACACACATGCACATTCTTCTTGTTTCCATCACTTGTCAAGACATTGCATAGAGGTACATTCATTTCCTGGAGACCATAACCCAAGTCTTCATCCTAAAAAGATGACATATAATTACCCCATAACATGGGGTCCAGCATTTTAGTCCCCACAAAGTTGAATGCCACAAGTAGGCTCATGGAGTTGGGACCCCACAAAAATAGAACATACGCACAAACAAAAACACACTCAATTTGTCTTTCTGTCTTTATGTCACTGTCCTTAAAAAAACCCCTGTAGAGTCTATTCATTGATGGCTGACCAACTGACAAATGTCCTTATGGAACTTACATGAATATGAGCTGAGGGCGGGCAGGACATCTGCGTTAGAAGGATCCCACAGATTTTACTTCTTACCCCTCAAGGCATGATCTTAGTCTTGGTGAAAACCGAGTGTTGGCTACTGGCCGTCTAAGATGAAGTGCAACAGATCTGTGTCAAATGCAGCTCTGGTTTCTCTGAGTTGCAGTACATACAGTGTTGTACACAATATTAGTTTCACTGTGTAAAATTAAACCAAATAAGTCAGATCTTTTGAAAGTCAGGAGGAGCACACTCTACTGTATATATGTAGATGTTAAAACAACTACTAATTTCATGACAGAGTAAAAAGTGATAAAGCTTTAATTTCCTCAACAATGTTCACAGTTTGATTTCTACATTTGAACTATGTCATGTAGTGAATCACTTTTGTTGATACAGCTTTATTTTTTACCAAGATGTGCTACATGAACAAGATGTTATCCTTTCAGGAAAACCTGGAGGAATGCTTTGCAGCAATACATCAGACCAGCTGCTTAGCGCTATAGAACTAAGCACCAGCAGTGGATTAAAACAGTAGTCAGATATATCTCTTCATTCATAAAACAGGTTACCTCATGTACCAAAGAAGTTAGGCTCCTTGAAATTAAACTTATTATTAAACATAAACTTAAAATAAATTCATGCATATGTGCCTACATCAATTTATGGATGCGTAACCATCCATCTGCTGTACTTGAAACATTATCTACATGCACACACAGAACTTAAAAATGCTAGCCCATGATTAATTGATACAGTAGTACATCCCTATACATGTGGCCATGGATATTTATTTCCAAAGAGCTTTCAGTCTGAGTGATAAAAGAAATCAAGAAAAAACAATCCAGGAAAGAACAGATGTAACTAAAAGAATGAAGTAAACTCCAAAAGCTCAATACAAATGGAACATTTCTGAGAAATATTTAGTCCATCCCTCCCTCCTTCCCCAGCCGCCTCCACTCCCTCAGTGCCACTCCGGCCCTGCAGTATGCTGGCTGGTGTGTTCTTATATAAGAGGCCAATCCTGTGGGATGCCAGAATGGCTATAGAAGTCTTTGATGGCCACAACACAAAGGCACAAAGGCAAAGAGGCAAGCTTTGATACCCATATCAGTCTCCCTACTGCTTCTCTGGCTTCATAATACAGCCACTAGTATAGCTCTGCTTCTTGTGTCAGCATATAGAGACTCTAAAGTGGAGAAGCCTCGTCCTCACATTTATGCGAATGCACCAATGTGCTAATACAGTATAGTATATTCACACTCACACATACTCTACGTGCACATGCTCATAAATGTTGTAGCTATGTGCACACATATTCATATATTCTGAAAGGGATGAATGCATGCATACCAAAACACACAAATAGGCAATCAGACTCTTAACACACCAGTTTGCCTTCGGTGTCATCTAGTAAAGAATTCATGCATAGTGCATAGCAAATTATGAATGGCATTCAGTGACGTCAATATGCTGACGTTATTTCAAAAGAACACGCATCACCCCCAGAGGCAATTGCTGCATAGCAAACATTTGCCCAGCAGAATTGGGCTGTTTTTTTATTCTCTCCTTTTTCATTCAACTTCCTTTTCATATATTCTTCATAATGTACAGCAGCAGTTTCCAAACTGCTCACACACAACTGGTCACACACACCCCAAATTGCAAATCAGCCCTGAATTGCAGCGCCACCATCTGGCTGATTGGGCTGTATCTTGGAAAGCATCGGCACACTACTTCCAATTATTGGGCCAAGTTGCATGTTTCTAGCTCAGTCCAGCTCACAGCAATGTGAGTTGTGGAATAAGACCACAAGCAGTGACGAATGATAAACTGGCACAATCGCAGTAGTTCTAACTTGCCTGGGTCTGAACCCTAAAAATGACTTTGAGCACGTATTATTGTATATTGTATGCATAGTAAATAATTCTGACAGTCTGAAAGTCTGACAACAGTGTAACACTTCAAACTGTTTTTAAATTTTTAAAATTGATATTGATATAATTGTTATTAATTTCCACCATTAGGATTTTTTGTCTTGCACATCCCCTAGAGGGGTGTGCACATCGCACTTTGGGAAACCCTGATTCACAGTATGTGACTGGCACTGTGTGTTAGCCAGTGAAGTGCAAATGCACACAGGTGCATCACTCGTAGCATACATCTGTCATATCAGACATACTGACACTGTAGGAGGTATTCAGATCACAGGTGTACGTTCTCTTAGCACAGGGGCTTGTGTTTAGCATGGCTGTGAGAGAGTACTGGGAGCTCAGTCGCATGTTGCTTCAACCACCTGCTCAGGTCATTATTCCGGTCAGGGACAAGAAAGGTGGATAACACAAACATTCACACAGATGGCCTCAGTTATGAAGAAAAGATGCTTGGTGCAAGGGTGGTGACAGCAGCTCATTGTTATTTAAGCAAATAGACTTAACAACCTGTGTATGATGTTAAAATGTGGAAAGGAGAAGGAGGATGAATCAATTCAGTATGTTCAGTGCAAATTAATATCCATTTGGTGACAAGAATTTGGTTGTCTAAGCAATTTCTGGTTTGTAAATACCTAATTTTTGCTTAGTAGTGAGTAGTAGGGTAACCGGCTTTGGCTCATGGTGCTTTTGTCATCTGGACATCGCATGCTTGTTTGCACAACGTTTAAGGAGACATTTGCCTTGAATGTACAGTATGTGGCTTGCAGCAGCCCATATATGAAAATACTTTTGGATAATGATACAGATAGAAACAGGGACATACAGCAGAACTATGTTCAAAATAACTTGTTCTCTTCATTCTATGCACAGCATTTGTTCAGCACTTACATACACGCTTGCCATTTCTGTTCAGATCGAAATGACAGAGAAGTCGTCATTACATTTAAATGACAATGCTTTGATGTTGCAGCGGCACAGAGATTAATGGGTTCCTTTTATTTCCATCACACATGACAAACACGAGGATTTTATGCTTTCGGTAAATGTGTTTCAAGTGGATTTGGGAGAAAAGTGCAAATTAAATGTGGGGTCAGTGGCAATAAAAATGCTAATCTGTAAGTTTTTAATATTAATACTTTATCTAAATTGAATGTGTTGGCATTCAGTGTTTAACAGATACACATGGTTATATATTAGGAGCACATGCACAATAACATTGTTCAATATTGAAATGGTATGATGTGTAATAAGTAAAATAACTTCACAGTCACCACCAAATTGACATCAATTAATCTGAGCTGGGCTTCGTCTGATTGGTGAAACTGAAATGTTTGCATGCTGTGTGTGAATGCATGTCACGTGAAAATGTTTTCTCTTAGTAGCTGTGATTTGGGCAGTCTTTTGCAATGCGTTTATTGGGCATGATGATGTAAATACCATCAGTCAGTACTACGTAGTTACATGGTTTGTTTCACAATGAGAAGCTACACTTAGAGTATGTTGACCAGGCATCTCATTTAAAAAAGACAGTCCTAGTACAAAATGATCTGGTGATTTTTCAAGCGTGAGAAAATGTTTACTGTATAAGCCCCAGAAAGAATTCTTGGTTTGGGATGGTAGTGGGTGCCTGTGAGGGGACCAAAGGAGAAGAATGGGGAAAAGAGTTATATATGAGTTGGAAGAAGCACAATAGGTCTGAGTCCCTGCAGTGTTTACATGTGTGAGATGAAACTGAAGGAAGGAGGAGGGAACAGAGGCTGGACCAGACAGAAAGGCATGAATAAACCCAGCTCATGGAACTGAAATAAACATCTACATCTTTGGCCGGTGTGCAGATATCTGAAGCAAGGTGTTTTTAAAATTCACAGAAATCCCTCAGCCATCAGTTGTATGT
>JAPQRN010000021.1:11392294-11418279 GCA_037367275.1 Coranthus polyacanthus
ATGCAAATGTGCTTCAGATTTTATTTTGTGTTCTGTAAGACAGTGATATTTTTCTCTCCTTCACTTCCCACTTTTCTTTCATCCCAAGGGTCCCTCCAACCCTTCAGCTTGTTTCTGGTGTCATCTCTTATCGTTTTTTTTGTTTTTTTTCCTTCTCTCTCCTCCCTCTTTTGCAACAGATCCGCGTTGTGAATGCATTCCGTAGCTCCCTCTATGAAGGCCTGGAAAAACCAGACTCCAGATCATCCATCCACAACTTCATGACACACCCTGAGTTTAGGATAGAAGACTCCACGCCCAACATCCCTCTCATCGATGACACGGACGATGATTCTGCCCGGAGGAGGAGGAAGTACTCCAGCCAGCCCTCATCCCCTAACAAGAATAACAACGCCATTGACAGTGGCATCAACCTTACAATCGACACCAGTAAATCAGCCGCTTCCTCCAGCCCCGCCAGCCCTCTGCACAGCTTGGAGACCAGCCTCTAACCCTGATCCTAACTTCAGCTCTAATGTTTCCCGTCCTGCGCCTCTAATTTACAGTCTGGAGGCACCTCCTCCCATTCCTCCAGACGTCTAACTGTAACCATTCACCTTGTCACTCCCAAATTGCACCCGAATCCAACTCAATTCTTTACACTCCAACCCCCTCTCGTGCACCTACACAGGGCAGGTCCTGTGGAAAAATGTCCACTCTTCCCTCTAACCTTGAGCTCTTAAAGCTCTCCGCTCTTTGGAAATGGAGAAAATCTGAAGTAATACAGCAAGGTGAAAAGAGAAACAAACTAACATACAATCAAAAAAGCGCAACAAAGCCACAAAACCTACACAGCCATCCTGCTTTTGTGGTTGTATGTGGCGGCGGTGATGGTGAGTATGACTATATGCGTGTTAGCATGAACTGTCTAAGTGTGCCGCTAACTGCACATATGTATGAACTGTGTCTTTAGTGGCACCAGGAGGAGGACGATGAGGAGGGAGGCAAAACAGGACAGACTTTAAACTCCCCTAACACTCCCTCTCCTCAACAATAACATTGTCAATACTGATAATAGTTTAAATTAAATTGAAAAACATTGTTATTATTCTGATTCTGATTCTGATTATTATTGTTATTATTATTGTTGCTCCTGCATGAATGTACATTACCCAAGTTTTATTTAAAAGGGTTTTAATTTTATTGGAGTTCTTTTGTTCTGATGGGCTAGGCCTCGCTGGCGGACTACCATTTTAAAGATAGCTTCTCTGAGTTCGGGCCTGCAAGTTCCCTCTGTGTGGCATGAACATGTATCCGACTGTAAAAATTTATTTCATCCTTCAAAGGAAATGTGTGACGAGGTGGTAGGGCTCAACTTGCACAGTAGTTTTGCACCTGTCAGAAAAGAGGAACGCAAAATAATTATGATGATGATAGCATTTATGGGATATATTCTATAAATATAAATACATATAAATATATTTAGAGAGAGTTTATCTTTGTTTGTTGGCATGTTGCCTTGTTCCTGCTTCAATGGCTCAAAATACTTTGACTTATTTATGTCTTAAAGAGAATGTAATTTGTTTACAACCTCGTAGAGATAAACTTCCTGGTTTCTAGAAGGAGGGAGGCGAAGCTGAAGCTCAGATGTACCTAAATGGACCAGAGCTGCGTTGGTGTGTTATTACTGAAAAACCATGTGCTGGAATTTGCCTGCTATCTTGTCAAATATTGTAGATATTTTTAGAGGATTAACAAACAAAAAGAAACCAAAATATAATGGGAAACATAGTAAATGTGGAATCTTAGTATTATTCTATATGATTGTTGGGATCAAGTTGGAGTGGCTTGCCTTTGGTTTTCTAAACAGAGGCCTCCTTTTTGTGACAGAGGGGGAATATTTAACTCTCTTTTTTCTTTTTTTTTTTTGACTGCTACTTCTCTTTTTTTTATTGTTTTACTCTTTCTGTGCTTCAGCGCTGGCCTGGGGTCAGGGCTCGAGTCAAAGGCTGATATCAGGACCTTTACAGTGAACTGTCTTCTAGATAAACCTGCTTGTTCAAAGGACTTGATGTTTTAAAATATGTATGACCATCAAAAAGGCTGCAATCAAGTCATATTAGAAATTTGCAAAAAGTTATATTTGGCTTATCTGTACAGAAATCAGACTCTTTTTCCGTTTCAATTTGGGATACATGGTGTTATTTTATATTTAATTTTTCTTTTTTTTTTTTGCTTTATTTTGGTTTTAAAGGATTTCCTTTTCCTCTAGCAGAGAGACACATGCAGCCCCACAAAGCTGTTGGCATTTTTAACATCTAAAAAAAGGAAAAACTGAAAAAAAAAAAAAAAAATTATAACAAAAATGGAATGTTGCTTTGACTCTTTTTCTATATATAAAAAAGATGATCCTTTTCTGCACTATCTGGTTATGAATGAAAACTTCTGTGGTGTAATTCTAGATGTGCTTTTGTGTGTTTTAACCAAGCTTGTCTTCCTGCCGTCACAGAATATACAGTACTCTAGCATCTCAACTGTACTCACTAGTTGTAAACTATTTATTGTGCTTTGACCAATCAGACATTATCAGAGAGAAGTTACATACAGAAGGCACATTTACCCAGTCTTATTGCACTCAGAAGGACAAGGCCACTTAACTAGCCTGTACTATTGTTATTTCTATTACTAACTGAAGTCATTGGCAAGCATGATAGGCTCATTATGCAACTTAAAAGAATTGACAACTTTTCTACTTTTAAAAGAATCCTATACACTACTACAGTATATACAATCATTTATCCAAGCACTTCTATCTTTTTTCTTTTCTATATCCTCCTCCTCTGTCATTTCCCAGTCGATCCGACCATCTGGAGAGGGTGCACAAGCTTTACCAGTCAGCTCAGGCGTGTTGAAAAAGTTAACATGGACCGTTTGAATAAAATTTGTCTTATTTAAGTTGGAGAGAGAAAAAAAAACAAAAAAAAAAAAAACAGTCTTGCTATTTTGCTTAGAAGCTGTTGATTTGTTTTTTTCTTTTCTTTTTTTTTTTTCGGATGTTTTAACTTGACAATTTGTTTGTTTGTCTGTTAAAAAAAATGAAAAACAATAAACAAAACAAAAAAACATAGCAACAGCAACAGCAGCATTTTCAATAAATAATAATAATAAAAAAAAGACTTAAGCCAACATTCTCAGATCACTTTTACATCCAGGACATTCAGCTTTAAGAGGATGCAAAGACACCGAGTTAAAATAATCTTTGTAAATACAGCAATGAGTCCACTGAGGACAGAAACTCCATGCGGACTGGTGATGAAACAGGAACTGTTCCTGACCACGTCTACCATCATGCACCACAACGAGTCATACTGCTGACACAGCTGTTGGGCTGTATGTAATCGATCACTGCTCCTGTCAGAAACATCTTGATTACATCCAAATGATAACACATGTTGTAACAACCAATAATTATGTTGATGATGACAACGACGATGATGACGATGATAATGCTGATGATAATGATAATGATGATATCAATGATACTTCTTGCAATATACTCTCACCTGCCTCGATGTACTGTATTTAGCAGCATGCAGTTTGTGGAACAAAGAAAAAGAGAAATGCCAACAGATAACGTTTTGGCATACTTAGCCATTTATGGGTAAGTGATTTAAGTGTTCATCTTGTTTTTATGATATTTTTTTTATCTATACAATAATTGTAAATAAAGAACTCAATGTCTTTGTTCATTTAATACTATGCAAAAAGTCATGCTTTTCTGATTGTTACCCACCCTTAATCCTAGAGTGTGTTGCTGGAATGTTTGTGGTCTCAAAAGTCAGTCAAACAATGTGATGTAAATTATTTTCTAGCTTGAGGAAAAAGTAAAATGATGATGAAAATTATTATGATACTATGAGCAGGATGATAATAACGGTGGTGACAGTGATTATGATGATGATGATAATAATGATGATGATGATAATGATGATGATGATGATGATGAACTGTGACTCTTGCTGCTTGACTGTCCCATTTACAACATTCTTGACAGGAGCGCAAGTGAAAAACATAATAAAAACAAAAAAATGAAAAATCACTAAATAAATCTCCCGGAGCAGCATGACCCAGCATGGTGTGTCCTGGCCCCGTGTGACATGTCCTATGACTTTTGATTGTTTTTCCATTGTTATTTATTTGTTTTAATTATGTATGCATAAAGCAAATGTCCCACTCCAGTGGTTGCTCATCATCTTTTGGACCCCTTAGAAAAAAACCAAGAGTCGGAGGGGTTTAAATCACTGACACGCGTTTCCAGTCTGAATAGAGACTTCTGTTGCATGCTGTTCCTCATTTCTCACCTACACCTCGTTTTATTCTCCTAAGGCATAAAAAAAGCTAAATATATAGAAATATATAAATACTTAAAGGTGCCCTGTGGAGCGTTCTTGCCAACAAACAAAATGCATACAAGACAAATTCTTCAGGTTTACCAGACTTGCACTGCATGGCCTCTTCTTCAGCAAACATTTGGAAGATGATTTTTTTTGTAATTGTATTGTTATGTGTGCCTTGTTTACGTTCCCGTTTAGCTCTCTTTTTTCACTGCATTGATGCCACCATCAGGAATATAGCTCTGTAGCGCTCCTAGTGGTCAAAAACTCCACAGAGTACCTTTTTTAAAGTAAGTCCTCACTGCTTTGAATAGGATGAAAGCCACAGCTGCACTGCCCTGTGGGTTTACACGTATAAGATATTGGGTTTGTTTGGTTATGCAGCTGATTTCATTACCATTAGGTGTGTTTACAATAGCAATATTACAGACCTTAACCCACCCAGCTGTGAGGATATGGAAGAAAAGTCAGTGTCAGTGGTTGGCAGCGCAAGCAGAATTTTCAGTCAGGAGATTTCTATTCACATTCACTCATACACTCAAACGTACACTCAGATGTTGCTCAGTGCAAACACAGTCAGATTAGCAGCTGGGAAGTTAAGTGCCTTGCCCAAGGGTCCCACTACAGTGATAATGAGGAGGGGTAAGCACTGGTCGTCTACCTCCCGCACCGAGATTAAACTGAAAACCACTGCCTTAAACAACTATATTGTTGCAATGTTGCCGTTAGCATGCTGAGTGAGAGGTGTTGTTGTAATCATTACTCTCCTGAAGTCGTTGAAGCCACACTGTGCACGTCATAAACTATTTACAAGCTTTGACGAGATTTTTTTCAAGAGCTGTAGTCGGTTGAAATACTGTGCTGATGTTAAGCACGGAGCAGGATTGATCCCATCCTGTTTTGAGGAGGAGGAGAGGATGGCGGTGAATATCATTCCAAAAACTAAATCTTTAAAAATAAGACCACTACTGCCAGTATCACGCAATACAGACTCCGCTATTTATATACAGCTATACAGACTCTTGTCATTTAAAACGGGAAAGAATCGCACAAATTCTCTGGGCAAAAGGAAATAAGCCCAAAATGTTTACAAGAAAGAAAAAGAAAAAACATGGATTGATGGTAACCAAGTACCATCACCAACACCAAAAAGCTATGGTATTTTTTTCTTAATGAACTTAATGAACAGGTAATTCAGTACTACTTAATTCATGACCACTTGATGGTGATAAGCAGGAACTGTTGCATAATACAGCAGAAAGGCTGTGAAGGAAGCTTTATCTAAATGTTTCTGTCCACTGGAGGGCAGTATTTCACCAGCAATAACTGAAAACATCACTACAATCCATTATCCATTGGCTTTTTAAAGCTCATCAGTTCAAGTGTCTTTTATTAAGATTCTTTTGAATGACGCAAAGGAAACAAGAGGATAATGAAGGCGTTTATTTTTAGTCATGTGTTGTTCAGTAGACAGTCATTTTTGCCAAATAAACCCTTGCTCTCTTCTTCTGTTCCCTGAATTAAATAGTAGATGCTGATAAATGAGATTAATCACACATTAAGGTCAGCTTACGTTAGTGGTTGATCAGTGAGCAGTGTCTGCTTGATAAATTGCAATAACGGGTGCAATGGCCACAGCAAAGACGGAGGCTGTTTAAAATGTGGATTATTAATTGACCACCTGGTTAAACACATACTGAGCACGAATTGATTTAGAATCAGACTGTAGTTAATGAAGCGGTGAAAACAGGGTCAGAGTGTAATGATGATACATGGTGTGTGTCTGCAGCTGGAAAGCTGGTGAAGACGATTAAACTTCATATGATGAACTCTCACCATCATTAACAATAGGGCTAAACTAGATCTGCTTAAATGTGATTATGACACATTTAGAAGCATTATATTGTCATAAGTGTTGCTGAAAGGTGATGTGCACATTGAGTCAGTGTGTCTGCTTTCTTTCTACCACTAGAAATCAGAAAGTGTTCAACTCGAGAGGATTTTGAAAACAGAATGGAGGAAATAGCAAAAGACTGCTTTTCACAGACTAATTGTTCAGCAAACAAAATAGAAATTGAGAAGCATCAAAAAAATCATACACTACATACTTTTTAATGGGTCTGTTTGCCTACATTACATCTAAGCTACATCTTCTTGCTTACTTCAGTGGTTACGAGCGTCTGTACAGACAGTTTTGTTTTGACCTGTTATCACTGAACATCCACTGCATCCACTGCATGGACTGAGTTTCATTTGCTTTCAGTGTTTTCAAAGTTCACTAAAACTACTTTCCCACAGGCCCATGAAAACTAACGACGCTGTGTTCACCAAACAGTTCAGAGTAACGGAGACAAGAAGTACAGTACATACAGTACATATTTGCAGGCAACAGGAAGTCTATGTGTGCTTATGTAGACGAGATCATTGTTCCTACAGTTGTCAAATGACTTTACTCGCAAGAAAGGCTCATGAGACTTTGTTAAGGATTTTTATGTGACCCGAACCTCTATCACAATGATAGATCTGTCGAAGCAAGCATATACCACGAAAAAAGAGATAAAAAAAAAACCTTATTGAATTAGTGTCTCGAGTCGTGCCATACTGTAAAATATAAGACCAAACGAAGATCATAAAATGTGATGAACTGGGAGATTTCAGTCATTAACCCTGTGTTAGCCTTAGCATTAGCCTGGTAGCGTGTGTAGTAGCATCAGCATGCGCGGCTGTGCCTGCTCGGGTGGCACAGTCTGTGAATTTAGAGTGGGCTCCCACAGCTCGGAAGATTAGCACTCGAGTGCATTCAAGTCCATGTGCGAGGGCCGATTTCCAGGAAGAATAGCCCTTTATTGGGCCCCAAGTTGAATCCTGCTGCTTCCCTTTGGCCCAATAGAAAGCTGCAGTAACTGACAGTCCTTTACAATCAGCCAACACTGGTGGAGGTTTCGGGGTTCTCATTCTCCTTTTTCACTCTTTCTCTCCTAAAGGATTGATTTTGAAATTACTCTTTCTCAGCCCAGTGTGTGTATGGGGTTGGTATATTTGTGTGCATTCGTCCGTATATGTGTGTGTGTGTGTGTGTGTGTGTGTATGTTGCACGCAAATAAACATACACACAAACACACACATGAGTACACACACGTGCACATGCTTGAATGCCAGTCTTGGCAATTGTCTTAATGGGATAAGGGGAGACTATGGTTCCTGTTGGGGGGATGGGACTGTGGGAATGACATGGGAAAACACACACACGTTGTATTCATGCACTAACAGCTATGTTGTCAGTTGATTCAAAGCAAAGGTGATATGTGGTGACTTGTTATATCCCAAATATACCTCAAGGGTGTAAATACACCGCACACTAGCCAAAAAAGATATGACAGACCTTTCTGCAGGACAGCAGAAATAAATAAAAAAAAGGAAGTGACTCATGTGCATAGTGTGACAGTACATTCATTCTTGTAAACTTTTGGATGTTTTTGTTGTTTCCTATCATGTAGCACAGTGCAAAACTAAGGGTCATTTAAGGAGAATGAAAGAGGTGACATTATAGATTACTGAAGGAGGGGGACGTTGGGGGTTGGGGTAGGGTGTTGCAATGAAGATTTATGACCAGTAGAGGTCATCTGTGGTACGATTTTCACAAAAGCCTTGAGGCTAACAGGCCTCATATGTCTATTTTTGGCAAAACATAATTTGCTGATGATCTTTTGTCACCAGTCATTGGAGTCTTTTTTGTTTGTAAAAGTTGGGAACAGTTTAAAAAATTATGCAGTTTTGTGTAACAGAAGTTCATGTCTGTATTTACACACACTACTACTATTTAGATGACCTCCAGGTTGAAAACCAGTGTGCTACAGTATCTCCCTTTCTACCCTGACCATATCACACGAGTACACAGTGTTGATAAAAAGCTTGTTTAGAATTGAACCCAAGTCTTTGAATCTGCTATCTCTTAAAGTTTCAAAGTATTCATCCTTTAATTCAAATGTCTGCAGCTTTAAAAGCCTCTGATTATTGATAACTTTGCACTTCTATGCACTGAAGACTGGTTTTTAACTATGAACTCTAAACCAAACAATCAGGCTGCTGTCGCCAGTAACAGTGCTCAGTGGCTACATATGTGGACATGAAATGGATGATTTACAAATCATTTAATAATGATTAAAACTTGCACAACTGAAACACAGCATCAGCTTTCTGTGGAGTTGGTACAAAAATGAATGACAGCACTGACCGAGATGGAGTCAAAGGTCCTTGAAGAGGAGTCAGTAGACTACTAGTGCAAGATCAAGGAGACGACCTTCATCTGAGAACAGAAACAGAAACATCCATCCTAGAACAGAAACAGGGGTTCTGATCTTTTCAAAATATTTAGCTGGTGTTATCTAAAAAAAATGCTTTACATGGCAAATTCAACTGTGCGTATAGATGAGTATAGAAGTATAGAAGTATAGAAGGCAATGAATACATGTACATTTCTTCACAAATGTTACATATTGAACCTTTAAAGTCTGTATAAAGCAGAAAGGAAAGGAAGAAAGGAAGATAAGCGAATGAGTCTGCTGCTGTGTGACGCAAGGAAAACAGTGAAAATATTCTAAATACTTAAAATGATATTGATTTTTTCAGTTTTTCAGTGGTTAAAATGCCTTTTTATTTATTTTACAGCAGTAGGTTGCATTATTTAACTTGGGTGACTCTGGCCACGCATCAAAGGTCCAGCCTCTCTCAAGAGTCAAACACCACTTTTTCATTGGTCATTTTTTGTTACATATGCAAGTTATCAATCTGTAAGACCCATCCACGGCTGAAATAAAACGTTTTTTCATGACACAATTTACGCAGTTGAAGCCTAGAAGGTACTGTAATTTAAGTACCAGGTTAGTGTTTTTTTTTTTGTTTTTTTTTGCCTGATGATGAAGCTTCGAGAGTCACATTCTGCCCCTGAAATTTAATGCATAATAGGAACACACACACACAATCTCACACACGAACATGTTTACTTGCATGCTCTCTTACTGTCTCTCACACCCAGCAACACAATTACACTGAATTCTCCTGTGACAGCAGATGGACAGGTCTGAGATTACCATCCTACCTCTAAACCTCACAGGTATAATAGCCCTATTTCCCGACTCATTGTGTCAATACTTAGATGTCATCGGGTGATAAGTGAAATGACAAATTCAGAAGAAGACGTGGGTGTCATATTCCTCAGACTGATGAGCATTTCTTCCTGAGGTAAGGTTGAGATGAAGAAGGGGAGGAGAAAGAGACACCACCAATCATTATTTGTATGATATTTCCAGTTTGTCTTCATTACCCATGGTCCATTGCACTGCAGGATGTAATGATAGCTCATGCATCAAAAGGCTGTCTGCCAGGTGAGCATGGAGACAGACAGAACTAAGAATAGCTCAATGTATGATTGCATACAAGGTTTAATATTTTCAGATTCCCGTGAGAAATCTGGTGGAAATTACCCTGGTGCTCATCAAGCTCTGAGGTAGACATCAGTGACTCTGTGTTTAAAAAATTGCAATTATCAGTTCTAATACTGTGATCTACTATCACTAAAAAACATTCATGCGATAAAATTGGACTCATGACATTTTATGACCACAGAAAGATTTTTTGTGACTGAACGTGTGACGTGGACACATGACAGATAAAACCTTTCCCATTCAGAGAACGGGCATCCAGATGAAATTCTATTCAAAAACAACAAATAAAGGGTTGATTCACATGCATTCTAAGTTGTTAGTCCTGCAGTTAAAAATGTGTGTTTGTCAATAATAAAGGTTATGTGTTTTACACTTTACACGTTATTAGGTCCGTGGGAAAAAAGAGATCAATACCTCTGCATCACAGTACAGAATCTTCCGCCCTCAGTACGACCCATGGTTTACCAGAGTATCTCAAAAGTAAAGACAACACACCAATGAACGTGGGGTTATTCAATAGTCATAGTGGTAGCCTTATTTAAGTGGTGTGTAGAATATTCCTAACAAACGTAATTCAAGCAGCACCAGTCTTAATAGATTTTTTTAGAGATGCACAACGCTGCGTGCTCCATGGCAGAATACCTTCGGGCGAGGACAATTTCACTTTCAGTTGAAGGAAAAGTGGTAGTTGATTACACAGCTGTCTCACATGAAGGCTTAACATCGTGTTAGGTTCTGTATTTTCAAACCAAATTGGTTCACTGAGAGATCAGACAGAGACGGCTTCTCTTTTCTGGGTAACACATGTCAATAATCTGATCGTTTTTATTGATGTTAAAGGTTCATGTAAGACCTTATTTTAATTAAAGAGGGTTCACATTTACCATATACTATGTAAACTGCACCACAAAGCAGACTCACTTTTGTCTTCTAGCCAATGGATCATTATATTGTTGGACTTTTTTGAGCAGTTGGGATGTATTAAAAATAGCCGAAGGGATTTGGATGCTTGGTATGATGAGATGAGATTGTGTGGCTCCATGCAGTTTTGAACAAATGTGTTAACAGGAAATTTAGTATCCATGAAGGTTTTCGAAAATCTTACAAATCCCACTGGAATTGAGAGTCGCAGACTTTATTGGTAAATCTAAGAAAACAAATTCTAAGATATGAGAACAAAAAGCCGAGTGCAGAAACAAACACAAAAGGCGAACAGAATTCGACAAGAGGTTATGCACTGAAACTGAATTTTAATGGAGGTCTTTTGTTTCATGTTGATTACTTACAAACTCATAATCCACAACAGTTTTGGAAAGGATTTAACAGATTTAGAATGACATTAACAGAACGTGTCCCAGACGGTCTAGAGAAATACATATGGAGATAAAACTAGAGAATGATGACTGAAGTTCTATTTTAGGGGTTGTATTGCAATAAATGGGAAAAGGATTTTTTTGTTGTTTTTTTGTGTAATACAAAGATGGGAAATGGAGCAGGGGTAGGCTTATATTTGAGCTAAGTTTGAATTGATTGAGTTTAAGCCACATGTTAAACACAGAAACTAGAACACGTTCCCTGTCAAATGAAGTTTAGAACATGCATCTACTGTCGCATGAAAAGAGTGGATGTTAAAAAGTCAAAAAAACTTGAGGGAACTTTGTTTCTAGAAGATTTTGCTTGTGCGAGACAAACTATTAAGATTAAGACTCAGCTGTAAAATAAATTTAGTCTAGTTTTGCGATAAAACGTTACCACTGCAACTATGCAACTGACGCCGTCATCTGTACTTTGGCATTAAGGTTTGGGTCCAACCTTGCAGTCAGGGCTTTGAACTTTGAACAATGATTGGCCCTTTGTTTTGCCTTGTTCACACATTCTGCAGAGGGGAAGTCAGTGTGGAAAAAAAAACAAAAAAAAACGTGTGAAACCATAGAAAGTGAATGTCAGTAACCTCTTCAGTCGAACAACCTTAAATTCCACAAATTGAAGTCAATAATATAATGTAGCAAATAATTTGCAATAAAATGTTACTGCAGCTTTCCTGACGCTTCTGCTTATACAGTAGCACTGTTCTCCGATAGTATTAATATTCAGCATACCAATATCAGCCTTCTCAGCTGTACTGGCATGTGCCCGAGGGTGTTCCTGGCAGGTCTCATTCACTACTGGGTGGCCTGGTTGGTAGCTACTCAACGCTCCTCTCTTGCCAAGCAGAAAAGGCCATTGGACTCACCAAGGAAAGCAGTAAGGTGGGGGTCAGAGTGTGTGTCTATTGCTGTATGTGTGTGTGTGTGTGTGTGTGTGTGTGTGTGTGTGTGTGTGTGTGTGTGTGTATGCATGTCCATGTGGGTGTTTGTTAAATTTTTCACACTGTCATTGTTTTCTACTGTTATCTGATACTGTCACACTATTGTTGTGAATGTAAATACTACCTTCTGTTGGACACCAGACTAATTGTGGGTAAAAGAAACGTTGAATAGATGCAGTGGACTGGCTGCAGCGAGTTTGTTGAACCTGAGTTTGGGATCTGTTGCACTGGGCTCTTTGTCTTTCATTTCCCCTAGCTTCTTTTCTCTTCACTTTCCCTTGCAGTTTCTTTTTGTTGTTGGTGAAAATTGTGCATCAATGCAGTCCAAAGCTGTCTCAGTGAAGTGACCCGTGTTCAAATGTTCTGGGGGGCGTCTTGTTGAATTGCTCAAACAAATTGCTGTTGATATGAAGATGTGGGGTGGTGTCTCTATTGAGCTTGAGGTTTATACACTTGGAGAAGCATTAGATTGGCAAGGCATTGGATGGCTGATCTGGCTCAAGTTGTGACTTTATCTTTTGTCAGTCAGTTCAGTTTTTTCTTTAAGTTGGCTCAAATCCAAACCTGTCAAACAAATTAAATTGAAATAATTTTGAGCTGATGTTTTTAATTTCCATCCAATTTCCTCCTATAAAACAGTTTTGGTGCCTACATTTCACTCAAGAAGATTTTTAAAGCAGCATTCAGCTATTTTTGGCCAGTAGGGGGCAGCAGGACAAGCTGTAAACACAAAATGGACGTTACGGTAAATGTACGCTGCTGATATGATGCACGAGACAACAGCAATTAGCTTACTCTTTGGAGTTCTTTTTCTAGTCTTTGGCAAATGTGTTTTTCAACTCTGTTTTGGTTTTCGCCAACTCCTTTGAATAAATATCAAACAGTTATGCTGCTAAAAGTTCTGCTGTGTTCGCCAGGAGACTTCGAACTTTGTATGTGTGCTGTTTGTTGAAATTAGCCTCCAGTGAGTTTATCACAGCTGGCAGCAGCTGCTAGATACAGTGCAGATGAGAGCTGCGAGAGTGAATCAGTACGAGCACGAATAAGTGAATTCATGCATGCAAACGTCATAACACACTTTTTAAGCTCCTAAAGAGAAGTCAAGGCTTCAAAAAAGGTAATGTGCTACTAAATGTTTTACTGCAGTTTGTCGCAACACCAGAAATGAGCAAACAAGCTGAAACAAGCAAATGCATAAAACTATCCCCTACCGAGTAAAAAGGTATTAGTTGTACAGTGTTTAAAGACAAATTGAGCAGCATTCACAAAACGCTGCAAAACTCCCCCCTCTGTTATGTAACATCATGTGAGAAGAAGGTGAACGAGATGCAGACAGGCAGCTTTATCCACTCTCTTTCTCTCGCTGCCCCTCCTTTTTTTATTCTACTTCCCTTCTTGTCTGTGTCTCTTTTTTATCGGTTGTGTCCCTTAGATCTCTGCCTCTGACATACTACACTCCTTTTCCCCCAGTCCACATTTCTGTCCTTTTCAGTTTATTTTATTCTCTCTTTCTCTCCTGCAGCATCTTGTAAGTGGCTGATGATGGGTGTCCTAGCAACACGTTTTTTTTGTTTTTTTTTCCAAGTGTCCTAACTGGACGGAAAAGTCACTCTGTCCCTCCTGACTCAAACAACCAATGAAACCACAACTTTGCATTCACACAGGAGCAAGGCAGCCAATAACTCTGAAGCGTCGTGTTCATTGTGGAGTCAGTAGGCCAAAAGGATAATAGCTAAGGAGAGACCCGTAGCCATCTTGTCAACAAACTATTCAGTGTCAGGATGAAAGGATTTCTATTTCTAACACAACATGGAAACAATCTCTCTCTCTCTGACACACACACACTGAAGTCCACAAGTAACTGCCTAAATGGCCTTCCTAAAGTTTGAAAATCATATCTGTCCCTGCCCTTGACCCTCACCTTTGTTTACTGCAGCTACATAAAACACTTTTAAGAAAAACAAATCTGGTCCTTCGTACCAAAAGGAAAGAAAGACAGGATCTGAAGCAACTTCGACCTGCAAAAAATTTAAGTTTGATCCTCATCAAGCATTCCTACTCTGATAATGTTGTACAGGGCAGCATAAATAAAGACTTGACTCTGCCTGAAAAGCACAGTGAGTGTTTGCCAGCCGCTTTGGGTGGCCATACTTTTTATGCAGGACACTTCCTTTAAGCTTCTAATGACGGGTGACCCTTGCGTGAAGGGATTCTTAGAGACTAGGTCAGGCTTTTAGAGTCAGGGGAGTTCCTAGTGCAACGAGTCTATCACGCCTGGAAACCAGGCAATCAACTTGTGTATGAACAAACTCTACAAGCCGTCAAACTTCCTTTTTAAGCCCATGAGGAAACATTTGTTTTTAAAACAGCATGGGTTATTAGGACTTTATGATGGCTGATCATTCATCATTAGGAGGTGACAACTACAATCCAATGTTTTCAAATGAGGAAATCCATCTGTATTGTATGACTGAGTGCAGAGTGACTTCTAGAGGAGACAAAGAGGTGTGAGTTGGTATGCTGAAAGCAAAGCCCCAGGAGCAAATGCATTGACAAAGGGAACAAGACTGTTGACATCAATTCATAAATCAAACGGGGTCACTGCCTCTTTGAAGATTAAGACTTGACTTCCCACAAGTCTTTAACTAACAAACACCTTGCAAGTTACCTATTGATTCTGTTTTTCTTCTTGTTTGGAAATTTTTAACTACATTTTCTGTTGTTTTCTACCTGTCCATGCAGACAAGGCGGACGGTAATTTAGAGACTACCTACACCTGTATCGAACAATAACTGCGAGTGAAAGAAAAATCTTATATCGATACATAATTTGAAAATTGTTTGTTTCATGGAAATTCAAATTTTGCTTTAGGCTCTCCAAATTTCGAAGGATCTGCTAACAAAATATGTAAACGTGACATTTTACGGTTGAAGAACAAACCCAGTGCCCTCTGGTGGACAAACTATGTAATAACAACATTATTTCTAAATTCGCTTACATATCAAAGATATCTGACAGAGATGCTAACAGCAGCAAAGATTTCTGTGCTGCTGTTAGTATTTATCTGCCGCATACATGTTTTGATTCACTATATTTTTGATAAGCTAAGAATAACCATTTACTGTGTTAGCGCAGTGAAGTGTAGATTGTTTTATAGTATCACATAGTGATTGGTTATATAGCAGTTATTTATTTATGGTTTTGTTACAAAGATGAAACTAATAATGAAAAGCAATTGGTCATAAATGGTTGATGTCAACTAATTATTTCCACAGAGTCACCTGTCAAATGACGGAGCTTTATGGCTCAAAACCTCTTATCACTGATGTTGTATGTGTGACTGGTTGCATAATGAAACAGGTCTGACTATATATATTTGTTTATATAGTGGTTTAATGAATGCAGTCCTTCTGAGATCAGGCACTGTCACAAGATGGCCTTGATGTTTTCCTGTACATAACACATAACCCAGTGGAACAGCATCACGGCGCCAGATAAAATCTGACATTGGCTACACAGGCCTATAAGATCCAATGGGATCTCCAACTTCTTTATGGTTTCATCTTTTATGGAGTTTGAATCCTTGGTGTAAAACACACTGAATTGCCTATAAAAGGTGTTAAACTGCGTTAGGCTTCAGAGGCAGTAATGTCATGTTGGTGACACATGAAACGAGTCTTTATTATATCACCGACTTCCTGTTTACCTTCCACAGGACCCAGCTGAGTTGTGCATGACACACTCGCGAATTTAAGAACTGAATATGTAAAGCTCGAGACGCAGTGGTATAAAAAAAAAACAGCTTGCTTTAAATCTGTCAGTAAAACTCTTCAGCGTGACTTTTTCTTTTTCTTTTCGGTTTTTTTTTTTTTGCGCGTCTCCTCATGCCATCCCGCTCTCTGCCGTGGTAACGCTGAAGTGAGAGCTAGACTGGTCACCACATGGCTTTTATCCAACTAGAGGCGCTTGAGAGTAGACCGCTTGGAGAGTGGGAGCGCAGTCGCACGTTACCCATCGCCTGGTGTAAGATCTCCCGTCACTCTGCCGCGTCTGGGATCTTCCTTTATATAGACGAGAGACTCAACAAAACCACTTCACTCAACGCGGATCCAGATTGTTCTCTTTTTCTTCTTTTTGCCCCCTCTCTCCTCTTTTCACCCCCCTGATCTGGCTTAACCATCCTGTGTTTTGTATAGGCAATTGTTGGTGCGCATCACCGCGGGAGCCAAAAGGAGGTTTACCACTGTTAGGACACTGGTGAGTAGAGCTAATCAACTTACATGTATTTGGTTTTTGTTCGCACGATAAGTCATATTTATACGTGGTTTTGATGCTTCTTCCCCGTGTTTGTTTTCGGTTGACATCTGACTCCTTGTTCAACTAACTTTCATCCAGTGATGTGATAATCAATCCATGGTTGAGTTGAGTTGACTTTCACAGAGACGGTGATGAGTTATTTAAGATTAAATACACCCACCATATCTAGCCTTATCACTTTTTTAATCAAGTCTGTAGTTTAGCAGGACACAGAAACCTTTTTTTTTTTTTTTCATTTCTTCTCTTTCTTATCTGTTTCGTGCACAGTCTCTCCGTTGTGAATAGCTGGTGGGTTATCGCATTTGATTTGACGCTGCTTTTGTTTCAATTAAGATGAATCTGATTAAAGCACCATGGTGCTGCATAATCATTAGAAAAGTTGGACTGCTGTTAGTCCATTTGGACATTTGGCAGTCTGTACTATTGAATGGGCGTGGTTTTGCATTAATTGGACAGTCCCATTCAGGCTCATATTTGCCAGGAAAGATTTTCCAGAAAAAGTTAATGAATCCATTTGAAGTTTAGGCTATGAGGTCACCTTTTTAATCTTCTGTCCGTGTGTGTGTGTGTTTTTTCTCTCTCTCTCAGCGGCTGCTGGAGCGTCATGACAGCTGAGAAGAGCGGGCCCGTTATAAACGGTAAACCAGAGGATGGCAAAGACCCGGAAGGGTCCAGCTCCAGCCTAGACAACAGGGACTACAATGAGAGAGGCCACTGGAACAACAAGATCGAGTTTGTCCTGTCTGTGGCTGGAGAGATTATTGGCTTGGGCAACGTTTGGAGGTTTCCTTACCTCTGCTACAAGAATGGAGGAGGTAGGGGATTTGCCTTCACTGTGGTAGTAGTAGTAGTTCCTCACAAAACAGGTTTCTGTTAGGAACTAGGTAGAAACTAGATTAACAGCTAACAGTAACCTACAAGAATTAGCTATACTGCGGTTCCCTCAGACAAATTCTCTTCAATCATGCCAAGAGAGTTTCATAATATAATAGCGGTGATTATTCATCCATTATGCACAGTCATGTCAATGAAAGAGGCAGGTTGCCCCATTAGGTGCCATTAGACAGCACAGTATGGATCCTCCTCATAATCTGAAAAGGTCAGCATACAGTACAAGTGTGGCATCGCAGTGACTGAGAGTGCTTCAACCATGGACTTTGTGGTTTTCATAGCATAATCACTGAAAGCACGTGTTGCGCAGTTTGGGTCTTGCTTGCTTATGTCCTTGTTATTGCAGCGTCGATCAACAGTATTAATGTTGTATTTTTTTCCCCTCCCGTGTGTCTGTGTGCGTAAAGGTGCATTCTTCGTTCCGTATGTGATCTTCTTCGTGTGCTGCGGTATCCCTGTGTTTTTCCTGGAGACTGCTCTGGGTCAGTTCACCAGTGAGGGAGGCATCACCTGCTGGAGGAAGATCTGCCCGCTGTTTGAGGGTGAGAACACGCACTCTTGTTGCTTTCTATCAGGACGTGCTTAAATGAACACGAGTCTCTTTTTATCAATGCAAAGACAAACCTAAACGTGCTACATAAATTGTGTTTATTGCATTATTTCTTCTCCGTCTATAATTTTTTCCCCTTTTCAGGTATTGGCTATGCAACACAGGTAATTGAAGCTCATCTAAACGTGTACTATATAGTGATCCTAGCCTGGGCCATCTTCTACCTCTTCAACTGCTTCACCACTGAGCTGCCGTGGGCTGGCTGTGGGCACTACTGGAATACAGGTAGGAGGAATAAACATTGGATAAGAGAGGAGGTTTTTCTTATAAGCACAAAAGATCCAATGCATCGTTTTGTTTTTAGATAAAAGGCAGTAAAAGAATGGTTGTGTATCCACAGAATACTGTGTTGACTACTATGGAGAAAATGCCACCAACATCACAAACCCCAACGCATCTTCTCCAGTCATTGAGTTCTGGGAGTGAGTACATCTTTTTGAAAATGTTTTATCTCCTCATATTTATGTTCTGCCTTAACAGATTTTTGTGTGCAAAGTCAAATTACAAAATCCTCTGGTCGGCGGCCACTTTTACTCCTTGAAGCATAAATTCTTAATGACATAGCCATTTAGTAGAGGCATTCGCCAACTTCTCCAGCCCAGACTAAACGCTATTATGTAAAATATTGTTGAAAAGGGGAGCCGCTGACAGCTCCAGACTGTTTCACTGACCCCCCTAACCTTTCCCCCAATAATTAGTCAGCCCTTTTCATATTTGTGTGTCAGCAGGCCCTGGTAGGCCAGCTGTCTCCCAGCTAGAGCCATGTGTGTGGCAGCGGATCAGGCCATGTCAGTGTGTAATGCTGACCACACTTCCTGTCTTGCTGCCAGTGGCTATGTTTACACTGCTAGGTCTAATATCATTTATAACCATCTAATTATCTTTTCCAAATCATATCTGCCATTAAAACTTACATTTAGATCGATGCCCATATTTAGAGTCTAAACGTGGAGATGATTACAGCTAGAAAGACATTCCAGTAGGAACGGGAGCCAACCACCATGTTTTTGGCAAAAATAGCACCTGACCAAGCCTTGTTTAATCTTTGCCAAGACAGACTGTTGTGTTGTGTACTGTATATACAGCACAAACAAACATCAGAGCTGCAAGTTAAATGAGCCGCGTTCGCTCATCTGTGTGGATCTTCATGGTTTTTGTGCCACAAAAGTAATGTTGCATGGTTTTATTCCATGTTTAGTCTTTACCGTACCGATCATATCAATGCAAGATGGCACTATGCCCAAAACAAGTACAGTCTGTATTCACACTGCATCACTAAAGAAATGACATGTCTTAACAAAAGTCTTTAGCTTTACAAATAAGCAGAGTAATTTTGTTTCCAGAAACAAAAATGCATCACTAGAAATCATGTGAGAGATTCCCTCCACTTGTTGCTTAAATGTGTGCCGGGCGGATAACAAGAAGATCCGCTCGTGTTGTGCCTGTGTTCTGGACTAGTGCATAGATCTATGAGAGAAACATTGCTATGCAAGACCACCTTCTCTCAAGGGCTGAGTCTGATTTAACCTACACGCTGCAAGTCTGAAAACAACCTTCAAGTTGATTACATAGAATTTAAAAGATGGAGAGGACACCCTGCTTCCATTTGCTTATTGATAATTTGTACCGCACCAAGTCCCTAAGCCCTAAAAGTAGTAGCTTTTTGTACTTAACTTAGACACATGCAAAACAAAAGGATCACATTCGTATAAACAACAACATAAACACACACACATGCATAAAAATATGTCTGCAGTATGGAAACATAGACAATTAATTTACACCGAGTGCAGTTCAAAATATATCAACGTATATTTACTCACATTAGTGTTCACATCTTGGCCTTTCGCGTGACCAGGGGAGGGACAGGGGGACTGTGTTGAACCCGTGGCTGGCCACCAAGAACATGTCATGATGATCAATGGCTGGTCAGGAGCCCCAGGGGTGAACTCGGTCTCGCTTCTCATCCTCCATCAATGCTGTTTCCTGAGTATGTGTTAAAAAAACAAACACACTTTGGAATCGCCAACAACCTGTGATGACATCACCGCTGATCAAATGACCGGCACAGAAATGTACAGAAATGTCCCAGTTTGGATGAGCCTTCCTTTGTCCTATCATACCCAGCTGTGAACACTAAGGCCACGAGCCTAGCAAGTATCCACAGTGTAAGCATCTTAAAGACCGGCACATTTGTAGGATTGGTATCGAGGTAGTGAAAATGGTGGTGCTGCCTTTGAACATGAATTGTCATAATGATTCAAGGAACAAGCAGTGGGTGTTTTGGCTCACGGTGCCTGGCTTGTCTTTGGGTGATTTACTCCTGAACGTTAAGGAATAAACGCTACCAAAATTTTACAACCGGCAATATGGAGAGTTCTCAAAAGACTCTTCTTGACTCATTTTAAAGTTGCAGTGCTTGATATTTTTTTGCCGTTTTTGAGCAAAAATTGCATAATTACCCTTAAGCATATTGTAATACAAGTGGTCTGCGACAAACCGAGAATTCTACCCACTTCTGTGGAATTTTCGGGTGGAAGAAAATCTACCCTGTGACGCAGTCTTTGGCTAATCGCAGCTGTTTTCAGGCAGATAGGAGGGTGAAGTACATAATTGACAACTGTAATTACCCGTCGCTGATCAGCTTCAGTCAGACCCGACTTTACTGCTCTACTGCAAGGCTCGACACGGAAGCTTGGAAAAGCGTCTGCTCTCTTCCACAGTGGCATGAAACGCCGCCATGTCATCCATCTTTATAAATATTTTTTTTGACTTGGACCGAGAGGAGAGACCTGCAGAAGGAATGTGTGTATTTAAAAATTTGGCATTTTTTTCCCCCCCTTATTTTGGCTCCTGCAGCTTGAACTGATTCTTCATTGCCGTAGAGGTGAAAAAGGCCAGGTTTCTTGCTGCCTGTTGTATAGTGCAGGCCACCACAGTGCATTTGGTCCCTGAAATAACAGCAGCTTGAAGTGTAGGAGGATATAGAGCATCATCTCATCTCTAGTACAGGTCTTTTCTCTAGACGTGCAATACTGCATACTGCCTGTATTGCAAAGGTTTCTTTACCTACCAGAGATGTTTGCCAATCTGCAGCAGTACTTGATCCTCTGAAGATTTAACAATCACTGGAAATCCAATCTGGAAGAGCAGATGAGACTCTGCAGAAGACAGGAGGCTCAGTTTCTGGGGGAGTACTTTGCTTCCCATGTCTAAGTGTACAATATCGAATGACTAATGGAAAGTGGGTTGTAGAAGCTGGAAGGAGTGGTGGAGCCTCAAGATTCTTGCCATCTCATCCTCACATTATTAAAAATAATTCCACAGTTTTTGATTGCAAAAATTGTATCATTATTAATCTGCCAGCTGTAGCCTTAACCTCCAGTGTCAGGTTAGCGGCAGGATGAAGATGAGTCACCGTGGATGGCAGGAAGGAGAGATAGCTTCAATCACAGAGGTTTGATAAGGTTTCCTCTGCTGTTGTTTACTGTGAATGGGGAAATTGTTTGGTTATGATGAGCATATTTATCACTGGTATAGCGTGATACAGTATGCTTTGTGACTCATACATGTAAAATTAATATCTTTTTTAAACTGTTTTTTTTTTTTTTAAGTGATGTGCTTGTAGAGAGAGAGAATAAATCATGTTCACAAAAGGAACAAAAATGTACGTTCGTTTTTCTAGTTCACTTAGAAAACCTCATTTTGCAGTGATGGGGATGTGTTACAAATACATACCATTGACCAAACATACAGGTATTTAAAAGTTGTCCAATTGGATCAGAAGTATAGTATTTTAAAGTATTTAAACTAAGTCAGGCAGTGTGCTATGTCTGGTTGGAAAGTGCATTTGGAATACAGTTAACCACAGGAAGTGACATTATTTATGTTGCTATTTATATCCAGCAAAGTGAAGCAAAATGTATTTATTTTTCATCATCCCTCTACTGACTTTATTATTTAATACTTTCACACTCTCTTAGAGTATCAACTAAATACCAGAAGACTGATCTAAATGCAGAGGCTCCACGTTTTTATCTTCTTCATTTTCTCAAAACTGCAACAGTGTCCTTGACATACGTCACACAATAATCAAACTAAATGCCATAAATCATAATAGCAACCAGTAACCATCTGTGTTCTCTGGGACATCACAGACGCAGAGTACTGAAGATATCAGATGGTATTGAGCACATGGGGGGAGTGCGCTGGGAGCTGGCCATGTGTCTGGCCCTGGCCTGGTTCATCTGCTACTTCTGCATCTGGAAGGGACCCAAGTCAACTGGCAAGGTAAGACACAGGAATGCATGTTTACTATTACGTTTTGTGTGCGGATGAACCGTTTGTCATACATGATGAGCATGTCAAATTCAAATGTGTCATATTATCAATCCACGCGTATATGATTGTTTGCTTTTCTAATGCTGTCCGTTATTAGCCGCTGGAGAAGATTAATTTTTTATCTTAAACAGTGAAACAGCCACAAGCTTAAGCACTTTCCTCCCTTGTCCTCAAAACGACTCTTTCACAGGAGGCTGCATGCATTCTCTCCTGCAAGTAAAAGACAAAAGGTTGTCTGCACCAGCCACTTCACACCTTCTCTCCCATCACCCTTTCCATTTTAATGTCCTCCTCTAAGTCTCTTCTACCAGCCTTGAGGAGGACAGAGAGGACTCTGCACCTTGCTTTAAGTGCTCAGCAGCCCTTAAGAAAGTCCTCTCAGATTCAACAAGCCAGAATAAGTAGAAAGATAGAAATAGAGTGAGAAACGGAGAGGGAAGAAAGAGAATAAAGAGAAAAGTAGAGAGGTGTGAGTGAGGAAAAATTAATGGGTTCACATTCTACATGATGGGGAAAAAACAACTAGGCGGCAATGCCTATATCTCCCTGAAGTGCCTTTTGTCTGGCTGGGAAGTAAGAGGGGAGAATGCTTCTTCATGGCTGGGCTTTAGCAGCCGGTCCAAGATTGATTCCTGTATTCACTAGAGGAAAGGAGAGCGTTCATGAGGAGCATGCAGAGTATATCCTCAGTCTCCGCCTCTGCTGCCTCTCTCTCTCTATGAGAAATTAACCACAGCTTGCTCGCTGCAAGAGAGAGGTGCTTTCTTCTCCCCAGACCCTACAGCCCATTCAGGTCCGACTCTGCTAAGCTGTTTGCTTTGTTGGCCCTGTTTGCCAGCCATTCTCACATTTAAGCTCTCTTGTTAAATTTACGGCGAGGCAGGGGCAAGCTTGACCAGTAAATTTGTGGTGGCTTAAATGTTTACCCGTGGTGAGCTGGAAGGAGCATGTGGAGCATCAAAAGTTCATGGAGAGATTGAATATTGTCCTTTTCATCTCCACAGAGATGGAGAGAAAGAGGGAGAGAAGGTTTAGGATGTGTAATCGTTTTATTTGACAAATTAAAGGAGGGATCTATTGGGAAGGAGACAACATTTCCCACACTTTAGGTCACTCTAGGATTAACAGAGCTTAGAGTGGAGAGACTCATTAAGTCTCATGCTTCCTTTGCATTCCTTTCTAAACTTCTGATTCACGTATTTTAGGTTAAGAATGTTCAGACAGAAAGTGTGATGTTTCTGAAGGTTTTAAGATTTTTTTTTTTTTTTTTTTAATTAGTCACACTCTGGAGTTTTATTAAGAAAGTCACCCTCCTTCCCCAACTTCCCTCCCACACCCATAGGGGATTTCTTCTCAAAGGCCATTCATAAAACTGCAGTAGCACAGTAATGTGATCAGGGTTGTTGTGTAGCTGGAGTATCATGCATGTAAGAGTATGGTCAATTTTACTGTGCCTGTAGTATGCACACTCACTTCTATGTTGTGAATGAAGTTGTGTGTGTGCGTTTGTGTGTGTGTACCCATGTGCGTGCCTCAAAGAGAGGCTCATTTTCCCACACTGCCAGCATCACTCCTCTGGGCTTCTCCTGTTTAAGAGATGGGGCCAGAGGAGCCTTCTTTTCTTTTCAGTCTCCTGGCCCGGCTCTGTTCTGTCCTGTTCTGTCCTCAATTGGACTTTGACTGGATGCCAGCAAGCCAGGGGATGTATGTTGCCCGCCTCTGCCTTCCAAGAGGCCAGGGTCTTTGTTCAAAGGTTTCTAAGAGTCTTGAGATGTCGAGCACAATTCTGCAAAACCTCAATAGTCCAATGAAAAAGAAGTGTTGGTTTGATAGTTTGCAAGTACAGTGCTACTGTACAGAAGGTGTGTGTGTGATGTTTACTGTTGTGGAGTTGGCTCGGAAAAGATTACATGCACATATATCCTTAAAAAATGAGTAGAACTTTATGTGGACTACTTTTTCTTATTACAGGTGGCAGACACTTGTCACAATAAATATGAATCCATAATGCAGTAAATGTTATGACACAAGCAAGGGGTATGATGATAAGACATATGTTGTATATGTATATTATACATACTATATGATGGATTAAACCACATGCACACATTTCCATTATAAGTCAACATCAGAATAAATATGTATTTATTACTCATTGTTTCAGACAAATCTTGCTGATAGTCAACTTGCAGATGTGAAATGTAGAGGACAGAAGTGACAGAAGTGCAGGGTTTTGCAGTGGCTATGGATGGACCTGGACAATACATTGAAAGCTGAAGCTCGCCAACCGCCCCTTTGAGGAGTTATGGCCGGTCAAGTCCTGAAGAAAACTGCAAATTGAACAACACTACACCTTTGCTGTGAACTGTGGCACATGGTGGCTGTGTGCTTCAGACTGGGGATAGAGTGTCCCAGTCTTAATCTCTATTAGAATCTACACACTCTTGTTTTTCTTCATTTGTGGACCTTTGTAGATTGTTGACGCCCTTTCACCTTTGGGTCTGTGCAGGTGTCTGCTATGAGTGGGTTACAAAGACAGCACAAAAAACAACCTTTTTTGTTTCCAAAGCTTCATTGGTGCAAGTAAATACCGCTGCAAAGCTTCGACAGTAAATAAACACATTAAACTTGTGCATGTTTACATCTGCAGGTTGTGTACGTGACAGCTACATTTCCATACTTTATGCTGTTGATTCTGCTGATCAGAGGAGTGACGCTGCCCGGAGCATATGACGGCATCAAGTTCTACCTCTACCCAGACATCTCACGCCTCTCTGACCCTCAGGTAGGCTTATTAACCCTTTTTCATTTTTATCCTAAACCTGTGAAGCACAAAAAATAATTAAACAAGCTCTGCCTCATTGAAATATATTATAAAATCAAAAGTAGCAGCTTGCGAACCCTGCCGTATAAAGCCAAGAATTGTACAAGTGTAGTACAGATTTTAACCAAATCAGATGGGCCAACATCCACCCGTTGACTGATGGACGCTTAAACAGATTTTGTCTACTTACCTATCAAAGCAGAGGGTACAAAAGTAAAGTGGGGGACATAGACTACAGTAACGGGAATGGATTTCTACTCCTGCTTCACACCCAACTGTCTGGATCTGAGTAGCTGCCAGGAGGACAGGTGGTGTTGTTGTTAGTATGAGTGGAACTGATCTTTTTTTGCACCAAGTATATACAAATGGCACCTTTTTGGGCTCTGCCATTCAAAGAGACACCTTTTCCCTAAACTAAATTGTACCTCTCTAGGAGCAAAAGTTTAGATATATGACTATTTCATGCACGTCTACTAACAATTACATGACAGTGCTTTAATGTCGAGCCCAGGTGTCATAGTTGGCACTTTTGTTGCTGTTGAGATGATAAAGGGTCAGGTAAATAATGAGTGTTGAGAACCCGGGTTGTTCAGGCTAATAGAGGTGGTGTATTAACATTTCACTCATAAAGACAGACTGACACAAACACTGAGGAGACTCCTTGACCTCGTCTGGAAGAGGCTGACAGCTCAGGTCGCTAGGCAACAGTGCAGCAGAAAATGTCAGTGGATGGGGTGTCATGACAACGTGAATAGAGATAGATGAAGAGTCTCAGTGAGAAACAGAGAAAACATTATAACTCATAGATAGATAGATAGATAGATAGATAGATAGATAGATAGATAGATAGATAGATAGATAGATAGATAGATAGATA
>JAPQRN010000021.1:11418952-11438243 GCA_037367275.1 Coranthus polyacanthus
TAGATAGATAGATAGATAGATAGATAGATAGATAGATAGATAGATAGATAGATAGATAGATAGATAGATAGATCAAAATCAAGTGAGCATGATGTTTCTCAGCCACTACTGGACAACTTGGCAATAGTGCGTCTTCACACTGAATACAAAAATCCATTAATTTGCTATGTGTTTAGTCGAGTTTGTTTAGTGCTTTACAGCACTGTTTTAATTACCCTGCACACCAGCAAAGCATGGTTTTGTTTTCACTCACATCTTTCTGTGTGTGTGACCAGCATAACTCAAGGACAGAGATCGACCGATATGGCCAATACTTATTATTAGTAATCAAGAAGACAGATAATCAATCATTAATAACTGAGACACATCTGCGGTAAACATGACAGCTTTTAGAGTAACTACAATGCAAAACCTTGTTGAAGTGCCTTTATGCTGACTGTCAATTCAAATAAAGAAAATAACCCAATTTTAAGGATATTTCAACAATATGTATTGTCAGTTTTCACACAGAAATGGAGGAATTGTAAATCATGAATACCAATGAATAAATAAATAAATGTGATGTGATTTCAGTGCTATTAGTTGTGATGTGTAACCTGCTATGGGCAGGACTTTGCTTGAGAACAGAGAGTGGTGGCTACAGACAAAGAGAATGTGATCAGATCCAATAATCACTCTATTCCCTACTCACAAATAGATCCTTCAATCTTTATAAAACTTGACAGGTTTATTGATTGAGTGAATATATAGAAGCGATTCGAATTCGGTGCATCTAAAAACAAAACAGTGTGCAAATAATGGTTTTGCTCATTGCATTTTTTATTTTCTCCTGCACAGGGTTTGCATCTCCTCTCAAATGCGTTTAATTTTTTAATTGTGAGAACAAAGATGAAAATTACCTTTGCTCTGACATAATAAATACTAGTACAACAGGATAAGGGTTTTTTTTGTTATGTCTGAATACCACAACAAAGTGAATTAAAAGTTCACAAGGAATTAATCTCAGAATGTCAAGAGTTGTGTCTCCTTTGTATAATCTCTTCTGCACAATGTGTACATTTAAGTTATTGTCACACCTGACAACATTTCACAAACACGAGGAGATAAGTTCCAATCGAATCACTTCCTCCTGTTTAGACTTTTCTCCTGTTTGACCACCTTTTTTTTTGCACCCTTGATGGCAGCAGCAGCAGCAAGCCCATGAGATAAGACACCATGGATGCGATAATGAGGCCCATTTTTGCCTGAGAAGTAATTAGAAACTCACCCTCAAATAAGATGAGCCAGACTGGTTCACACAACTTACTGTACAAAGCAGCCTCTCGTGATGAGATAGATGTGAAGAGCACACAGTATTGTGCATAATGCCAGCTTCAGTAATACAGTATACTGTAAACATATCATAAACTGAAATGGATGTTTACTTCTGGTTATCTTTATTACGTATTATTCATTAATACACCCATAAGCATCAAACTATGATGGGACCATCATAGGCACCCAATATGAACACAATTTCTAAATTTAGTCAACGACAGTTAAATGAAAAAAAACAAATAAATTCACTATAAGCAGATACATAACATAGTAACATATTAATTTAAGAATGTTTTAAATACACATTTAAGCAGGTTTGATATTTCCAGATTAATAATGAAACGCACTAAGGGACCATGAAAAATGCTCCCTGATAAAACTAAAAAAAGAAGCAGCTGGAGTGAAATAATACGTACAGTATATGAGTAACACATGCAGTAAAGTGAGTGAAAGAGAAACAGTGACACAGATAGACACTGAAGGAGTGAGAAAACAAGGACAGACGAACAAAGACACAAACAGAGGCACTGAGAGTGAAGGAGGGTGATAAAGCTGCTGTTTGGCAGAGGAAGACATTACTTCTGACACCAATGTTAAATTAGCTTCCTCAGGGACAATCAGGGCTCTGTTCTGTTCATCAGCCTGTGTGGAGTGGTGTGTGGCTGTGTGCTACCCGCCCTGAACTTCATCATCCGCCCCCTTTCTCCACTATCCTATACCTTTCTCTCTTTAGCTCTCACCCTCCTTCTCACCGTCCACCCTGAGCTGTGCATCACCCCTCCTCTCCACACTTCTCACACTGATTTCCCTCTAACAATCCTTGCTATGTTCGAGGCACCGCAACAGAAAACAAGGAACTTTTATGCCTGCATGTCGTTGTGCAAAACTAAAAATTTACCATTGATTTTCAGTATCTACCAATAGCAAATGTTTGTCATTTGCTAGAAAATTGCAACTTCCATTCCCTTTTTTATGCCCAGCGACAGAATACTTGTTATTCAAAGCTTCAAGTGTTACGAAAAGTCAAAACATCTATGGGTTGACGTCGCTGAAGTGATCATATATTGCTAACCCTGAGCCTACCTCTATATTATGATTGTTAGCTTGTAGTGTGTATGTGTAGCTACAGGAAATCCTCCTCAAATGAATAATAGTTCCATCTACTGTAACTACAACTATACACCTATAACTAGATTTATAAAACTTTTTTTTAATGGATCTAAGTTTGTGCAAACTCACAAACATCCTCTTTCTAAAAAGACATTTGAAATAGCAGGTGAAAATATATTCATAGGATTGTAAAACCCAGTCACTGCAGTATTACGTCATGTCATGCTGTCTGTTTTCTACTATTATTTATACTGTTCTACTGTTTCCACTCTTCTTTTGTCCAGTCCTCCTGCATTTCTTTTCAGTGCCCCTTTAAACCCTCCCCTATATCCATCCCATCCAACTTTCTCTATAGCACTGGTGTCTTTGACTCCATATACTTGGCGGTCACTTCCCACCACTTCTCCTGTCTGCCTGTTTATTTACAGTGCTGAACTGTAAATGATACTGATCACGGTGAATTCAAGTAAGAAGATGAGTAGAGTGTATTCATGCTTTTACAGGGATAATCTATGGAAATAATTTGGAAATTTAATCAGAAAAAACAGGTTTGGAAGTGTTGAATCAGCTCAGTGAATCAGTTTTAAAATGCACTGAAACTTACGGAGCTGGTCTCATTGGACACTTTTAAAGTGATTTTAAATGACATGCAGGCAGAAACATCTGGCTGTAGATGTTTTGCCTGATTCAGCTACATATTGATAGTAACACCTTCTTCACGTTTGATCGTGTATGATTGTCTTGTAAGTCACGTGATGTTTGCGTGTATGGCTGCAATCTTGTCTGAAACCTTGTTAATTGTTCTGCTGCCTGTCTTGACCAGGACGCGCTTGTAAAAGAGATTTGTAATCTCAGTGAGTCTTTCCTGGTTAACTAAAGGTTAAGGAAATAAATGAAAACATTTGTAAAGTGATCCATAAAGACAACAAGTCGCACTGCATCTATACCTGTATGTCATAACGTGCTGTGTTGTAGGATTACAGTTAGGACACGCTACAAGTAAGAGGAATGAAAAATGTCTGATTTTATAATGTGGTATATGATGATCATAACCCAGTCCTGATCAGTTTACATGAGGCTAATTGATTTCTCACTCAAAAGTAAAGTTGCAGTAACATCTAACTGATTTATCCAAATGTCTTCATGTTGCACTTTACATTCACACCTATGGATCTTATTTATTAAAAGGGAAGAACGTGAGGAGCACTAAGAGTAGTACATTTACATTACAAGCACACTATCTTACACCCAATGTCATCCAACTTTCACACAGTAGAAAAGTTTCCTGGAGCCACAGTCTCAACATAACCAAACACAAGCCGGCCAAATTAGGCACAACATCAACAAGTGATTCTCTCTGAGCCTGGGCCTTTAAGGTTTCCCCTGCGCTGTGCGGCCATCAGCCGAGGGCGAACTAAAGGGAACATTAATGAACATTAGGAGAGAAAGGCCTGTTCTTCCACAGGAACAGTCCTGTGTTTGTGAGGTCACAGAAGTTACCGTGGTTACTCTCAGGAGGGAGCGAAGACCGTGCGTTTGTTAATTGTTTCTCGGTGGGGAAATGAGATTAGTGGCTGAATGGTGATGTGAGAGAGTTTTCAAAGAGCCATGCTGCATTAAGTTTGAATTCGCCAGCACCCCATGCCATCCTGTGAGTTCTGGGGTCCTGTGCTCCGATACAAACTAGTTTCATAATGCACATTTTACTGCTGTCCGAATTAAGAATTGTACATGTGTAAATCCCCATGAAGTCCATGAATCAAAATACTGTGACTCATTTCCACATTGTTGCTCAATAATATAAGAGATACAAGAAGATTTAAAAGCCTAGTACTTTACTTTGTCACCTGCATCTATTGTAAAATACAATGAGGGTGAATAGTAGCTTTGCATTGAAAAAGAAACTGGTGCCAGGTATAGCCCTCTACACTCCAGCACTGCTACCCTAAAGAGGATTAAAGGGCTAGAGAACTTTAAGAATGGATGAAGCTTCAATTAATGGTGCCCATAGGGGAAATCCTTTTACCCAAAATGCAAAGTGTACAATAGAACTGCTCTCCCTGCATATGAAACAGCAAACGAAGCTGTGCAAGTAATTTATTAAGAAGAAAATAGGTTGTTTGTGTACGTAATAAACCATGCAACCCTTCCAAAAAATACTTATTTTGTATATTCATGGTTATAGTGTAGTTAAGTTCAGGCAGCGAAATCCATTTAGTTGAGGGAAGAATTTGACAATATAGTTAAAGAATAAATCAGGATTTGGTGAAAGGGGCACAATAAAGTGTCACAAGCTTTGACGTTTTGTGAGGTCAAACATCAAATTCTGTTAGTCTTTGCTGAGAGAAAAACATTATACCCCAATTCAAGGGGGGAAATGGAAAATGTTTCCTATGGTCATAATCTGTTGGATGGGCTTACATGTTACTGAGTTTATTGAAATTACATTGGTCAGTAGTTTGGGTTTTATTTGTGAAGGGCTTGTCATATCTGTCAGATTTCTGTCTGTGAGTGAATTTCAAAGTATTTAAAACTTGTTTCAATGAAGAGGTTAGTTCCTATGAAAAAAAATGTTCTGTATCGTATGAATGCATCTGTAAAATTGTTACAAATTTCATCATGTACGGTGAATGATCCCTTTGCTTGTCATGGTACGTAAATAAGATTATTCAAGACAGAGGGTGAAAAAACTCGACTTCAGCCCAGCCAGCATTTCTCTGCCTCTGGTGTAAAAGCAAAAGAAAAACCAGAAGCTATGAACCACAGGTTGTAAGACACCAGAGTGTCCCCGAAGTGAATTGCTTACTCATCCCCAGTGGATCAAGCCCTCACTCCACTGGTCTCTCTCTCTTACTCCATTCTTGGCAGAGCCACTTGTACTAGGGGGAATTGCAGAGATATGGGAGGTTCTTACACAGCTGCACAGAGCAATGGCTGTGCAGACCTGTCTTGCTGATGCTGTGGTCTCTACCTTCGTCACCTGTCCCATCGGGGGCAGGAAGATTCTGGGGGTTCCATCGTGGGCAGGCTTCAGACAGTTTCTTCGTGATTCTCCTCCAAGGAGGAGGCAGATGCTGTGGGCAGAGCTTTAACATCTTTTGGGGTGTTAGATGCGACCTGTGGCTGTCCCAGTCCCAGCTCCAACAAAGAGATCGGGGCATTTTCTGAAATTGCCAGTGGACGCCTAAGCTGTGTTTGCAGTTAAGTTGTGGCAAAAGGTATGGGAAGGTTGCCCCTGTGCACAAGAGGTTTCAAGAAGCCTTTCTAAGCTTGACAAGGACTCAAGGCAGACAAGAGCATCTGTACCTCCACCAAAACCAGAGACCTTATGCTGTAGCTGGAGGGTTTTTAGACATGACCCATGGCTACCACTTACAGTTTTCTTGTAGACCATCTGGTCTCAGACGAGCAAAGCTGCCATCATGTGGAGGCAGGAGGACTAAAAATGCTCTTTCGGGTCAACAGGGGGTTCCTCCTTTGCCTAACTGCAGCCACAGTGCAAGACGTGGACGTGCAACCTGTCCAGTGGTGCATGTTGATCTTGTGTTCATTCCCACCAGACCAAGGTAGTGGTTTTTGGGGACTTCACAAAGCCATTTGTCTTCACACCTACATCCTCAATGGGCTGGGGCACTTTTCACAGATAGTATGGGGTCAACGGACACCAGATGGGGTGACCTAGCACTTAAATGTTCTGGAGCTGAGAGCTGTTCTCCTTGCACTCTGACAGCTCCTGCTGAAATCAGTGAGCACACTTCACTCTTCTTCTCCCTTAACAGAACATCAATCCACCCCAGGTGTGGAATGTCCTTTCACTTTTTTCCAGACCCTTTCAGGCTGATATTGGTGGCTCTTCTTTGGCCACACATGCTTTGTTTTGCAGAACTTTCTTCATAGAGGGAACACCATAGGAGCTCCTACTTCAGAGAGATTCTGTCTCGGGTGGGTGGGACCCTGTTCCATGCCTTCCCTGTGGGCTTGGCCTTTGTGTCTTGTAGGGCTTTGACCTTGTCGGTATGAAATAGAGTACATTTGTAAATAATTTGCTATTGGGCTTGTGGACGTGCTGCACCATCTCCTCACAAGGCTGTCTAAAAGAGTTACCTTGTACGTATGTAATATGTAACAGAGTTTAGTCTCAGTACAACAGAGAAAATATGATTTAGTTCTCTGAGTGAAGAGATGAACTCTCCAGCTTTTCACCCTCTCTGATAGCTAACTCCCCTTTTTGTAATTTGGGTGAACTGAGTGTTTAAAAGGTTTTGGTTTTTTTCTCTTCAGAAGAAAGGTCTTAATTTGCACCCTGCCACTTACTGCTGAAAAAATAAATGTTTAAAGAATGAAGTTAGTGACGCACAATATTAATACTGAGGTTCTAGAAGACTTTGTGTCTACTTCTAGGATGTTAATCCATGATTCATGCTGCTCCGCTGTGTGCCTCTCAGAGGTAAAAGAAAAAAATGGTTGAGATGAGCTAAAATTTCATTACAAAGTCAGTGGCATGAAGAAAGTCAGGGTAACTAAAGAAATGTGTTTCAGTAGAGCAGATAAAAAGCAATCTCTTGGAAAATCACGATAATCTCTTTTAAGTGGGAAATCTCTTACACCTATTTTATATCTTTGATTTAATTGATTTAAAAGAAGAAGACTGCATTCTGTTAGATCCTCGATGCCTGAAAGGTGTGTGTTTATGTGTGCACTATATATAGGTTGGTGACAAATTAAGGGGTTTCTCAACAAATAAACAATGAGTGGAAAAACCATTGTAAGTATATACTGTAGATGCTGCCATTTAGACCATGATGGGTCACAAAATGAGGCAGATTTGGAAAACGTGTCACATCTGAGTAGCAAAGCTGCTCTGGGGGCTCCTTGTATCTTTGTTAACTTTTTTTTAGCTCAATTGCCATCCATGTGTATACCGTATTTTTGTGTTTATCCATTCTTTTATATCAGGTATGGGTGGATGCTGGAACCCAAATCTTCTTCTCCTATGCCATCTGCTTGGGTTGTCTCACTGCTCTTGGAAGTTACAATGCCTACAACAATAACTGCTACAGGTAAGCGTATGAATGTTGGTCGATGGATTTACTAATGAAATGGTGTGCTTCAACCTATACACCATGGAATACAGCAATATGGATGAAGCAACATAACAAAAAGCCGACTGATTGACAAAAACAGATGATTTGTTTCCATTTGTGACATGACGTACAGTATCTGTGAAACAAACTCTATGAGCACAATGTCCGTCTGTATTGGTTGTAGTGTACGGTCCAGTGACAGTTCCATCAGTAAGTGTGATTTTTTTCTTTTTTTTCTGTCTGTCTTGTTCCTCAGGGACTGCCTCATGCTGTGTTGTCTGAACAGCGGCACCAGCTTTGTAGCAGGTTTTGCCATCTTCTCCGTGCTGGGATTTATGGCCTATGAACAAAATGTTCCCATCGAGGCTGTGGCAGAATCTGGTGAGAGAGCAACACATAATCTAATGTCAGTTTTCTGAATCACTACCAGCTTTCAGGATTGTTTTGTGTTTGTTCTGAATAGTAATAAACAAAATACAAAGAGCAACAGCAAACATATACAATAATTCTCATCAATGTCGGAGTGAAGTACCCAAATGGTTTGTGAGCATGCATATTCCATATATACACTGTAAGTAAAGCAGATTCTGTTTGTCTTTCTGTATGTCTTCATGTCCCCATCCATCATGTTATGCTATAATGGCTAAACCTAGTTATATAACTCCACACTCTTCACCATGGCTCTCTCACCACATTATGATTTATTTAAGTCAGTATAAATGATTTAGTGAATGTGACAGAGCGAGAGGTTTGAGATGTTTGTCTCCAAGTGTGGTGAGAACAGAGCTTAATGTGTTATTTATATGTGTTTCGCCAAAAGTGCTAAACACACTAACGCAGACTCTTTTTAATCTTTTATTTCAAATAAACCTGTCATCGCATCCTCAGTATCTGCACTTATGTTTGTACTATTCACTCTTTAGTTCATATCGTGCAATTTTTTTTAGATATTTAATAACTCTGTAAACACAAGCAGGCATGGAAAAATAAAGATTGTATAAGGATAAAAAAAAAAAACTGAAGAAGCACACGAGTGAAGACCCTCTTTTGGTGCTGATATGTGCCTTGTTGGAAAATGATCGAAAGTGGATCGGTGACTGAATAATAATAGTTACAATAGTAACACAGCTGACCTCAAGGTCCTTATGAGATAGTGTATTGTCATATAGATGTGTACAAATTACATCAGTCTACTACAGTAGATCCTCTGTTTGCTTTTGCAGAAAAACACAGCATTTAAACAATGAAGACATGTCCTATTATCATCCAGTCAGACATACAAAATGGTAACAGAAGTGTCTTTCAACTCACCAGTCTTTGACATGCATGTGCTTCTTGCAGGTCCTGGTCTTGCATTTATTGCGTACCCCAAGGCTGTGACTATGATGCCTCTGTCTCCACTTTGGGCTTGCCTCTTCTTCATGATGCTTATCTTCCTCGGCTTGGACAGTCAGGTGAGGAAAGCAAGTAAATACAGAGATGTTAGAAAACACTGAACGAATTAAAGACATTTCAAGGTTGGACTTTTCGGTCAGGAGGTGAAGTATACAGATATCTCAGGGGAAATTCATAACATGTGCATCAAAATGTTTGGAGTGTGCACAGAAGTATAATACGGTATGTGCTCATTAGGGATTAACGTATCAAGTCACTCACTGTTTAGATTAGTGCCAAGCAAATAAATTGTGCTCTCGTCAACATCCTGACAGACTGGAAAAGAAGAGAAAGAAAAAGAACAGAAAAAAAGAATCTGTTTAGCTGAATAGTTTATATGTACACTTATTTGCTGATTTATTGCAAGTCATATTGTCATCACCGTATTTAATCACATTATCGCACATATCATATGGGCCTAGTTTAGATATGAATTAGACACCATGCAACATCTCAGCTAAGTTTTTCAACAATGTTTTGATTTGGGGAAATGTAAACAGACACTTTTAATGAAACAAAGTCATATTAAGTTATTACTGATGAGTGACCTTTTAAGTGTAAGGATATCATAGGAGCTCATGGTCAAAATTCCAAAAAAATCTTAACCACTAAACAACTGTAAACAAAAGCATTTCCCATCAGTGGCATATTTATTACTAAACAAATTGCGTGATCCGTCTATGAAGAAAATGATCCTTCAGTTCAATAGAATGTGTATTTGTTTTGTTTATGTCTCAGTTCGTGTGTGTGGAGAGTTTAGTGACAGCTGTGGTGGACATGTACCCAGAGACCTTCAGGAGAGGCTATCGCAGAGAGCTGCTGATCCTCGGCATGTCTGTAATCTCCTTCTTCATAGGACTCATCATGTGTACGGAGGTAAGATCCAGCTGCAGGCAAAGATCAAATGAAAACAACTACTTTGAACTGCACTTGTTTTAAACTTATATTTATATTTCAATTATATTTTTATTTCTATGTAGCCATGTCATCACCGCCATCATCATTATCATCACCATCATCATCATCATCATTGCCATCTTCCTCTCAATCACCATCATCAAATCAAAAGTTTAAGGTGAAAGCCAGTCAGGTACATTGGCCCATTTGCTAGAAAACATTCAGAACCATTGATAAAATGTTACATTTTGCTTTCGCCACTGACTTCTTTTCTCTTTTCATGGACGTTCAGCTCTGTTCTGCTTTTAAGACCTTTCATCTTTATGTTTTAAAATTAGAGGAGAATCTGGTTCCTCATTCTATATGAAGGACTTCATCACTAAAAGCTTTTTCACGTCCACGCATGCACAGCTTTCCATGCACCCACAATGTAAACACACTGTGTTCTAGTGGCCCATAATGACCAGGAAAACATCACAAAACGACGCAATGCCGAAGTGACTTTTTGTGTTTAATTACAACCACCAGTACTTACCTGTTCTTTTGTCTATTGTAGACAGCTGTACTATGCACTGACTTGACCTGTTTGTCTTTGTCCATCCTCATCTTCTTCATCTTCTACCTTTGTCCGTCTTTCAGTACTACCTGCTCTCTACTACACACACTTTAGTCCAGTCTGCTGCCAAAGAGGCATCATGAATAAATTGCTCCTAGAAGCCAGGAGTAGGGTTAAATAAGAGTTCCAAAGGTCTTCTGGCAGTGTAGTTTGATACTTGGCTGACAAGCAGACACGCACTGAGACATTTCGATGATATTCTTAGCTGTTTACCAATGGTTTGGAGCTGTGACGTAACCCTGCTCTCAGATTCATGTGAGATTTTATTTATGACAGCCCTTTTACTGGAAGCAGAAAGGGAACAGATGAGTAGTCTTAAGCGGAGGTGGGGTAGGTAGAGCGGATGATAACATGTGACCACACTGTTGGTCCTGTTGGTGGATCAGCAGCGATGGGTCTGAACATTAGCAAAGACGGGTGATATAACACAATGCACATAAAAAGGGGCTTTTGGCAGAAATTACCCGTCTATCATAATTATAATACATTTATTTATATAGCACCTTTAAAATCAAGTTTATTACTGAGTGCTTTGACCTGCAATATCACTACAGTAAGGCTAAATAAAAGCAAGACAAAGTTGAGGAATCGTAATTAAATAGTAAAACAAGACAAAAAGATGCAAAATGCACAAATTTAGATCAGTATTATGTTTAGAAGATAGAAACGTGAGAATGCAGAACACAAATGTCAATAAAAAAAAAAAAAATAAGAGAATGAAAGCATATTCCACAGTCCTCACATCAAAATGTCCTCAATGTATTATTAAATAACAGTGACACTAATGATGGTATAGTGAATTTTAACAAGGTCTTTAAGGAGGTAACATCTTACCATAATAAACCAGAAAGAACATCACGTCACAACACCAGAATTAATAATGTAGTGGGACCTTGAGGCAATGAAAGTTGTTTATTAAAGCTTGGTTGTTGTGTACATTTGACTCGTATGGGGCTGTAACATCAGTTTTTGACAGGCTACACGAAACAACACTTATTCACTCCATGTATGACGTGATCAAACTCTGTCCGATGCTCATATAACAGCTCTGACAGAAAACTGACACCTGTCTCGTCCTATCAGGGAGGGATGTATGTCTTCCAGCTCTTTGATGCATACGCAGCCAGTGGGATGTGTTTGCTGTTTGTGGCCATATTCGAGTCCATATGTATCGGCTGGGTGTACGGTAAGGCAAGAGTCTATACACCGAAACATGACTCAGATTTTGTGTTGTTCACTTTTCTCACCTCAGATAACAGTCGCTTGTCTGTTGTCAAATGAACACTGGCACACACTGTGAACTAACTATTGTGCAGATCACAAACACACACAGAAAAACAAACACTGTATGATGCTTTTCACCCGCTGTAGTGGAATAATATTTCTTCTATGCCCTCTGGTGGACACTGGTCTTAAACACATGTTATTAGTCAGAGAATATTGTAGCCGACACTTGTAAAACAATATAATGACACAAAAGCAATGTGAATGGTAGCCGTTATATATTTCTTAAGCAAACATAGTACCTAGTCTCTATATTACAGTCCTAAAGATGAAGATATGTAGCTTTCTCTCCTTTATCAGTATATTTACATCATTGTCTAACATGCCTAATGAAACAATTTCAAGATAAATTCTATATTCATTAATTACAGATACAAATACAGAGTATTTTACTTGCAGCAGTGCCTTTTTTACAACTTCTTATACAATGTTTAGACTATATTTTCCACATCCATCTGCAGCTCTGATTACGGCGGTCAGAAACTGTCAAAAGGCATCAGTCACGTCATTATTCTGATGATGAACCCAGAAACTGTGAGTGACACTTGTTTGCATTTCAGGTAGTGACAGATTCTACCTGAATATTGAGGACATGATTGGATATAAACCTGTCTTCTTCATCAAATGGTGCTGGATGATCCTGACCCCGGGCATCTGCGCTGTGAGTCCACTGCAGACACAGCAGCAAAAACAGTTACAACAGCAAACGACATGTACATGAAATGGATCTAAGACATGTTCAGAAAGCATGTACTCTTATATTTTCAGATATCATTCGGATTCTCAGTGTCATCAAATGCAGGCTTTATTTATGGACATTTGTATAAAGAAAATGTCCAACCGTGTTGTATCCTGCAGCTGTGGCCTTATAAATAATTAGTCTAGTCCTTATTACGCTGCAAAAACAGCTCTAAGTAGAAAATCTGCCAATGGGGTAAACAAATTTTGCGTGTCTAGATTTCTTTAAACTAAAATAAAAATGTGGCCACTGGAAGGAAAAAAAATTCTATCTAGCTCTTAAATCTAGCTCTAAGTGGAATATCTTATTAAGGCAACATTATATATATTTTTAAAGTTTCTAATGAAAAAAACATGCTTGCCAGGATGAATTTTCTGTTTTAGTTTCTTGAAATTCTTTTTTTGTAGTGATACCTCGATACAGATGAAAGCCGCAACCTGCTACAACTGTTTGCATATCAAAATGGGTTTAGATTTCACTCAAGACTTAATTTTTTGTGTCCTTTTACTGTGGACTTTTACTGTAGTCCTATTTATTACAAAACTCACCACCTCTGAATTCAAAGTATGACCTTTATCCATCAAAACACAGAGGGCTCTCTAGTCTCACAATAAAACAACATCTACAAACAGAATGTCATTTGTCCTGCCACAGGGAATATTCCTCTTCTTCCTGATTAAATACAAACCGCTGAAGTACAACAACGTGTACACCTACCCTGACTGGGGCTACGGTATCGGCTGGTTCATGGCCATGTCCTCGATGGTCTGCATTCCTCTGGGGATTATCTGGAAGATCTGGAAGACTCCTGGCACCTTTTCTGAGGTAAAAACACACCCACAGAGATCATACAGGTTATATCCTCAGCATACCACAAAGGAATGAAAAAGTTACACATCTATTACCAGCCTTTCTGGCTGCAAAGGAAATAAGCCCGAGGTCCAGCTGCTGTATCTGTCTCACCTGAGGGGCAGTGACATGGTTGGATGATCTCCCACTTTGCTCGAGGGAGGATTAAATAAATAAATGGCAGTTTTCAGACATAAGATTATCAGTTATGGTATCTGACCTTTGGTAACCCTGTGGTGTGTGGCATTGTATGTTTTCAGACAAACAATAATAATAGCAAGGATTATTGAGAATTATTGAAGGTCCTAAGGTCCTTTACGTAAGTAAAAGTAGAAATACTGTCACTTAACTTATTGTAAGCAAAAGCAACTGATGATGCAGAATGGCTCCTCACAAAGTGTTATCAATATAATATAAAATACAGCATTATATTATTCTGTTTTCATCACTAACAAATACATGTAGGAGCATTTTAATGTTGTAATTTGTCGACGTGGAGCCAATTCTAGATATTATTGTACTGCTTAGGTTAGTAGTATAGTATCATATAAGCAACTTTAAGTGTGACACAAATGTGGTGGAGTGAAAAGTATTTACCTCTAAAATATTGTGCAGTAGAAATATAAAGTGGCAGAAAATGGAAATACTCCAAGTACAAGTACCTCAAACTTATACTTAAGTACAGTTCTTGAGTAAATGTACTTATGTAGATGCCACCACCGAGAATTACATGAATTAGGTCACTTATGCATGTCCATATGCTTTATGTGGAGACTTAAGCGTTTCTGTTGAGACTATGTGATTAACTAAAACATTGTTACTAATCACCAACATGCACTCCGGTGTCTTGGATATAAATTGTCATTTGTTATGGTGTACACTCTGTTTTGACACAAAACATTTCACTTGATTATAAAAGAAGCACCTCTAGAGTGAATGATGAAGCTAATTAATTGACAATACTGTAGCTAATGGTTATGTGATGACGCACAAAGCAGATTTATTTTATATATTAAGCTTATATGTTTATGTTTCTATGTCTTTATGAACCTGCTGGAGGAAAAAGAGCCGTAATCGTAATTTCTTCTCTCTCTGTCCGGCTCTGCAGAGAATGAAGAAGTTGACGACTCCCAGCCCAGATCTGAAAATGAGAGGGAAACACGCCGCCCTCAGTCCTTACGCTGCCAACGACGCAAAAATGAAGGTTGATGGGAAAATATCCACCATCTCAGAGAAGGAGACGCATTTCTAACCGACCACCTGACCGACCGACCGAGCTGCCTGACGTCTTTACGATAGGTCGAACACACAAAAATTACAGCAAACTACAACCATATTATTCACCACTACACAAAACAGGAAAGTGACTTTTAGTGTTATTTTTGTTTTGTAAAAAAAAAGAAGAAAAAAACTTATGACATGATTATGTAGTCTGCTTCTGTTTTGCACAAACTTTGATAACACATTTGTTGTTTTCTGTTAACTTTGTGACTAAAGCAGCTGTTTCTTTCTTTTTTAACCACTAATATTTTAAAATCTGTTTGGTGACATACAATATATGGTTAAAACTTGTCCTGGTACCTTGTCAGTACTGGTCACACTAGTGTCTGTGCCTTTAGAACAATGCCAGTGTGTTGTGTTGTAAAAGGCTTACACTGTACATTTATTGGCAAAGTGCTGCGCCTCTATCTTAGGTACTAGGTACCCAAATGTGATCTAAGATGTAGCAGCTTGGGGACCTTTCTACATAGTTTTGTGTGTTAAGACAGGATACTTCAGTATATCTTAGTACTATAGAGGGCACTGAATACAAAAGTCAAACTATGAGTTGTATATATAAAGAGTTTGCCAGAGTTTGAATCTAGGACATTCTGAGACAGTGTGACTGCGAGGGCTGTGAAATGTTTTTAGGCCTTTTGTGATCTTTATTCACTTGAACCCAGTGTTGTTGCTAAGCAACATAAGCAAAAACTCTTACTGGATGTAACTGAATGACATGATTGGGTTATTGATCATCTTGTTGGGTTATATTGAGTCCTTCAGGGCTTTGCTGATCTCCATGTCTTTTGAAATAGTTGCTTGTATAATGTATAATGTACCCGTTAAGTGCGCATTATGCATTATTGACAAGCAAATCTAAAACAGGTCTAGGGTTTAAACTCTGTAAAACGGATCCCCGCAGTTTTAGGAATTTTTATTTTTACATCTCTAGGTTTTAGCAGAAAGTCTTCACATGACTACGACTAGCTGCAGCGACTCGCAGGCTGAGTCTGAAACACACCTCTCTCTCCTCCAGCTGCCCTCCTCTAAGTCATGGATATCTGTCATTTCACAGCAATTATGCTGAGCCTAACGCAGAGTGACAGACAGACGTGCTTCCACCCCTGCATTTTATTTCCTGCTCCGCCCGTAGAGAAGACGACGGACGGCCATCAGATGAGAATTTCAAAACCCATCTGTCCTCTTATCCTTGCTCTTTAGTTTATTTTCTCTTGTCCCCTTCTCTCTTTTCCCCTACTGTTCGTTTTTTAACTTCAGCCTCTGCCTATCTCCACCTCTCTCTTTGGCTTCTTTCCCTCACATGGAAGGCTTCAACAAGGACACGGGTCATTCAGTCTTGCTATTTATTAATGCAATGGATTGTGTTTTTTTTCCTGTGACCCTTTCTGACATTGTCAAATCCTGTCTGAAGATATAGGGCTTTTAAGTTTGCTATCTGAGCCACTGCAGGGGTGAAAGCACAGTCTGTCCCTGTCATCGTTTTAATTGTGATAAGAGTCAATGAGCTGGTCTCATTGATCAGATCAATCTCAGTTCATCACATGTTCATCCAATCAGCATTCGAATGATTCAGAGTTTTCCTTCCTCCCTTCCTTGCTTTGTCCGACTTTCTCACTTCCCTTCCTTTCTTTCGTTCTTTCTTTCTTTCCTCTTTCCCTGTTTCCTGATCAAATGCAATCTGAGGAGAACATCTGAGGGGATAAAAGTCAAGCTTCTCTCTTTACAATTTTTCAGGAGGAGGCAAAGAAAGCAGGGGAAGAAATAAGGAAATGATGAGCTGAGGAAGTGCGTGATCGAGTATGAACGAGGGAAATAGAGGAAGTGTTTAGTAATTGAAGCCCCTCCTGTAAAAGCTGTGACATTGTCTTAAACATGTGATTGGTCCCTCTGGTGTGGTTGCATTAAGACATTATCTCCTCACTGATGTTTGTGCAAGTAATAGTTGTGTGCATCGGAAATGATAGCCTGCTGTTTAACACTGACCATGTTGATGTATATTTCTACATCTCTTTCTAGAAATATGTGGTCTGTTTCTTGAGATGAAAAATGTTTCAAAAGATTTGCTGTAATAAAAAGAATACGTCCTTTGTTTTGACTTTTGATATGCCGCTCAAAAGATCTTGTTTTAGAAATATAATGAAAAGTGTTTTACTGTTCTGTACTGTTCTACACATTTTGGTATTCACAGGACACACGAACTGTCTGCTTACTCATTTTTAAGAATAAATATTATAAAGGAAAATGGACTACAGACTCAAGTCTTTTTATTTAAGCTCTCACAGCTCAGCTGTGTTGTTACACTGAAAAAGAAAATTCCTCTACGCTGACGTGACATTTGCTTTTATCATAAGCCTTGATAAGTAAAATGATAGGGTCAGATAAAAATGGCATTTTACCAAGTCCAATATGGCGAATGGATGATGTTATAAACACAAAAACAAGAGAATGTACGGAAGTGTATGAATATAAAAGTGCTCATGCTAGTAGTACTAGTAGTTGCTATTTAGATATAAATTAATAATAAAATATTTAAAATATGTGCACATTGCATTGTCCACCGTTGTGTTGTTTTTAATAGATAAAAAATAAACTGTTAATAAAATAAACAAAAAATTCTTACCACTGAAATGTACGTTTACACTGACTACTAGTCTGCTATAATTGATAAATGTTCCTGTACGCTGCACAGGGAGTGGATAGAAGCACAGAAAAACCAAGATTGAAGATTTTTTTGTCCTTAACATGAAGAGAATCTGTTAATATTAAGAAATGATTTCTAAGTACCTTGATGAAGATGCAGGTACAAAACCATATATACTAATACATTAAAACAAACCTAACACAATTTTTGATACCCATGCTTGTTTTCTCTGCAAAATGAAACAAATATTGAACGCGAACAAATAGCTGTGTAAAAGCCCGAACACATTAGGCGCGACCTTTTGTAGTTACAAGTTCTTCTGGATGCAAAGTAGCAACTATACAGTCTGTTGAAATGCAGTAAAAATACAAATAGAGTGCAGTTTTGTGACTGACGACATAGAGCACAGCCACTGATATGTCAGGGTTAAACTATGCTAAAAGTGTTTGCATCTGTGACAAATGGGTGTGGCCTCTTTGTACTGTGTAGCATTTCAATTACAGTGTGATTCCAATGAGCAAACGAACACTTTTGAGGATTTTGTATGTTGTGTTTTGAAAAAAGTGTACAGTGGGGCTGCAAACTGAGCACAAAGCTGATATTGTGTGTAGTTTTGCAGCCTTTCTTAAAGGTTTTCGCACAACTGTGTGCGTTAACGTTTGTAAAAAACAAGTCCAACATGTACCTCACCGGTCCATCCTCCACCCGTCCCACCATGATCACTGGGGGGGGGGCTCCTGAAATCCTGCTAGCGGCCTCTAGTATCTGGGGCCACCACTAAGAACACATTATTTGATAAAAAATAGCACATAAAGATACGTCACAAACAATATTTATTTTTTTCTTCTATATTTTATTAGATTAAATATTTGACATTCTCTATCAGTTTAGAACAGATTTGATCAAAAAGCCCCTGGTATCAGCAAGCCTCGGGGTGTGTGTTAATGTGTACATTGCGTTTGTGTGTTTCTGCGTGTGCAGTAATGTGCACACATCCAGCTGTCACACTTCAAAATCAGCTTTAGTTTCTCTGATTCAGAGGTGACATCTTGACTTGATCCGGTAGATGATGTGGAGTAAATCTCCTTTTGTTGTTGTGTCACGTTGCTCCTGCATGAAAACTTCTGAATCCGTTTTATGAGCTGAAAAAGTTTCTAGGCTCTAATACCAAGAAAACCCATTCAGAGAGTAATGTGAAGGTTAAATGGCTGTCAGCGGGAAAATCAGACTCTCTCAAATGCTGTAAAATTACTTTTTTTTCATTTTTCTCTTTAGAGATAAGTTTTTATCTCAAACCATGTTATAAAACTGATGGCTGACAGAGATGAAAACAGGCACTTGCTGTATACATTATGAATAAAATTCCCTAGGCAGAAATGTTTTATTCCAGTTCATCCGATGATTGATAGGGAAGAGGATAGGCAGAAGATCCATAGTGAATGTCACATGAATGTTATTTCTCAAAGCAAAGAAGAAAGACAAATGGGAAAGGCTTATCGTGTTTTTATACAAATGTAATTACACAAAAATTTTAATCTGACAATCAGTGGTTCAACACTGACACTGTTGTGCCCAAATAACAAAGGCTGAAAAAAAACTGCACACACACTTGAGCTTTTTCACTCATTTTTTATCCCCCATACACTAAACACACTTCTTTACACATGAGGTATATCCTGAAAACCAAGTGCTATATTTGAAATGCTAACCATATACACAACATCTTTCTGGCATGATCTTTTCCTGAACATAACCAAATATTTTGGTGACTAAATCTGACCAAATTGTGACTAAAGAATGGTATTTGGGTCAAATTGACCCGTTTCAAATTTTTACAAAAACAAAAAAGGGTACAAGTATACATTTTTTCTAGCTGAAACTCAATGGCCTTTTGAGCATGTATGCTACTATACCACACACATTTACATCTTTCAGGTCAGTTTGACCTACAGGGACACACAGAAACACACACACACACACACACACAGATAATGTTACATTGTTTTAATCTATTGTTTGATGTCACTCTTTACCCTCTG
>JAPQRN010000021.1:11469594-11482513 GCA_037367275.1 Coranthus polyacanthus
ACTGAAGATCATCCTTGTATGATAGACTTTTTTTTGTTTTTCCTTTACTCATTTCCTTTTATTCTTAATAAGCAGATGTGAATGTCTAATGGATGACAAATAGGAAATTGAATCTTCTGCGGCTGCTGCTTTTGGCCATTAGCCAAATAAACTGGTTAATTTATCTTTGTGACACACGTTTTTGTTTTATCCATTAATCATTTAGACTCCATTTATTTTTACTGTTTACTGCTACTGTTTTGATTTGCAAAATTCAGTCTATAAGTCAAAATATTTATTCAGTGGGATCAAAAAAAAAAAGTGTTGAATTCAGTAATAATTCAGATTTTCAGATTCAGTTTAGACTCTAAATATCTAGTCATTCCATGTTAAAGGTTAAATGTCATTGGTGACAAATAAACCAGGCTGCATCTTCTTAATTTTGTCTTGTTTCTCAATGCCCAGTCACCTACCAATGACGTAACGATATCTGCATTTTAAGAGTTACAAGAGGTGTTTATTCCTTGAAACATGAACATTAAACTTGGACAAGACAAAAGCTCACAAATAATACTTTATTCAAAAGCAAGTACAAAACAGAGTAGACTTTATATGACTTCATAACTCCGCTGCTTACGGTCTTGAGATAAAACAGTGTCTCTTACACATAAAAAACATGGAAAATCGAAGCATGTTTGTTTGGCTCTCCGAGGACTCTAGAGTGAGAGTTTTCAATGAATAAACAAATATGTAAATCGAATACAATTACTATGATAATGCCTCATTTATTAATTTATAAGCTCTTTCATTAATGTGCAAATAAAAGCACTACGGGCGCCACAGACGCAGTCACATACTGAGACTCTGAACAGGTTTTCCAAGAACTTATTATTATTATTAATTTACAGTTTGGGGAAATCAAATGAAAACTCACCTGAGCAACTTTAAACAGAACCAGCAGGTCACTTGATGGTTTCATTTTTCAGATATACTTTTGTGTATATTTGAATAATTTTTATTGTGTATTTTATTTGCAGCATAAGAAGCGGCAAAAAGCAAACGTGGTGAAATTGTTTGTACTTTAGCAGCTCTAGCGCCGCAGCTTTTGAGAGATCAGTTTTTAATGTTCCTTGATTATTTCCTGTATTGCATATTTATTGCACATAATGTTACAGTGTATTTAATATGACACGTGGCAGCTCTGTCTTCAGCATGGAAAACAAGTTTCTTAGGTGATTGAACTTCTATCTCGTGCACTGAGAGTGATGACATGTTGCATATTCATCTGCTGCACTTTCATAACCTTTTGCAAAGTGTGTCACTGATGTTCTAATAAATCATGACAGAGGTCAAAGAAATGTCACGGCACATTTATAGACAACACATCACTTATCTCATGCCTCTACACTTCTCTGCAGACATGACACTTCTCTGACATTTGGACCATGGCAGTTATTTAAAGGTACAGATTCAGGGATAAACTTGAATTCACAAATCATTGATTTGGGAAACTGTCCAAACATGAAATAGATTCATTTATTTGTCTTTCAAAATGTATTTCAAATTGTTTTTTCTTTTAGAGATGATGCACTTATTTAACTGCTACATTGCAGCATACGTAAGCCGCCCTGGCAGGAACAGTTTTGGCTTCGCTTTCCCTCTATACTCTCCCTCATCGACTCTTTCATTCATGCCTGGTTGTGAGAAGAGTGAGGGAGGCAGGGAGGGAGGCCAGTATTTGTTTTACTTTGCTGCTGTGTTTCTACCCTCCCTTTTTTTTTTTAGAAATGCACCCTGGGTTCTTTTTGTGAATCACCAGGCAACAGACACATCACTATGTCTCCGTCTTTTCACTGTGAGCGGAAACGTCGCGCCGAGGCTCTTCTGGAGAGGCCTAGCAGCGTCCTACCTGACTGACTTACCAATGAAGAGCCAGATACTTTCTATGGGCCTGCAGTGCTACACATAACTGATCCTGACAACAATCCCTCCCTCTCTGCAACGCCCCAAAAGAAGAGGGGCTTTTTTGGATTAAGAGACATGGAAAAGCTACAGTGCGGACTGTTTGTCAGTCTGTCTGTCTTTCTGTTTACCTCTCAGTCTTTATCTCTCTTTCACATGCACAAACACACACATTTCCATAAGCTCTCGAGAGCAAAGAAAACATTTCAAAAATGCTTTTAAAAATGTTTGGTATGTTTATCAAGGAACTCTTAGCAATTGGAAAACACTGAACAGTGGCCGCTGAAAATTCCTGTTAAAAATTAGTGGCAATATGAGTGTGATAATTGCATAAGACTGTGATGTTATGCAATTATGTTAATGAACAACCAGATGAGGTTTGAGAGGTTTTTGCTCTGTTTTGTCCTGGTGCCAAACAGCCTCCGAGGACTGAGTCATTGAGTCTTTTTTTTTTTTTTTACAAATCGTATATATCACTGAATGTGTTTTAGTAGTATTGGATTTATTTTATTCCGTTTCTTTGTCTTTGCACAAAACAGTAGCAAAGACAAACGCTAGAAACACTTGTATGCAGGTGTGATAATCCATTTGTGGAAGCAACATTTATTTCCCATGAAAGTAAATACATATAATTATTTTGTTATGTCTTCAGTTGCAATTTTGGGTTGTTATTCAGTTTAAACATATTTATGTCGCTGATTCACAGGAACAGCAAAACAGTGAAAGGTGAGGTTCTTCGAGAAAAACTGTCATATACCTGCTTTATAAAATGCATCCGTCCTCATTATCACTGTCGCCATCATCTGCATCACCGTTTTGTCTTTCTCACATGAGCGATAATCTGTTATGGAGTTTCGGAGCATCACTTTTGTCCCCTATGTATGAGAAGTGAAACTGACAGGGAGCCAGCTGTCTGCCTGTGCATTTGCCTGTACTCTACTCTCTATTACTACCACCTCCTTCTGTAATTACAAGCTCCACTGCACACAGGCTCACCATCAGGTAGGGCCAGGGCTACAAGCACAGCGCTACCAGCTCTCATCAGTGTGGCATTTTGAATTCCCCCCGTGTGAGAGCTGCAGGCCAACGGGAGGCTTTTGCACATCTGAGGTGCCACAGCCTGAGGGCCAATCAGCCAGTTGGGATTAGAAATGCTACATTTTGTTTAGTATCATGAGGAGGTTAGCTCACCCCTCATTGGTTCACCATCTGGGCATTCTTTCCTTCCCTCTCAGTGGTGTGGCTTTTCAGTTGTACTGTATCATCACTGCACAGCCTACAGCATGGCGGATGGAGACAAAAAGAACAGAGATGAAGGGGAAAGATTTGGGCAGATGAGCACAGAGGGGTTACAATGGAAGAGAGCCATAAGAGAAAAAAGAATGATGTGCACAAAAGAAATCAAAAGAAGAAAAGATGGAAGTGAAAGGAGAAGAAGGGAGAAAACAGAAAGCAGGAAAAGTATGGCATTTGTGAAATTGTAAAGGTTTGAAAATTGACACTTTAAGGTATGCACCGTAACAGTGACATAAGCACTTAAGCACAAGACAAAATAAAACTGATTTGGCAAAAAAAGAAAAGTCAGTGATGGGTGACACCTTGCAGCACCATGACAGCACAACAAACAGGAAACCCAGGTTCCATCAATCTTTCATCAGTCATTTCCAAAGGCAAATGTGATTTTTCTTTGTCATTAACGTTGGTTTAATCCTTACTCCTTTGCACTACTCAAACTTTAACTGTTAAACTCTGTGCAAGTCTAATCTCCCTGTGAGACCCTAATAATTTATCTCGATGTGGAAGTTAAAGTCTGCATTAAGACTGCTCATTTGGGATGTTCCACAAGGGTATTTCATTTTGGAAGACAGCGGGCTAAGAAGATTATAAGCACAGTTTTCAATTTATCTCACACACCCTGACTCCCTTTATTGGCTGGGACCCTCTTATCATGTTTTGCCAGGAGCTAGAGCAGCCAGTGGCATCTCCCTCTGTTCCGCTACTTTGGAGTGACTGTATTTGATGCTGCATTACATCCCTTATTTTTAGGTGCAGCCTTTATTACGCAATGTCTTCTTATCAATCACAGGTGTAGAAAATATGGATGGTGAACAAAGTGATTCAAGTATTACTTTAGGTAAACTCAATGCCATCCAAGTCATCACTAGTTATTAACTTAGAACTAATAACATATAAAAATAGTTATGAGATAACTCATGGCAAAAGCAAGAAGGCAATGCCGTAGTAACTCATATGAGTCCATAATAAGAATCCACTGGCCATTGAGTGAGCCACAAAATGAGAGGGAGAGAGAGAGAGAGGGAAAAGAAGGGAGAGAGAGAACTTGCTGATGTGAAAAAAGCTGCAGGAGTAAGGATATAAAACCTTGAGACAAGAGGATGCTCCTCTCTCAAACCCGCTGCCATCTCAGTGGTGGAAATGCTGGAGTTGGGGAGGGTCGACTTTGAGTTGACATTGACGCTATGTAGATGAGAGTGAGGATCCTGCGCTCAATGTTACGTCCCTGCTCGCTTCAACTCAGACGGCGGCAGCTCCTTTCCCCGTCTTCTCTCCCCTCCTCTCTTTCAGCACCACTCCTTTAAGGACAGCACCTCGCTCTCAAAGACGCATTTGTCCGCCATCCTCACCCCTCAGGATCATAAATGCTGGCTGTCGTCGGATGCAAAGTTTTCGCCTTGGTTGTATTCTGCAGAAGTGCAAGGAAATAACTTTTTAAAACAAAAATTCCCATCGATTTTCCCATCGGGAAAACAGTCCGGCAAAGAAAAGGATTGTATTGTAAGTATCTTGTAATGAAGCATACATTTTAGATAAGCAGTAAATGATTTGTGTTTGTCTTTATACTTTTTTACAAACAAGGACCAACGATGAATTTAGCAGATGGGCTGCTTTTGGCAGTGCGCACGGATGTGCGGCTGCGCTTGACTTAATGGAGACGCAAGAGACTTATTTCAATAATGTCATCACTGTTTTGATCTTTCAATTATGCGATCACAAATATGTGGAAAGTATATACTGTATGTGCTGTGGGTAAAAACGTACAAGTATTCTATAGTATAGTCTAAAAAAAATCCTCATCACGTCTTCATCGTGCGTCTATCTTTAAAACCAAATGTTAAATTATTTTTGCAATATTAAAAACAGATTTACTGTGAAGTTCGCAGAATAGAAATGGAAAAAATTGCTCTGGCTCTGAATGTGATTGTGTTTCCTCACATTGCTCCTGACAATTGTCACACGATGTGAAGGGAAGCGCAGAGAGCGCGCTCCACGTTATGAGCTGATGGTCATTTTTCATTTTAAAAAGTAAAAAGCAAATGTAAAAAAAATATTAGCATACGCTTCAAAAAGAAGAACTGTGCAAAAATTATATTATTTAAAACAACTGTGACATCGTGTGTGTTATTACCCATAAAAAAGTAAATTCTTTGGGGTTTTTTTGGTTTTTTTAACCTGTCTTACAGATATTTAATGAACATGTCTGTTCAGGCTGTAAACTCCGGTGAGTTATTAGCCTCTCTAGGTGATTAATTAAACATCATTGTCGCGTCTGACTCCTAAATGTGTTTAATTGCTCCTCTCTTGTACCGGAGCAGTGGGAAGTGGGCCACTGAATTTAGAGCATAATGAATCAAGGACAAGAGCAGGCTCTAAATTTCTGCTAACATGTTTTCACTCTGGCAATTAAAAGTGATTCTTATTGCGTGAGAAGTCTTTATTTTATCCCATGGGGTTCACGGATTGTGGGGCAGATTTTTTTTCCCTTTCACCCTTAAAGAAATGTCTTACAATTAAATGTATTTATGTATATTAATGGTGTTGAATAATACTTAAAAGTAGCAGTAATATTAATAAAAATATTACAATTCTTACCGCACAATGCATATCCATGTCAATAAGCGATATCTGATGTTGACCCCCTCCTAAAAAAGGTGTTAATTCAATTTAAAGGATTGATAATATAAATACCATTAAACTGAAATTTGATTTTAATGTAAAATGGTCTCATCTAATTAAAGGCTGCAGTTTTAACTCTGTGTATTTCTATTTATGTTTTCAGGATCCTCGACCACTGCTGAGGTTCCTCTTACTTTGCTCCTTAGTCGTCTGATCACCCAGATTTTTTCGTCTCTCGTCTGATCACCAGTTCTAGGATCTGCGTGTACGGGACGGAGAAACTGCTGTCTGCCTGGACCGGTGCTGAAACCCCCCTCCCCTCTCCACTGGTCAGGGCTACTCGACACGCACACTGACCATGGCCACCAACGGGACCAAAGCTGCGGACGGGCACGTCTTGACAGAAACGGTGAATGACGCGCCCACCACCACCACGCCAAACGACAAACCCAAAACCTTGGTGGTGAAAGTGCAGAAGACGAAAAAGGAGATACCTGAGAGAGAAACATGGGCTGGGAAATTTGATTTTCTTCTCTCTTGTGTCGGATACGCAATCGGACTCGGAAATGTCTGGAGATTTCCTTATTTATGTGGAAAAAACGGAGGAGGTAATCAGGAATTCTTCGCAATTTTACTTTTATCCATACATCAAAAGGAGTGCAAAGATCCTGGCTTTGAGTCATGCCAGTTTTTTCACGGAGGTTTGCGTTTAAAAAAAAACCAATGTGCATTTCCTCCCGTCGCAGACGTGCGTAATTGCGCACAAGATGCGCGGTGATCTGGGGCACAAAGCGAAACCAAATACTCCTTTTCAGAAAATATCTTATCTGGATTATAGTGAATGTTAAAGTTTATGGTTCAACTGCACTCACACACCTTTACCTCTCACCTCTCATTTAGGGGCCTTCTTGATTCCCTACTTTTTGACCCTCATATTTGCTGGCATGCCCTTGTTCTTTCTGGAGACGGCTCTCGGTCAGTACACTTCTATTGGTGGGCTTGGAGTGTGGAAACTGGCCCCAATGTTCAAAGGTAACACATTTTTACGTTATCCATAAGGCCCGAAAGTATGTTTGTGGTAGTAGTCTACGTTTCTTTCTTAATGTCAGGCTGAATAACGTCAATTTCATACATAGGTATGCTATTTCTTGTCATCTTCACTATGAATATTTAAACATAATTTAACATCGTGCCTGTACTGTCCCACTGTCCCGTTGTTTCAGGTGTGGGTCTGGCTGCTGCTGTTCTCTCCTTCTGGCTCAATATCTATTACATTGTAATAATTTCCTGGGCTCTTTACTATCTGTACAACTCCTTCACTACTGTGAGTACTTGATTTTTATGAGAATGCTTCTCCTTAAAAATCTAACCCTATGTTCACTTGGTGTGTGAAAACAAGGGGTCTGGCTGAAAAATCTATTCACTTAAGTGCCCTCTTGGATCTGAACAAGGTCATCCAGGTTGTATTTTTAGATAGTAACCCTTTTGTTATGTGGTAGGCTCTTTTTCCCAGCACCTCTTACATAAGGGTGCACAGGCTTTAACAGAGTATGACATTTATTACTTCCTTTCCCACATAATTAGTGCCTTACACGAGGTATTGATAAATGCATTTGGCGATGAGGCATTCACTCCACTGAGAAAAGCATGAAATCCCAATGTCCCGAATGAGTATCATGGACTTGGCTGCTCGACAGTCACAGAGAATGGGACCCGGCGGTGGGAGAGTGGCCCAAGTAAAAAGAGCTGTCTGTGTGATTTTTCTTTTTTTTCTTAAATTTTTAGGACCTGCCATGGCAGACTTGTGGCAATGCTTGGAACACAGAACGCTGCTACACCAACTACAGCATCACAGACACCAGTAACCTCACCAGCGCTGTGGTGGAGTTCTGGGAGTAAGCATAAGATCACAGCGACACTGCAGCATTATTACCAGATTTTAGCATCACATGGAGATTGTGCACATTTAATAGATTAAAATTTTTTTAAAAATCAAATATTTGATGAGGGAGAAAAAAATCTATGTGTGCCCATGCGTGCATATGTGTGCATGCAAGCTTGACTTCCCTTTACTGTGGTGCCTAAAAAAAACCTTTAGGGGTGAGAAAAGAAAGGCAAGGAGAGGGTCTTTGTAAATAACCAGACACATGAATGAATATTTGTGCATGCATCCATGCATGCTGCATATATGAGATCAAGGATTTGTGAGATGTAGTAAGACCACTTTACTCCTTCCCTGCAGACGGAACATGCACCAGCTGACCGATGGTCTGGAGAAGCCCGGGGAGGTCAGGATCCCACTGGCTATTACACTCGCTATTGCATGGGTGCTTGTCTATTTCTGTATCTGGAAGGGAGTCAGCTGGACTGGCAAAGTAAGTACAGTAGAAGAGGACAAAGACAGACACACATAAAAGGAAACGACTACACTATGAGTTGAATTTGCATCCTTTCCCCTGTGTACAGCAAGACTTGTGATTCATTGCTCAAAGTTGTTAAATTGGCACAACAGCTGTTTGATCACTTATTCGATTGAAGAGATTTATTTCAGAATTTTCTTGTTTTTTTTCCATCTTAAATGGTTACACTTCCCCAATAGTATGAGTTCAGATAAAAAATTAAGTTGCAGTCTCTTTACGACCTTATAAAATGTACTATTATGCAATGATTGAAAATCACCAAAAGGAAATGTTTTGCAAAATGTTTGGATAATGCATGCAGGACACTGCCAGTTCCCTATAGATCCCTATGGACCCTTTATTGCTTGATCATTTGTTTTGCTTTTTATATGGGGGTCATTTACTTTTACTAATTGTATATTTATTGTTGTCTCAGAAAAAAAGGAGGAGTTAGAATAATGTCCTGATCTTTATGGCATAATCTGTGCTGCTTTTAAAATGTTTTTCAGCAGATGTTATCATGAATGATCTGAATTATGTTGACTTTGATAGCACAGTGCAAAATTAGTTCAGATAAGGAGGGAAATAGTGCACTGGGAGTGTGCTGAACCCACCGTTCTGGGGTCATCTTGCCTCTAGGGAATGGCTGACTAGGTCACTGTGCTGTGCCGTGAGGACAGAGCACAGCACTGTAACGCTGTTCATGGTGTGGGATGAACTTAGCAATTTTCTTTTCTTCTGCAGAGTTGGTGCCTTGCAGGATAAGGATGTCAAGTCAAGAAAAAATCACTATCGCTGTGCTTTTAAAGTTATCTAATGCTCTTTTATTTACCAAAAACTTTGTGTCCCGCAGGTGGTGTACTTCTCAGCCACATACCCTTATTTTATGCTGTTCATCCTGTTTTGTCGTGGCATCACGCTTCCTGGAGCTTTTGATGGAATCCTCTTTTATATCACACCAGACTTTGACAAACTTAAGCAGTCTGAGGTACGTTTTCTGCTCTTTTATTGTCTAAACTCAGTAAGGCTCTCTTGACAACCAACATACATATGCCTGCAAAGAATAAGCTTAATAACAGTGAGATATTTAGATATTTAGCTACCAGCTGGAGACTTCCACAGACTGTCTACAACTGTAATTGCCTCTGTAGTGGTTGCCTACCAGCATCCTACTTGTTTTTCTATTCAGCAACAACTTTGTACAAGATACTAATTTACATCTGGTTATTCTAACTTTTTTTTTCTAATTTTGTATGTTAGGTGTGGCTGGATGCTGCCACTCAGATCTTCTTTTCTTATGGACTGGGATTAGGCTCTCTGATTGCTCTTGGCAGCTATAATCCCTTCAATAACAACGTATACAGGTTGGTAATGAAATTTACCACATAAACTAAATATTTGTGCTTTTAATTCACTAAAAAAAAAAAAACCCTCCTGTACCAGGCACTCACACATCCTTTTTTCTTTTTTTAAATGACTCTGCAGATGTCACTTTCTAAGATTATTTTTGGTTTACTGCCAGCATTGTGTCTGCTGTACCTGCTATTTTGGGACTATTTTAGCCTCCAGTTCTATCAGTCATTTCATTATTTTGGCTCTGCCCTCTGCAGAGATGTTTGTTTATCTCATTCACTGTCACATTTTAGGGTTAACCTACATGGGTATGGTAAAGGACATCCAACTATTTCAGAATTGCTGTTATTTAAAAAAAAAAACAGATGCAGCAAAATAAAACATCAATGTACATTAAATGCATTCAGTAGCTGTGCTACTGCAGAATGTAAAATGGTTTTCCACCATCCCTTCCCCCAACCCCTCAACAATGTGTGACGGGCTGATAAGGAATTGATATAGGCGTGACAATGACTGCCTTGTGCTTTGTCTCTCCCCTACAGAGATTCTGTCATTGTCTGCTGCATCAACTCCTTCACCAGCATGTTTGCTGGCTTTGTCATCTTCTCTATTGTGGGATTCATGTCCAATGTAACAAAGAGACCCATCGCCGATGTGGCAGCCTCAGGTAATTGCAATCAATGTGAAACCTGATAGCAACAATAGGCGCAGGCAAGAGACACTCGCAAGTGTGCAAAATTAGCCCTTGAAATGGCTAAATATGTGATTCTTTCCATCATAATGGCTGTATAGAGTAGTATAGGGTTTTCTAAGAATTACATGCATTACAGTTATCTCGGTTTAATGGGAAGAAAATGGATCAGAAATTTTGCAGAACTTGACTTTGTAAATGCCCAAATGTGGCAGACAGCACTTACTCTTTTTTTCTCCCAGGGGAATGTTAGATCTACATTCTTTGAAGCTTCTTCTTTTTGTTGGTGTCCCATTGTAAATTGTGTATCTCCATATTTATAATATTTGTGCTTCGACAGGGCCTGGTCTGGCCTTTTTGGCTTATCCTGAGGCCGTCACCCAGCTGCCCATCTCTCCCCTCTGGGCCATCCTCTTTTTCTCCATGCTGCTGATGTTGGGTATTGACAGCCAGGTAAAAAGAAAGTTAAAATGGTATTATTTTGGGCTTATGGGCAATGATCATACAATGCAAAATACTTGATAGAAGTACAGAACAGAAGTAAAAGAGATTGCGATTACTTATAAACTGGTCATATTAATTTTTCAGTCATTTGTTCTGGGTGGCAAACTTTATAATATGTGATTGTCTTGTGTCGTTGTCGTCTTTTACGCCACGATATTACGCTTTCAAAATCGAAATCTCAGCAGCCGGCCTAATGTTTTTATTGTAACAACAGTGTATTACATAACCCTTTTGACATGACTCTGCAATCTCTGCAGTTCTGCACTGTGGAAGGCTTCATCACTGCACTGGTTGATGAATTCCCTCACGTTCTCCGAAAACGCAGAGAGATCTTCATTGCAATCGTCTGCCTTATTTCCTACATCATTGGACTGTCCAACATCACACAGGTACATACATACTGAATAATACACTCACCCTCAGAGATATTATGTACTTAGTTGAAGAACAGTTCCCACAGGACGCCAGAGGTGGGATCTAATACCCAGTATGTTTGTTTACTCAGTTATGTTATTAACTTGCCAAGTAGCCATCACATGAAATCCATAGAGTGTCAAAGCTGAAAGGTCAAGGGAACATAACCTGTCTGCGACTGTAGTCAAGGTGGTTCAAGTCATTTAGCATCGTGTTACAGTTATTAAACATAAAAACATGGAAATAACCATTTTACTTAGAGAAGGCTGACAGTTTGTCCATTTATCCATTTGCCAAACAGTTTGATCAAAGGCAATATGTCACAGGCTACAGGATATGAATATTGTATATGTATATGAATATGTATCCATGTCGGATCCAACATCACGAGAAAGACAACACTACTGGTTGATTGTTTAGGGGTTAAAATGATCAGTGGTTATATAGGCAGTTAAGATCAGATCATCATGTTGTGATGTGTCAGTAGCAACACAGAGCCAGCCTGTGACGTTGATAAATAGTGACAAAGCTTAGTGGGAACACGTCAGTGTGGTTAAAGTAAAGAACATAAATGTATAAATGTTGTTTGTTTTAAACCATGTCTGTGTGTTCGTTATTGTAACCATGACTTATTGCTTTATTATAACCACTGTCACACCCCAAATGCAGCAGTTCTGTTGTACATTTTAACATTATCTGTGGTATTTTGCGTCATTTGTCCTGCTGCCTGTTGGGGCGATAATCCATCATCCTACAGAGCCAATACAAATACATATATTGCGTTTGGAGTCATAGGCAATCGACTTTTTGTGATGTTTAGGTATGAGGACAAGTTGCCACGTCAACATTGCTACTGTACTATATATTAATGGTCCAGACGGGATGAATCCTAAAAAGATCTATCTTAATGTTACTCTCATAAAACATCAAATCATACAGAGATGAATTGTGTTGGAAATTATTGGAAATATTCTCACTCTTTGTAAATTTAGTAAATTTCCTCAGCTCTAGTTTCACCATCAGGTCAATATGTCTTCTTTCCACAATAAATAACTAATAGACAGATTGCCATTAAATCATACTCCCAAAAGAATAAACCCCTTTTGCATGTCACCTTTAATGAGTAAATAACGTCTACCGATTGGGTCTAAATACACCTTTGCGTAATCTTCGTTTTATTGATACATTTTTGAACTACAGTGTATTGACTGAGGTCTGTCTGATCCCTAAGGATGGATGTACACTTTCCTTTTTTAGTCGTGCTTTTAATCCAGTTCTTATTCTAATTAAAGTTCTTAAAGAAGCTTAGACGTGTAATGTTGAGAGGCCAGTCATCAAAACACAATGTTGCCATTGTACATTCCTGCAAAACATGGATATGTATAATCTCAACATTTTTTGAACCAAAAATATCAACAGCATATCAACATTTCTATATTCTTATGTCATTAGCCAGGTAATTACGACTATCACGTCGATGTGTAAGTGTTTAGTGATTTTTATGGTTAAACTTAAAGAAAGATAGTAAAAGTAAGCAAAGATGATTGATTAAAAAAATGAGTCACATTGTATTTTCTAATATTCAAACCAAACCGCAGTCTTTTCCTAACCCTAACCAAAGCACCTTTGTAGCCTAAATCTAAAAACCAACTGGTAAAATACAGAAAAAGTCAGCAAATGTGATAAAAATGACTCAAATGTC
>JAPQRN010000021.1:11495908-11513311 GCA_037367275.1 Coranthus polyacanthus
TTCTCTTCTCTTCTCTTCTCTTCTCTTCTCTTCTCTTCTCTTCTCTTCTCTTCTCTTCTCTTCTCTTCTCTTCTGTAGTAAGTGATTACCATACCACATCCTCAACCAATGAACCCATTCCAAGTCTTCTCTGGGGCCGTTTGCCACGCCACATTTATCACCAAATGTAGCAGGAGTGCCAGCGGTGCAATGCATTGCAAAAAGCCCCCATTCCTTGTGGCTTCTTCTCCAACACTGAAGTGAAATAGAAATACAGTATACAGTAGAGATACAGTAGAAAGGGTGAAAGCTGGACACATGGAAAATTAACAAGTGTTACTGTATGCTTAAGTAGCAGTTTAAAAATGGCATGCTTTTTTCCTTTTTTTGCACAGTATTAAGTAAGACAATAAGACGGGATTTAGTTAGTGTTTATTCTTGGAAACTATACTTTTTTATTTGTAGGACTGTCGGTGCCAAAACATCATGATGAGTATAAATGAGTGGTTTTCATTAACTCTTAGGATCTCATCATACAATTGAAGGTTTAATTGTTTAATTGTGTTCCCTTTGATGTCAAGAGTCATCATTTCATCAGCCCAGTACTCTCTAACTCAGCCAGGTTGCTGATGATCTTGTGTCTTTCAAGAAACATCATGTACAGCACTTGACACCATTTTCTCCAGAGTACCACCCACATAACTGACATAAAGGCCCAAATTACACAGAAATTCTGGGTTAAACCGAACAAAAAAAAAAGACAAATGAAGTTACGTATCATATATGTTAAAGTTGCCTGTTGAGTGTTGAGAATCAGCCAAGGTCACCTCTGTAGGAACGCTGTTAAATCTAGCATCATGAATGAGAAGGTTACAGCACCACCTCACATTAGTAGTCTATACACGTGTTGGAACAGACTCTTTTACATCCCACTTTAAGTGATGCATGTAAAACTGTGATGTGTAGTTTTTTCATACAACTTCTACATTGTTGTCAGGTTTTCAAATTCTAATAAAATACCCCTTTATCAAATGTTAATCCAGATATACACGTATTCTGTTGTATCCTACACGTGCAATAAACCTTAGAATTGCTGTGCCTGCCCAGGTACTGCACATAAACCACAAACTGTTATATTTGGTTTTTGTTTGACTTACAACTTAAAGCTATATTATGTAACATTTATACATAAAATAAAGATATCAGTAATTTTACCAAATATAATGGCCCATTTCAATTGGCCACCTATCAGTTGCGTGTTATCATTACAAAGGTTACTATTAAATTATAATGAAACAGCATAACATAAATATATGTTACTAAACATAATGAGAATGTAAACATGATAGTAGCGGTGACAACAACTCCAATGATCCCAAAGGACTCTTCAAAATGTCATCAAATTACATATAATTTTTTTGTTTTGATTGAGAGCAGAAATTACATACGGTATATTTAAAACTTAATATCTTTAGAGAAACTGGTAGTCCCTTTTAATAACTTTAGATTCCTTCTGATTCTAATCTTGCTGCTTCATGCTAAGCTAATATAACTGGCTGTAGTCTTCTTATCTTCTCCTTTAGTTCTCAGCAGCAAGGCAAAGCACATTTCCCAAAATACCAAACTATACCTTTAAAAGGTGCACTATGGAAGATTTGCGCTTTGTCCTCATGAGCTTATGTGAAGTTTATGTTGGAATCTGTTTTGTGCTGGGATGTGCTAGTCATTTGTTGACATTAGCTAATTTCATTACTAAGCTGTCTTCATTGCCTACATCCATGATGACAGAGACAATGTACTGCTTTCTAGAGGTTTCAGATCGAATTTTCGGAGAAAAAGCCAACCCTCACTCTCGAGTGCTTCAGTGTCTTTCTTCTGCTATTCTACCGCTGCAACAGTACTGTTAGCTTAGAAATGCAGTCATCTAATATCAACAGACGTCCAGCTCCCAGAACTACACAGACTCCAAATCAAGCACATGAGCACACTCGAATAGTACATAGAGAACCTGTCCTATATTGTGCTATATTTTTATATTTTAAAATAAAATTTCTGCATAACACTTCAAAACTTCAAGATTAGTGATGCTTTCATTTCAACCAATTGATACTAGTGTTGCCAATGCCATGACTCAACCCCACAATTAATGTTTCCCGACACTGAAAATAGACAACCCAGTTTGGTGTCACCCCCTGCAGCTTTTCAAATGTGTGTATTGCACAAGATACAAATATGACTTTAGGGGGAAAAAAACAGAGATGCAAGAAAAAAATAGATAATGCCCGATGTGGCCTAACCAAGGAGTTGCATCATGTCAACACCCCTAGTCTCTCTGTTGTTCTCAGAGATGCTGCTTATGCAGAGAGGAAGAAATCTGATGTCATGCCTGCCTGCCTTTAGCTGTCAAGCCCTCTGACACACACATACACAGACAAACGTTATTTACAGTATAATTACTTCCATGACAGTTCAGATGCAAGCCCATCATTCAGTATTATCAAACTGCTGAGGCGAATAACAGTCTATATATAATACAGGCAGAAAAATCTATGGGTTCTATAACAGATCCACACACATGACCAAAAACACCCTTTGCAATCCAGCTCACAATGTGATTTGTACAGTCATGTCAGAAAAATGTCCACTGTTTTTCTCACAGAGGATTTTTTCTTTCTTGTATATAATATATAGAGATTCAGGGATTCAAAAACTCCTGAACTCATGAAGAGCTTGATTGTATGTCTTATACAAAGGCACCCTTGAAACCAGAGTAACATCTGGAAACTCAGAGTCATTACCATTCAAATTCAAGTACCCTTTTGTGGGGAATAACAGGCAATGGAATTTTTTATGGATTTCTGAAGTCTACAAGTACGATGCATAGTGAAGACAAATGAGTGATTGTATAAAGACTCACTGTGTTGCTGCTGTCTCTCTCCTTCCACATAACCTGAGCCATCAGAGCAGAACATGCACTTGTCTTTGCCTCATGCTTCAATTTTAACATTGCCAAGGGGCGTACAGGGAGAAATTGGATGTAATTATGTAGCTGCTTTCAGAGGTAGTTGGATATTAGCATGGGCTTCACCATTCAATATGGTATTGAATGCCAAGCATACATCTCCTGGGACCACTTTATGTTTGCAAACAGATGTCTTCAAGACGCGATCATGAAATTGAGACTTTGTAGACATTTATGATGAAGATAGCTTGGTTTATAAAGAAGTTTTTGTTCTGTTGTTTCATGTTTAGGAAGAATGTCAGATAACAATTATGACATGAATGCCAAAAACCAGTCTCTCAAAAACTTCTGAATATTTTCCCAATGAGGCCTGCTAGATTACGGTACTGTAATAAACAAATGTCCCTGAAGGTGGTCTAGGTGGATGGATGATGATGGAAGTAAAATGCACTGACACCAGAAACTGTGGTTCACAGGTTCAACACAGCCAACTGTGATTATCAAATAGAACATCAGTACTAATGTTTCTGCAAAATCCCAGATACATTCATTGACATGTAACATTATTTGCCCAATGGAGTTATTATTATGGACCAATCTGTGTGCTGGAATGTGGAGAGAAGCCTAAAACAAAATAAACATCTGTGCTTATCAGACAAATTGCACTTGAGTGAAAAACTTTGTGTGTGTTTTGCACCAGCGTACTATTAGCCATTAGGTCCTTAAAACAGAGCAGATTTCAGGCACAAAAGTGGTGCATTTAGCAGGTGCAATCCATTCTTTGTGGATTTTGCCCTATGTGTCAAAAGAAAAAATGGATTTTGGGAGAATTATGTATCTCATCATGCCATAACACACAATCAGTTAAAATCATGCTGTGTCTGATCCACTGTAGCGTTATCCCACTCCTTTATGTATGTATAACACACAGATGGGTACTCCAGTTCCCGTATCTTAGCGAGTACAACTGAGAAGGACACTGCTGCCCCAAAAAGGGAAAAAACCGAAGGATATGCTTCGAAGAAAAATGGCAGAGACAGATTACAGATTAAGCGTGCCACATCCAGTTCTCTGACTCTCCTCTCTGTCCTCTTTCACATGGTAAATGCTTTCCTTTTCTCTGTTTGGAGAAAGTAGTGGGAAACAGTGAGTCAGACTGGAGTGCTGAGAGATGGACTGGACTGTTAATGCTGCCTGATGAATTAAGATTCGGTTCTGCTGGTTTACCATTTGAATGACTGGGAGGCTTGGGAAGGTGGCAAGTTCTAGGCACAAAGAGATGCTTCACAGGGCGAATGCACTTTGGTTCACATTTACATGTCTAAATATTTGCTTCCACGGACACAACATGTTGTTCACAAGTGGAAAGAGACATTATACTGTACAACAACACAAAAAGGGGAAAAATGGCATTTAAATTGAATTGTTACATGTCCAATTTGTTTTCATCAAACTCTTTGTCATTTCAACAAAGGAAATGAGGCTGGGATTACTTTAGTTTGTACTTAAAGAATCGGAAGAATGCTTTCAAATTGCACTTTTTTGACAGACTACAATGTGCAAATTCTCATTCTTCTTTCTGGGGCCTTTTTAATAAAAGGCTAATTGTGAGTTGGAGGGAGGAGGATGGTTGTGTGATGAAAGAGCGGGGAACTCGACCCAGGTGAGCACTTTATTCCCTACAAGGCACAAGGCTTCGCCATCAGTGAGGCGAGCCCATCAACCCAGACCTGATTACAAAGACTACTGCAGCTTTACAGAAAACCCACTCATGTTGCTATTTATAGAATGAAAATGTTCGTACAAGTTTATCAAAGAACTACAAGAGGCAGTGTAGAAAGTACAAGTTGAACTGGCTTTTAAACCTTTAACTCTTACAGCATTTGTGCTATATACCTATTTGGAAGTATGTCTTTTTCACCTCTGGCATTGCCATTACAGTATCCGCCACATTTTGTTTTGTGTCTTAAGATGGATGTCTTCACATTAAATTTGTTATGTAAAGATAGACTCTGTTCTTCAAATCACTGCCCATTAAAAATAGTGTCACCTCTTATTAAAGGTGGTTAGGCTTTTTGGCACTGAGCAGAAAGTGCATTTAATAACACTCAATAAATCACATATACAATTAAACAACCCCTCCCTAAAAATACATACATTATGAGCAAAACAATAATTAAGACATAACAGGTTTGAATAAACCATGATACAAATAGTCTAGAATTGGCTGCATGTACTAATGGCACAATTAATCATACAGGCCACCGCATGTGTCACATAGTAGAGCAGCACATTCTCTTCATTTCCCTCTCCCACCGACCTCGCTTCCTTTTCTGCAGCAAGAGTATCTCCAGGCAGCCTTGCAAGACAATGGAGCACAATTACCCTGAGCAAAAAGCTCTGTGGCACTGACAAATGTAGTTTTTACTGAGCAGGAGACATTATGTTCTCCCATCAGATTTAAATACCTCCTATTTATCTCAGCCAAGGCGAGAGGGAGAAAAGAGCAATAGGGAAATGGAAGGCAAGAGGGAGAGAGAACATCAGAGTGATCAAGACAGGCAGAGAGAGGGGGAAGTAAGCCGTGGGCTAAGGAGACATTGCAAGACGTTCCATGACAACCAGGCAGCAGGATTGTGAACCACTTCGCCCTATATTCCTATTTAAAAAGTCACATACCAAGTGAGAATTGCACAGTGAGAATGTGAAGCTGTGTAATGACCTATAGCTTAATTCTCATGATTTGTGTGGCAAAGAAGACTTTGTGCTGCTGAACTGAACTGAACTAATGTCCTTAAATAAAATAAAGACCAATTCCAGTAACATTTGAAACTGCAGCCTACAACTTCAGAAATTAATTTGTGTTATAAGGACGTACCTGCAGTATTTATACAGTAAGGAAAAGATCCACAAAGGGATTGAGTGGTTTTTGTGGCTAATGAGCCAGTGCAAATAAGACAAAAATATAGCATGTAATTCACATAGCACCTACAAAGGGTGGAATTCACCACAAAGTGTGCTGCCAAGCAAATAGCATCATGCAGCGCCTGTGCCATTTGCATGGATGTAAATCAGATAATATTCATATATTCTCTGCAAAATTGGACCATTTCCATGCAAATAAGCCTCATTACAAAAAAAACTGCATAAGGCCAGTGCAGGTGCTGGTGCAATTAATGTCTGCAAAAAGCTGGTGCTTACTGCACACAAAGTCACTCCTCAATCACTCTCTTTGTCTCTCTCTTTTTCTTCAAATCTATGAATGATACCGAATTAGTGTTTAATGATATCAAGGGCAAAACCTTCAATCAGACATTGGGGGGGATCAGGTGGGTCTGGGGCTTATCTCGGACTTTCAGCTACTTAAAAAATTCAGTGACACCTGAACATTACTTGACATTTCAGTAGATTGTGTTATAGAAGTGAAATACTAGAGAAGCAAAAAAAACAACCCAAAAATACATGAAGGTTTATAATTGAAGGGTTTTTGTCCTGTGTAGTTTTCATTATGGACATGGGTGCTGAAATGTGGAGAAAATCTGGAAACGCTAAACTCCAACACAAAGTTGTTGTTTTCACCACCATTAAACATTAACATTAACAGGGATATGAGATGAAACAGGCCATTGCAGTGAATGAATTACAGATTTATTTGATTTAATATAAGGACACAAGCCAACAAAATATATATATATAACATAGGCCAAGTTGTTAGACATTTTAATTCAGAAATGTTTAAGATGTGAAACCTGAAGTGGTGTAGCCACTTACACAAATAAAACACCAAGATAAATATGATCATAATATGGTGTCTTGGCTCACAGTATGCTACATCATGACATTTCAAATGACATTTGTTACTAAGAAAATAAAATACATCTTGCTTTGTTTCCAAACAGGTGAAGTCAAATTGAATGTCACAGTGTAAGGCGTCACTAGATTTTGTGAAGCAACCAATTTCACAGTGTAACCATGACAGGACAGTCTGTCTCTGTGGTCTGTCGTTTGTGAAGGTTATCCAAATAAGACGGAAACACTTCACAGATATGGCTTCTGTTTGTGTGTTTGGTCGCTTTCCAGCAGTTGGAGGTGCTCTTTCTCTTGTTTTCTTTTTATATCTGAAGCCATGTCTTGATTGCCTAAGTCTGGCTCCAGTAAATTACTGGGGGTTTGCAGGTTCAATGTCAGCAAGAGCTTTGAAGGCGGTTGAAAGGACGAGAGTCAGTCCCATCTTCACCTCACCCTGCCCCCAGACACTGTGATTGTAAATAATTACCTCTTCAGTGTATGATGTTTGAGGAGGCTACTGTGGTGATGTGCGTTTGTCACCTACAGTCACTACGTTTTGTAATTTACTGCAGTGATTTTCAGTACTGTCGCTGTGGAGGGGGCATATATTTCTCTCTTCCTCAGTTCTGCTTTCTCAGCATTCATGTGTGATTTTCTAAAGATGACACTTTACTTGTCGTTTATTACAGCACCTCTCTCGTGTATTTTTGTGGGTTGTGTTTGCTGCGTTGATCGTTATATTCTAAACAGTTAAAATGGCCTTATAGCTGTATACCAAACACGCATTGCCCATTCCCAGAAAAAAAAAACTGACATTTGGACAAGTCAAGTCTTTTTACACAACAATCATCTTCAGTCTTTTATAATCTCTGTGTCACTGTGTCACAGTTTGTAAGGTTCTCAACAAATTCTGTGAACTGAAGCATAATGCAAGAAGAGCTGAAGGCCACGGGTATTTGAAAAGAAAGCTCTTGATAGTATTCACTTTTTAGCATTAAATGCATTTTATAGTGCAATGGGTACCAGAGGGCTGGAGGAAATAATCCATGGACCCTTTTCATAAAGTTAGTGAATGCCCTGAGTGGTGCTATAGGAGGAAAGCACAAGGCCCAGCAGCATTGTTAACTGATGATCCATGATGCCTTTATGCTAGTCTACTTTACTATGCCTCCTTCTTCTTCATCATCATCATCTACCCCAGCTGAATGTAACTGTTGAGGGCAACCTGACTGCACTCCATGAATACAGAAAGGCTGTCTTAGTTATCACCAGAAAGCAGCAGTTCAAAGACCATCACAGCTCAAACTTCTTTGTCTTTCTTTCTGTCTGGACTTCACAGCTCACTGATGCATGGTAGTGTAAACTCTAAACACTATACAGTACTTTAGCAGTAGCTATACTGGATGTTGTCTAGAGCCACTAAATAAGAACATGAACAGCGAGGACACGGCTATCCAGAAGGGTAAACACACTGGTAACAGGTGAAGACAGCATTTTGACCATTGAGGTTTCTAATGGAAGCAATAGTGAGACACCAGTGGACAAGTTATTCAGCGACAATGAATACAAATTAGAATAACTGAAATGTTTTAATCAGATGAAATGTACTGGGAATTGCAGGATTCCCCAAAAAATGTAAAATGTCACGTTAATTTTGTGCAACCAAGTTTCCCAGAAGTGACGCTCAAATACAACTAAGTTGCAACTCCAATTATGTTTTGTCAAAAGCAGAATGCTGCCCACATTACATTTTAAAATGTTAAAAATGTAATCAGTGCCTTCATTTTGTTGCAAGGAAATGTAATTAGTCACTGAAGGATCCATTACTTTTTTGCCAGACAAAGTCCAGACGAGAGTTTGCATCCCAAAGCATTTACACATTTAGATTTAGGCAATAAAAGTACTTTGGTTAGAGTTAGGAAAAGAAGGTGATTTTGTTGAAATATTACATACAGTGAGTCATCTTTTGACACATCATATCATAGACTTTTTCTGAACTAAAAAAAGCCCTGGTATCTTTTCCTAAACTAACCGACTTTCTGTGGCTGAACCTAATGTAACCCTAAACCCTAACATTTTTAAACTGCAGTCTTCAGCAGATATTGGCCAAATCGTGTTGGTGTTTTGTTGGTGGTTACATTTTGCCACTTCAAAATAAGACATAATACTGACCAACATTAAAAAAATGCATATTATTTTATATTTAAATAATACCACATGAGCTTAAAAACAGATGTAAAAAAAAATGAATGAACTGTTTATTTAATAATAATGAGCAGAAAATTCATGTTTTCAATAACTATAGTCTGTAGCGTTGTGTAGCTTGTCTTCAGGCAGCCGCTAGACGCACCGTCTGGGCACTGATTCTGAAATTATGACGCAGTCTGTGTAGCAGGTCTGAAACAATCACGTAAACGCAACGGGCAGAGTCCTGGATCACACATGTCATATGTGGTGAAGCCTTGAGTTCACAATTGTTGTGGTGAAAAACCAGCAGAACAGAAATAAAACAAATCAAGTATTCTCTGTTTGCCTGTTTAGCATACTTCAATTAACAACAGGGGAGAACTTCAGAATTATGCATTTCTCATGTTGCTCAGTATTTATGTCGAAATAAAATGTCATTTGGGTAGCATCACAGTTATAACAAAACATAACTGGATTTTACGTCATTTCTGAGAGACATTGTTCCCTTTGTGTATTGTTCTGCCTGGAAGATACACGAGTCCCAAACTTTGACCACGTTTGATATGGACATCTGACAAAGAAAATAAGGAAAAACCTAATATGTCTCTTTTACTCCAATGGAAATGCCTATCAGTGAAGCTCACGTGTTGACAAGGAAGTACTAACATTTCTGTTTGGAGTTTGCACGTCTTTTGTTCCACATGTTTATTCCATAATGGTAGGAGAAATCCTGAATGTCCTGTTGGTGGAAATGGTTGCCTTTCTATGTATTACAACAGTAATACAGATCTATTAATTAAGCATCCATTATCTACTATAAAATATAGATAATGTATAGTTAACCATTTCAGAGCATGACTTAGAGATGAAGCAGCTTTCTACATTTATAGGCATTGATTTGCATGATGTATCACACTAACTTATGCAGAAGGCTTACATGTAATGAGCTGAAACTTAATGCTGCTGCTGTAACCCCTCTTACATTGACCATACCATTTATGGAAATTAGCTGAGAAGGTATTGGTGTTTCATTAAGCTGCAATGTTCTGTCTACCCTCCCCCTACTTTCTCTCTCTTCCCCATCGGCCGTTCTCTGTATTTCCTCGAGGCTTCCTATTTCTCTTAGCTCTGATCATGTTTGTATTTCTTTCTTATTTCCGTTTCAGTTTTTCTGAGCAGTTCTGTGCCTTCCCCAAACTATTCTGATACAGATACAAATTTGCATTTAGTGTCTTTGGGTGCTGCCGTAGATACTTCCAAAAATGTCCCATTCCCAGACCCGTTGACTGATTGTCAAAAAAACAGGACCAACAACCTTTTCTAAGACGCAAGGCTATCACTCAAAAACGTAATAAAAAGCGTCCTCCAAAGCAAACTGAGTGTACCATTGTGGTTACAGGCTGCAGCATCCATCAACAAATACACAGCGACAAAAAAAAAACCTTCTTTTACCGTCCATGCCCATGTGCAGAATTAAGATGATATTTGATAAGAGTTCTTTGTGGTCTGTTAGGCTCTGTGTAACTAAAGTCTATACCAGTCAACAGCGTTTCACTCAAGAAGGATACACTTCTTTTCTAATCCTCAGAACACGATTTTAGTTGGGGGGAATTGTTAGCTGACATAAGCCATTTCCTTCATTTCAAAGGGTTTCTAAAGACTGCAAAGCCCCCAGATCCTCAAATGACCTAAATGTGGGAATAGGAAGAAATGTCATCGCAGTTGTTCAACTAACTGTAATGACTTACATGGAATTTTTTTGCCATTTGTCCTACAACAAACTTTATATTGTAACACAGTAAATATGGTAACTCTTAGCCGATTTTTCCCCAAAAGCAATTTGGTCTTTCTGGAGGACAAATCAATTAAAATCCTGTTATGTTCAAACAACACATGAGTAAACCCCACTCTGTTTTACTTAATAGTTTCGATCCCATGGGGAGAACAGCACTGAATAATTGCTATATTTTTTCCCATTATCACAAAGTAGTATCAAAATTGACAATTATTTTTTTCTAAAATACAATGCATAGACATGAAATCACCATGAAATCAGTAAATGTGACCTCCCAATGCCCAAGGCACAGAAAGTCAGAGCAGTACTGTTCATTTTAATGATCTCATGCTGGAGTTAACTCATTATTCTTATTGTTGTTCGCAGGCCTCTGTAACTTCAGGCTCCCGGGACTTTTGCTTTAGGCAAGTGTAAAAAAAAAAATGGCAGCCATATAAAGCATGGCATGGAGCTGATTTGTCACATATTGTAAAGTGAGTATTACAGCTTGCATTACAGTTGGCCTTTACTGGTCAGGGCAGACAAATGAATCTAAATGAAATCACGTTTCTCATCGAAATGATATAAGACATCAAGTGGCTAATCATTTTTCATTTTCAAGTCTTTTCCGTCCATGCTCTTTTCACTTGTAATTATATGAGGAGAGGTCATCACCGAAACTATAAACTATTACTGACAGATTTTGCTGTTTCATTTAAAGTGGGATTCATATCTTTGTTCTCAGATGCATACTTTTCGTCTACTTCATAAGCAATGTCATGTAAAACTGCTGTAAGTCACATAGTCACACACAAAATGCCAGGATGTCACCTCGAGCTTGAGTAGTAAGACATGGAATTGCATAAGAAATGTAATGTTACTAGAACTTATAGAGACAGACAGGTGACAAATGAAAGCAAGAAAGCTCCACAAATTAGTGCAGAAAAATGCAGTTGTGAAGCAGAAATTAAAATTACATGAGTATTTTTGCCAGGGCCTTCACAGTGAGGAAATCTAAATAAAAAAAACATTAGTACGTTTGAGATGAATGGTGTTCAGCTTCCCAGTAGAGATGGCAACACTTGCAGAATCAATGCAGAGGAACCTTATCTGGAGCATCTGTGATCCTTACACCTGCCTTTTGCCTCCACTTTATTGACGGGACTGGAAAAGTCTGGTGTTATCTGCGAAACTGGTGGAAACGAGGCAGAAAAGGTGCGATAATAATGAAGTGAATGGGTTGGGTGATGTGCCAGATCAACCGGTATACTGGTTTTAATTTCCCATACTGTATGGATTTGTCACTGTCATACCATAGCATAGTTTAAACAACAGCTGTAATGCTTCAAAGGGCAGCAAATTATACCGTACTGTTCACGAAGCTCTACAGAGCACGGCGCGGAGTGCATCGAGAGGGGACCCCGTTAACTGTGCGTTCCCTTCTTACTGACACTTATGACTTTAAAACACAACGTATTCTCATTGTGATATTAGAAACGCAGTAATGTAATAATATATTACTAAGTATTACTTAATATAATATAGTAATAAGCACAGTTTTTGCTTTATATATTGTAGAATTTTGTGGGACCAAGCAAACCTCATATTAATCAAATTAAAATCTGTTTATATTCTATATGCTCCTGACAGTAGAACAAGCCACAAACCCAATCTTTATACCATGATATATTATCTCATTCTACACCATGGACGGGAAATACTGTTCATCAGAAGCTCTGACCGGTCATTCATTACATTTTTACCACATGGTAATGCCAGATCTACTACATAATAACATACAACTACATTTACACATAATAACAACAAATTATGCAACATTACATTACTTCTGAGAGCTTTAGATTTTCCTACCCTCACTATATTTCCATAGTGAGGTGTGTATATATTTGCATATTACAATTATGGCTTCAAGTTAGTTATGTCTTATTATTACTATTTCCATTTGTTGTGATAGGCTGTTGCAGAGGATTGTCTTGACTGTCTGTCAAGTTGATTATTTTATTTGGGTCATCGAGTGACCAGCCCCCATTCCAAATTTCTCATTAAACTGGGTTCATTACACCTTCTGAAAGGTCAACACTACACTGCGTTCAACACACACCAATTCCCCCACCAGCTCTTGACTCACTCATCCATGCTCACTCAGACCCCAAGACACAGCGATGTTCTCAGTTTATGTATTTGTGAGCATGTATACTGCTTAATTTTATTTATTGTAATTCAATACTACATTATAGCGCTGGGCTGTGTATCGTCTATGATAATGTGTCTGTCTGTGAACTGGATTTCCGCTTGTAGTTTGCTGGAACTGATTCAGTCTCCAGTGGACCAGAGCATCAGTGGTAGCCTGACCGCCTCTGACTCACGGAGAGAGAGGAGGGGAATGGACAATATGACCTCAAGTCTCCCCTCCATCCATCCCTCACCATTCATCCATCCATTCTTAATGGGATACTCTAACCTGGCTGTTTAACACACATTAACGTCAGAGCTCTCCTCAGCTGGAAGTCTGGCTTTTGAATCTTTTGGAAACAACAGCTTGTTTGGAGGGCTTTTTTAGAGGTAGCCAGTGGACATGTGGCTTAATAAACAGGTAAATTATTGTACTATTTTACATAATGGGTGCATTATGAATTTATTTCATTGTGCGTCATTGTTCACAGGCTATATTTTTTTATACAAATGCTATACAAAAAAAACCTTGCTTCTGCAAACATCTAAAAATGAGCAGCTGAGCAGTTCCTTAATGTAGACATGCTTCTATTAAAGCACATGGTGGAAACTGCAACGTGAAGGTTGAGAAGCATAATGTAATGGGTGTAAGGTAGAAGCAAAATGATATGAAGTATAACAATGTGGGAAAATGTCAACATATACAGTCTTATGGTTACAGAGTAAATGTTTCTTCCTCCTTTTCTAAAAGTTATATTTCATCAGCATGTTTTTTCACAAGACAGACCAGAAGTTTCATTTCTGTGGTTAAAAAAAATAGAGGCCATGTTGGTTTCACAGTAAAGGGTCACAAAGCAATTAGCATTCCCCTGTAAATGACTACAACCCAGTGCAAGCAATGAGGTAAAACAAGTTCCCATGATTGTTTATCTATTAATAATGAATATCCATTTACTGAGGGCAAAATGAAATGAAATGCTGCTTGACACTGACTTCATTAATCTGTAACGAGAAACAGGGGGAGAGTAGTTATTGAGAACACGGCTCCCTGCTGTTAAGCGGTTCTGGTTGGCAAGCGTAATGATGTTAGTTTTACATTAACTTGATAATATTCTCTCCTAGAGGCACTACAAAATATGCTCCCATCAGGAGACACTTTGATTCTTAATGATGTTGACAGTGTGCTGGTTTATGGTGGTTTTGGGTTTTTTTTTTCCTTTTATTTGTTTGTTTTTTTGATGTTTTGGGAAGATTCTGGGATTGAGATGACACTGTTTTGATCAGGATCTAAACCGAAGTGCAACATTAAAAAGCAATCGAATACACATGCAAAAAAAGTGTGCGTGTTTTAGTTATGACTCAATACCAACTGAAGCATCTCAAAGTTGTGAATGAGTGGACAGAAGTCTTTTTTCTTTTTTTTTAAAAAAAGCAAAGCTGGTATTTGATATTCTTACAGCTCGTGTGCAGCCTTTGTCCCTTTAAATTACAGTCTCTGTTTATTGAATTTAAATGGCACCATTGTGGTTTTTGTCTGCATTTCCTTTCTCAGCTCATGTTTGATTAATTGGAAACTTTGACTTTCGCCACCCATGGGTTTAGGTACTCTGGTGTATTCAGGGTTGAGCAGAAACCAGTAATTAATCTGTCACTTTCAAAACAAGTCCTTTGTGTATCAGAGGGGCCAGTGGGCCACTAAACACACCCACAATACACACACGTGTATGTACACACACACAAAACCTTATGTGAGCTCAGTGAGGTTACCTTCTACAAGGCCAACATTTAGTAATGTGTGTTATTGTTCCAGAGAGAGACAGGGACTCCCCTGGTACTCTGACTGAATGGTCTCCTATGGTTTAGAGCAGGTTGCTGCTCTCAGCTTGGGTCTAATGATTAATGGTTTACCACCAGAAATGTAGGTCACCAATGACAGCGTTATTATACCGTTATGTGAATAGATTGCCATTCTTTATTTTAGGAAAATGAGTTGTCTTTCCACGAACACCGAGCATGTGTGAAGCAGACCCATCATGAAAATGTCAGGTTGTCACAATAGGTCTATAAGTAATGTAAATGATGCCATATTTAATGATAAGGTGAAAAACAAAAGGTCCAGCCTATTTGTCTGATAAGGTATTTATCTCACTTTGTCTGGCGTTTCACATTAAGGTAAAATTCATCGCTGTCGGTGCTGTGAGGAAAAGTATGTAAGGAATGTCTGCTTTAAGTTAATTAATAATTACATGAATAATGTTTTTCTCAATATTACATTTTGTGTTCAAACTCCACAGTGAAAAACAGTGAGATCAGCAAAATATGATAAATAAAATAATAAATGTTTCAGGTCTTTACTGGGAACCTGTTTACCAGTTTTCACAAGCACTGATTGTATCTAAACATGTATTATTTTAAGAAATAACACAGGAGAATAGAAGAAATGAAGTGTATTTTACTAAATGTATTCAAATAAAACTTACACTGAATCCGTCTACTGTTATTTCTTATTTCTTCAGACATTTCAGACAGAGTTGAAACTACTGCATGCTCATTATATCTAAGCTTAGACCACAGAAGGCTTAGACTTATTAGTCACTGAAATGCAACATAGAAACTTATGGTGACTATAGGTAGAAGACAGCTGTTTCTGATGCTTTATACAACCATCCATCATTTAATCTTTCACCAGTGGCTTTTAACTTGATTTAAATTTAGGAATGGTGTGCTTTATTTAGGACTTGCTTGTTTTTCCCATTTTAACACTTTGACGTCCTCTGCTCTTCTGCAGTGGAGACTCATGGTGTCGCCGACCTCAGGCCATGCAGACCAACAAAATAACACGAAACTACAAAGGTCAGCACATGATTTTACTGTCCTGCTCCCTGACTTACAGGGCAGCTGTCACTTCTGGCTAAATTAGGCTTAAAAATAAGTGACCTGCCTGTAGAGACCACTTCACATTGTCCTCTCTTTAACAATAAGCAGAATAAAAGCAGTGCTATGCCCAGTTACATCATTAGGGTAAGTTATGCGTACTGTACCCGGCTATGATTAATCACATGGACATTAAGGGGAAAATCAACCCTGAAGAAGACTGTCACAGTGTCTGTCCAGGTCACAATAATAATAATAATACATAGTAATAATAATAATAATAATAATACATTTCATAATACTCCTTACATCTTATAAGGCACAGTTGAAAACAGTAATGCAATACTTATTGTACAGTGCCAGCTCTTAAGAGATTGTACTGGAATTTTTGATTGAAATCATAAACAAATTACTCTCATTTGTTCCTGTTATTTTTGTTGTTGTTGTTTTTTTTAATGATCAATACCCTGCAGTCTGTGTTCACATGTTTTTATCCCCTCCTCTGCAGTGTATTTCTGTATTAAAATGTACTTTGCAACAACGCATGTCAAGCTTCTTAGACGGTAAATATCGTCCACAAGAGCCCTACATTAAACAACTTTTGCTTGTAGACACCCAGCTGAATGTTAGAAATCTGCTCCTATGCAAGTTGTTTGTTTTGTTTTTTTGTTTTTTTTTGTTACCCTGTCAACACAAGGTCAAAACCACATTTGGATAATCTCAAATCCATCATCCTCTTCATTGTTATGATAAACAGTCAGAATAAAATATGCTGAGTGCTGCACTGAAAAGGACAAGGGTACCACTTCAGGAGCCATTGTTGAGGTGGGATAAAGCCATAAAAGGTAATAATTGAGTGTTTCATTCTTTTTTTTCCCGACCAATATCTGAGCTCAAACTACCTCGCAACAAAACGCTATAAATCAAACTGTCAATCTGTAGAACAAAGATGAATTTGATTGCACAGTAAGGATCACTGATTCTGAATGTGTGACAGGAAGGAAACAGGACTGTGTGTTTTGTGCGTTTGTGTGCTTGTGTGTGTTGGGACGGGTCAGTGGGGATAAGATGGATATGGGTATATATGTGTGAAAATGGGTGGATGTCATGTGGTATGTTTTTGTCTGAAAAATGTGTGTGAAGGTGGGCTCTTGTATGTGTGTATGTGTTAGCTTCAGGGAGGTCTACGCGTGTCCAGTTACACTGCACACTACACAAATAACACAGGAAAATGCATGGTGCTGTAAAATGTTATATACAGCGATGGCTTTAGGTAATTGCAAGTAAAGGAATGAGGTTTGAAGCTTAACTCAAAACATTTCCTGTACACTGGTAGGTCAATAGATTATGAAGGTAGAAAAGTACTGACAGTGTTATTATGTTTGTTCACTATTTGTTTATACATGGTTCAGACCTGACGGTGGGAGTTCTGACCTTGTGTGGACAATTCCAAATGATCTTTAGTTCAGCTAGTAACAACACAAACCACAATGAAAAACATTTTATGGTTTTGCTCAACTCAAAAATGGGCACTTCTTTCCAAAAACACCAAGCATCTGGAGGCTTCAAAACAGCAGAACACAAATCAATGGCCGACGTCACGGAGGGTCTGTCCACTTTTTTTTATACATTCTGTGGTTTTTCT
>JAPQRN010000021.1:11513411-11536334 GCA_037367275.1 Coranthus polyacanthus
AAACAGCAGAACACAAATCAATGGCCGACGTCACGGAGGGTCTGTCCACTTTTTTTTATACATTCTGTGGTTTTTCTCTGGCTGTTTTCTTGCTAAGTGAGCTATAATGTAAACTATAGGCTGGCGCAGCATGTGAAGATTATAAGGCAGCAGTGTTATTTTGACCACCTGTCTAACTTTTTCTTTGAAGGACAAGCACGATGATGCCATAACATAAATGTACTGTAAACAATACGCTTTACACTTTTGTCAATAATTTATAGGCTTAATTCTGTGAGTATTGGTGAGAGGGTAATGCTTTGGGGAGGGGGGGTGCTCTCTGGTCTGCCCCCTGCTGTTGATAGAGGTCAGTTTTCAATCTCAAAATTACAAAGAACTCCTTTAATAATATTGACGTTGGGCACTAATGTAGGGTGATCAAGCCTTTATTTAATATTACAGCTGCAGGAGCTGAAATCAGGGGGGAAAAAATGACACTGAAAAAAATGAAAATACACACCTTCCTTCTGAGGCTCTCTCCTCTCAGTCCAAATCAAAAGACTAAATATAAATATAGACGACCTCACGCCGTTTGACGTCACTGTAGTAAAGAGAAGCCACTTTTCCAAGCTTCTGTGTCGAGCCACAAAGTAGAACATTACAGTCATGTCTGACTGAGTCTGATCAGCGGTAATTACAGTAATTACAGCTGCCAATCATGTATTTAACCCCCTACCTGTTTGAAACCTGTGAAGTCTGCATCACGGTGTAAATTTTTCTACAGCTCGAGTCCACAGTAGACATCTTGTTTCCTCTCAGACCACTTGAATTACAATACGATAAAAGGTAATTATGGAATTTTTGCTCAGTATCGCCAAAAAACTATCAAGCCGTGCACTGCATGTAGGATTCGCACCTGCTTGTGTGCTTATGTGAAATGTGTGTTGGAGTCTGTGTTGTGCTGGGAGCCAGTCAATTTCTACATAGAATCTTACATATTGAACCTTTAATGTCAACTGAGAAATCACTTTACAGAACATTCTAAAATGAGTCTGGTTCCAGTGCTCAGTTTTCATTATGGCAGCTTTACATCAACCTATTGGTACACATACGTAACAGTGAGTGTCTTATGTGTACCAATGAAGTTAACCGTTCAGGTGCGTAGTAGCTCATGGAGATTATGAAACCCTTTGAGGCATAGTGAGATTATTTGGGGCAATAATAATAACAACATTGTCTCGACTTTGCAATTACAAATATTCATTATTTCACAAATTAATTGTTTCATTAAGACAAAAAGTCCATGGAGGAGTAAGAGAATAAGAACAAGAAGTAGAAAAAAAGAACGGAGCTATTGTCCTCGATGAATGCATCAAAAATAATCACTTCTTTTTTTGCATATATCCAGACAAAGAAAATGCACTTTTTCTCATTCCTTTCTTGGCAAGTCTTCAAACATCAATAAAATTTGTCATGATTATCCGTAATTTTAGGACATTTGTCACAGTGCTCTGTCTAAGCGGCGTTTTCTTTTTCAACTGGAAAGGAAAACAGAAACAGCCAATCTGTTTTGTATTTTTTTTTTTCCCCCTTTTTCCCCTCCTTTTCAAACATTACTGTAATGAATTGGCATGAATGACAAGAAGGCAGTGTAGTGAGAAGCCTTTTCCTTGTCTCCATTAGCAGGTCCAATGTTTCCAGAGAGGCATCAAAGAGAGAGGAGCAGGAGAACGCAGGGGGGGGGAGGCAGGCTGTAAGCTTCAAGCTGCACACAGAGATAAAGACCAGACATATTTGTGTGTGTGTGTGTGTGTTAGGGATTAGGCTGACTTTGACTGGCTCTGCTCCTTTGTGACAGCAGCTCCTAAGAAGCTGCACACTGCCACATGATGGACAGGGCTTGGAATTGCACAGATAGTGTCTGCGCTCTCTCTCTCTCTCTCTCTCTCTCTCTCTCTCTCTCTCTTTCATTCGCTCACTATTTCTCTCAGCCGCAGGATACTCCAGCTTTACAAATTTGTGTGACTGAAAAAAAAAAAAAAACACGCAGAATGGGCCCTTAAGGTTCATTGAGTCTCGAAATTGTGCAAATATATAGGTTTGATGCTTTGCACGTGTGTGTGAATGCAAAAAGGGATGATACGACAGGGAGTGTGCGTGTCATGATAGAAAATTATTGTCATGTGTGTTCCCGCAAAGATGGCGTAGGCTCCAACTATGTGGAGCACCGTGGAAGATGTGAAGAAGGTGCAGATTGAAAGGAAAAAAAAGGAGGAGGACAATGCAAAGACATAAAAGCAAAACAAGAAATCCTTTCTGTTAATTCTCTCTGCACAACCTACCTTTAGAGGTTTCTTCTCTGCTTTAGTGGGAATGACATAAGCTTGTTTCACCAGTCACCAGTTTTCAATGTTTTACTAAAAACGCTCTGCTAAGTCCTGCCATGCCTGACCCCCCTCATTACCTTCATCACTGAATAAAATCAGCAGTGACATATTCCGAAGTAATTCTGCAGTATAACCATGCAGCTGTCACAAGGAAATGTGTGTACCATAAAGATGCTCTCCACTGACTTTTCTCTTGCAAAGAGAACACTTTTCTTTTTGTAGAGAGAGGTTATAAAATAACAGATATCTTCTTATTTGAAGGGTCATATGTTATCAGAACTGAAACTGCTGAATGCCAAGGATTTTATCATGTATTTTCAGTGTAACACATTACTTTTGTTTGTAATGCCATGTTATTTTCCAACAAACGTTTCCTGTTTGACTTCACAAATAGCAAGATTTCATCTCCATCTTAAATATCCCATGACTGAGAGAACCACCCCTCGGTGATTTTGGGACTCTCATTGTGTCATTGCTCTCAATCTGTAACCTTATTTGGACAAATAGGCAAGATTATTTTGTGTTCGTGGGACGCCTCATTGCATGCCTATCTTAAAATTTGCTTTTCATTAACCAATGTCTCTTTTCTCTAGAGAGAAGGGGGAAAAAATGAGGCAAGAATAAACAGTTGGCCCAGAAAAAAATGGTATTTTAAATGGTACAGGTTTTTTTCTGTGACTTAAAGCTAGCGTACAGATCATTCTCATGCTGTAACAAATATGACGGCAGTTGAAAATCATTAACTCAGCTATCTCCCAGTGTCATTTCACTGAATCATGCTGTCATCATGCTTCTCCTCCAGAGGATGATCACACATGGCTTTATCAGTGGTCTTTGACATGCAGCATACCACTGAGATGAGAACCGCAGACTCTTCGCTTGAAAACACATTTCAGCCTGCCAGTTACTGCGTGACAACGATAGAGAGAGTCGGCGGCAGGAGAGTGCCATTAGCGCCACCGAATCAAGGAGTGATTATGCTGTGATGTTGACATGCACAACAACAACAACAACAAAAAAGATTCAGGTGTTATATGTGCAGTGGTGTCAATAAACAACAAATGAAAGCTATTTGAATGGTGTTCACTGAATGTTCTCTAATAAGTTTCGAATATAATAATAACAGTTCTTTGAATGACAAAATGAATATGCATGTCTTTTCTGTATTATAACACATTTCAAGGTGATACGAAAAAGTTCATTAGCTTTTCACATTATAGTAATCTACGCTGTTGGGTCTGATGGAATCTTTGGAATGGAGGAGTCAGAAACAGTTTTACGGACACTTCCAGCTCTTCTGTCCAACTAAAGCCCAATTTGAAGATAGCAAATACAATTATAAATACAATTCCTCTCTGTGCCTACAGTATTATCATTTTCTAATAATGAACAAGGCATACATTCTGAGTCACTGTGAATTTAACAATGAAACCATACAGAACAGAGTAGAAAAAATCATATTGCAAATACTTTGAAGATATTGTGATTGTGACTTGAGTCACCATTCTGGTGGTGGGAACGGTCATTTTTGCAGGATGATGTACATTTTTGGTGAGTCTGTACAAACAAGCCAATTCCCTTACATGTGGAGAAGATGACTTGTATAGGCCAGGGCATCTCTGTAGCATCACAATGTTTCATTTATAATGGTACCGTATGATGTATGAGTATAATATTTTCAACTGTCAAGGGATTGAAACAAAATCAAAATACAATTTGAATTCATTTGGAATTGTAATTCTATTTATTGAATCTTTATTTTTAATGTGATCCAGCGGGCTCTATTTCAGGGCTTGTAATTCTTTAGTGTAATTGTGTCTGTGTTTGTGCACATGCTGTGTGTATATTCTTTGTTCATGTGCAGCATTGGGAGGCTGAATTAAAGCCAAGAAAGTGTTAATGTGGCCTGCAGACACTTGCTGTGTACAGCCAGGAGCAGGTTCATGTGTGTCTGTGTATGCGTGCTCAATTCATGCATGCCTGTTTGCGCCCGTGTGTATGCATGTTTGTCACACTTATGTGTCTGTGTGTGTGTGTGTATGTGTGTCCATTTTGTGAAAGAGGGCAAGGTTTTTGTCTGTGTCCATTGCAGTGCATTATTCTTCATTAGAAACAGATGAGTGACTCTGTCTATTCCAGGACTGCCCCTGGGTTCAAGTCAATCCACCACCCAGGCACCCACACACAGACACACAAACAGCGAATGCACATGCATGTAAATGACGTCTTAACAAAAGCATGAACGTTATGCGCAGTCTGCGGCGGTTATTTCAGAGTATCACATTCACTTCTGAAATAAAAATGTAATTGCGTATTTGGAGGTAATGTGCTTAAATACCTGAAGTAACCAGTCAGCCAGTTGTCATTCAGACCAGGTTTCCAACTCAAGGAATATAAATTGAATTTCAGGCTGGATAGACTTGCATGATGAGCCTCTCTGCTATCTATCAGGCGGATTTAACTGAATATTGCTTACCTCCACGTGGCAGCTATATGCTGGGATGGAATTATCCAATATGCCAACACCTCAAAATATGTGCTTACTCAGGAAGGATAAGGCTTTTGGTTTTGTTGTTATTTTTAGCATGAAGATGTGTTTTTAAAATTATTGAGTGCCTCATGACTGTAATCCTATCTTATTCCAAGAAAAGTCATGAATTAAAATGACTGAAAATCATAAAAATAATTTGAAGAAGAAATTGGACAAGGAAAATGAACCCGGCAGACAGGTGAACTATCTGAATAAAAAGCTGCGCATGAACGAGAATTTACCAAGACTTCTTCATGAAGACAAGATGTGCATTGCCTTTCTTTCCCGCTCCATTGTCAAATTATTGTCACTGTAGAGAGACAGACAGGAAGACTCTGAGAGACAGACAGAAAGAGAGACAGGAGGAAGAGAGAGGGAGCAGATTACATAAGTCCTTCACCTCACATGCCTGACTATGTGACTGCAAAATGCCCGAGAGACTGATGGATGGAGAAAGGCAGTGAGAGGAGAGGAGGTGGGGGAAGCGGAGTAAATTGGAGAAAATTAAGTGGAAGAGGGGGAGAGAAGAGGGATTTGAGAGAGAGAGATGGGGTGAGCGAGAGGGAGAACGAGCGAGAAGGAGAGAGAGGCTGATGAGAGGTTTATAAAAAGGAAAGTGAGGATGATGTAGAGGGCGTATGAAGTGGGCCTCTGTCAGTCTAGTTAATGCCAGTCGCCTCGCCTCAACGACGGTGAAAAGACTGCTGCTGAAGAGGGCTCTGATACGCAGACTGACAAAAGCACTTATCAGATGCCGCACGGCTTGAAAAATGCTGACGTGCTGACAAAATGTTGAAATCAAGTCTACTGGAATGCAAATTGATGACCTTATTCAAATTGTCTGGCTGACGCAATGTGTCACAGGATGTGTTTTGTAATCATTTTTTACTCATTGCTGCATTTATCCTGCAAAATTAATTAAACACAGCTTTGACTGTGTGCTGAAATATAGCTTCAGCATTAAAACCTCCACATTCTTCTTATGTTCCTGAGTGGTTTACTGCTGAAGATAAACGTGTCATCAAAATAACAGGACTCAATTCTGAAATTTCATGTTAACGGAAATCCTTTTTTAAAAGACTTTCACGCTTTCAAAAGGTTCGTGCTGCTCAAATGCACATCCAGTGATACAAATCCAAATCAGTGGAGCTCGTAAGGGTTTAGTATCTTACTCAAGGACACTTCTGTAGGACAGATGGATTTTTTTTTTAATTCCTCTCACTGAAAGGCAAGTTCGCTCTACCACTCTGCCGTGTCAGTATTACTACAATTGGCAGCACACTATGAGTAAACGTTGTAAATGTATTAGCTGTCTTTCACTAATTCCAGTTGAATTCAAAGGGCTTAGAAATGCCATGCAAGAACGGTTGATCAATAAGCATCGTATGGGACGGGCGGGAGCTGCAGTGATGGAGACAAGAACAAAAGTAGAGAAGTGGAGGAAAATAAGCACAAGGGGATGAGGCAGCAATAGGAGAAAAAAAAAAGCTAATTAAATTAACCTCCTGGATTTGGTACAAAGAAACTGAGAGATCACACCCTCTGAATGAAAATGGCAGCCTCGGGTCTTTCTCGCTGAACTCTGACAAGGTAAACAAACCGATGGGTTCGGTCACAGAGGCTGAAGAAGAGGTGACAAACTCCCAGTGCTGAAGGCAGAGTAAATCCCGCATGTGAAGCGAGATAAGCCGGAGATTTTCCTCCTATGACTATCGGAGACACTGATCCACTGGTAAGTGCGAACTGATAGCAGAGATGATCAGACTGTCCTTCTGTTCAAAAAGGCTTCGCTGAAGGTTGTGGTTTTTACTTAAAGGAGCTGTAAGTTCTGTACATTTGGAGAAAATGCAAACACAGCACATAACACGACAAAAATGTGAGGCTCACTCAATAAAAAGGTCTAATGTTTAATATTTCTGGGTTTTAATTGCATGTAAAATTTCCATCCATTTGGATTAAACTAATAAACTTAATGTGATACATTTTTGTCAATCGAACAGAAATCAAACAAGAATGACATTTATGTATAAGTACTAATAAACCCAGTGTGTTTTAAATACACAGTAACCAGGTTTAGGTTATATATATTTAACAACGATAAATCCTATTTTGTTGAAGAAGGCTTTTATTTGTGTCATTTATCTTTGACAGAAAAATACACAACAAATTGAACTGAGTAGTTTATGTTAAAAATGAATGAATGAACATTTTCTATGCGATTGAAATACATCCATCTAAAATATTAGCTCAAAATGTACAGCTTTAGTGGAATATTTATCATGTACAAGATTTACCAGCAGATGGCACAGTCGGCCTGCAGAACACAGGCAGGATTGCACGACTAAGGGAACTTCAGTACAGATACCTACACGATTCTTGTTTCGGCTCAGGTTAATGGATAACTCATAGTCGAAGCATTTGATATTTACAAAGGATCTTAAAAGTCACGACACATAAATACATAGAAAAAGTAGTGTTTTCCAGTCGCTAAATTATTCATGAGAATCAGTATCACAAGTATTAAAGGTGAAGTTTGTGACTAATAACTGACGTCCACCAGATGCAGATCTGGCTCGATTTGAAATACGTAATTACCGCACACAACAAAGCTCTACTGGCCTGTTTCTTTCTCTACAATCCTCAATTAGGGGCTATTATAGGCTCCCAGTGCACAGATTGACCCTGATGAAGTTAGGATAACCTCTGACGTAATCATTCACACAGAGTTTAGAGCACAGACATTCTCACATCTATTGTGCTCATGCTAAACACAATAGGTGCTCAAACAGAGACACAAAAGAAAGCTGATTACTCACACACAGCTGTGGAACAGAAATAGAAAACCTTGTCAGTGCTGCACATATCACAGTCTGTCCGATTAAATCTTCATTCATTTACAGTCGTCATCGTGACAACTGTGTTCAACCCTGATTATTGCATGAATTGTAGATTATAAATATTGATCAATAAAATCCCCAGTGGCTCCGTTTTCATCCTTTAATCCTCCTTTACATTAATATTTACATGAATAATTTTTCACCTGCGTACAGAGGAAGCCAATTAAACATTCAGGCTGTGTACAAATCTGCAGGCTTCCTGTTTTCATGAATACTTTCAAACACATTTTGACCGCAGAGCAGATCGACTGTATTCCTCTACCTTGATGACATTTGTCAGGACTTAAAGGACTCTGTGAGCTCAATATCTGGACATCTTGTCATAAATACACTCTGTCACCTCCTACTGTTAGTTTTTTGTTTTTGTTTTACCAATCTTTCCAATTTAGGCTACTATTTCCTCCTCGTCTTATCTTCTCCATCATCACACACAAACTCCTGGCTCCTTTTTTCTTCTTTCCCCTTTTCATTTCATCCTTAATTTCATCCCGCCCTTCCTTCCTTCCTTTCTTTCTTTTTATCTCTACCTCTTCACCCTCATGCTTTTCCTGTCCAGGAGAGATGGTAGTGATGATCATTTAACAGATATCAAGACTGACATTCTTTGTTGTGACTCCAGCTTCCACAGGAGCAGGAGAAACAAAAGAATGAGCTCCTACTCAGGTGTTTCCACTGAGATTCCGTCTTCACCAAAACCATGTCAGCTTTGACATTTTTGTCATACAATATCTAAGCTTTTACATAATCTCTGTCTTCACACGCAGTAACGTGAAGCAGTGTGAAAGATTTAGGGGAATTTAGGAGGCTTGAATTGCAGGAATGGAATATAATATTCATAAATATTTTTCCATCAGTGTATAACCACATGAAAATGTGTTTTTGTTACCTTATCTTAGGAGCTGTTTATATCTACAGGAGTGGGTCACCTCCACAGAACCATGTTTCTACAGTAGCTCAGGATGGATTATCTCTTCTTTTTGTTTTGTTTTAGTGCGGGCGACATCCAGCATTAATGTATATTGCCAACACCTGCAATGTTTGACAGTGTTGAGTTCAGTTGGTTGCAATCTGCAACTTCACCGCTAGATGTCACTAAATATCCCACACTGGACCTTTAAGTCTACTTCTACAACAAACAGAAACATGGATGAAGACATCAGTGAAACTTGATCTGTACAAGCCCACACAGTCCTGAGGAAAGAAGCTTCATATTTGATCTTTAGGGCCTTTATTTGAACTTTTTAAGCTCAAATGTTCACTTTTTGGAGGCTTCAGGTACGCCAGGTTTGCGTGCTTCAATAAACATAGGAAGTGGTAAACAACAAAACGATAACTAATAACAACCTGTTGCTGTGTGCCAGATTCAGCGAGAAAACTGACTGATAGTGATTGTTAATGTTATTTTTACTAGCAAATAACTACACAGTATGACACTGTTCCATAACCTTTCACTTACTTTCACTTAGTGATCGTTTCACTTTCATCTAACTGTTCCTGATACAATTCAACGCAAAACAAACATGACTAACCGTCTTTAATGACATACTGCATGTTTGTTTCTAATGGCATTTTCTTAGGGCATGAGTCAGTGTCATACGTTATGTGCAAGAGTTCAAATTGATGTCCTCTCTTTAAGTTACACAATCTACAAGACTTGTACACGCTGACCATTATCAGGCAAAGATCAGTAAAACCAGTTACTTGTTATTTCAGGATAATGGGATAATTAAGTCTGGTCTCAAACTAATGGACCGAGAGATTATGTTGAGGAACCACAGCTGCTCTCAGCTTCCTTACTGCACTACATCATTTTCTTTTCAAATAGTGAAAGGTTGTTTTTTCGAAATGTTGAAAAATGTGAACAGTACATTCTAAATGTACTAGAAAATGTAAGGTTATAAAAAAAACACAGGTCTAGGGATTTGGGTAATGAAGTAAATGCATCTTACATAATAACTGCAGTCCTCATTAGCATTAATAACCTGTTAAAGATATGCGATGACTGTGTAGCTACGTTTTTAGGTTTAACCTGAAGTAACGTTTTTCCACGCTAATTCCTCGGTGGAGCATTAACCTCGTAATCTGTCAAGAAGTGGAGGATTGTTTGTGAATAATATATTTCAGAGATTATGCCATCATGACATTTCATGCACAGACTCTTGCTCCCAGGAGAGAAAGGTTATTGACTTTGGCAACTCAGTGACCTTTCCTGAAACACCAACTATTGGTAAAAGTTCCTGATTTTCAAGGAGTGTTATTCTTGACCTGCTGATAGCATGAAGCCAAAAAACTGCAACACAGTCCATTCATTCAGCTGGAAGAATCGTGATTTTGGAGAATACATTAAACTGTCTCTGTAAGTTTTAAAAGTGTACGTCCTGACCCCTGTACATATTACAGTATGTGTTGTTGTTCCAAATCACTGGGTTTATTTTATGACACAACAAACTTTGTCCTGGTTGTTGCCATGGCACCTTTAGGCCGCCCACAAATCAAACTACACTTTGCCCAAGTATGCAATCTCCTTGTCTTTAGTTTTTTTCCACGAGGACTCCCAGATGAATCCCAGACTGATTCTCAGAATCAGCACGAGGGCAGGATCTTTGAAGCCTCATCACCCGTCTGCTGTGAAATGTGTTATATGTTACCAAACAAGCTTGATATTTTCATCGCTGCCCTACTAGTATGCAACCCATATCTTCAAGTCTGTTTTTGTTCCAATATACAATAAAGAATTTACTCTATGATGTCATATAAGTTCAAGCTAGAGTAGGCCCTGAATGTTGCCTTCAATATCAAAAACAGAAACAATCAGGAAAACCGGTAGCCCTTGGCAGAGGTGTGCATTGGGACTGTCTGTGTATGCGTTGAATTTATATTTATATGACAGACTCTAGAGCAGTAACAGCAAAATAAAACTTTAAGAGATAGGCCATAAAAGTAAACTAACAAATGCCTTTCATAACCCGCCCCAAATCCACACTTTTACTTTAGAAATGTTCAGTGAGTTTGACTTTCCAAACCTGACACTGGCATATCGACTATTGGTGGACGCAGGTGCTGCCTTACAGCTCTACAAAGTGACTCCTGAAGTGAGGAATCAAATTAAATAAATGCAAATAACTCCTGAAACCAACTGAGGACCCTACAGTCACTTATTGATTTATACTTCCCTTTCAGCGTCGTCCCGTTTACATCCACTCAAAGCTGCTCAAGTCCAAAACAGTACTGCATTTTGCACTTTCAAAAACACAGACACTCCTGAATTTCACCATCCCAGTTTAGACACTGCTACTGGATGAAATCATGATGTTAACCATACTGCCTTCCCCTTGTTTCCCCCTGTGAACCACACGTACCTACACACGGATAAAGAATTCACTCACATTGGCTCAGCTTTACGCACGAGTTGAAGCTTAGAAACACTGACGGGTTTGTTTTTTTAATATATATATATATTTCAAAATGTTGAGTTTCCTTTCAGTTCCCACCTCGCTTTACTGACCTACCTATGCCCTGAGTTCAGTGGGTTCGTGACATGACGGAAGTTAAGTTCTCCGCTCACGGTCGTCGCTGCACCGTTGCGCTGCGTGTCTGCGTGCGCCACTCGACCAGGTGAAAACCCAGTCCTGGGTGGCTGCGGTCGTTCGTGAGAATTTCAAAGTCTGGAGTGCAGGAAAGGAGGGAGGGAGGGCTGTGACAGAGAGCTGAAGAGAGAGAGAGAGAGAGAGAGAGAGAGAGAGAGAGAGAGAGGCAGACTTCTGTGTAATTCCAACCTCTGTCCTTCACTCGTGTCTGATTTTCACTTGGATTACAGGCTGGAATAAAACCCTCGTGGAAATCCATGCTCATCGGAGGTAAGTTTTTAAAATGTATCTTTCTTTTTTCTCTCTCTTTTTTTTTTTTTTTTTGTCTCTACTGTAAATACATGTTACACGACTCATTAAAATCGTTGAATTATTCAACTTTGCGCGGCAACTGACAAAAGTCGATCAAAGTTACAGGTTTTTAGTTAAAAAAAAAAAAAAAAAACACAGCTGATGTCCTTCGTGTTTGTTGTCGCTAAAAGCCTAAAAGTTTTCATGTGTGATTCTGCAGCGGCTCAACAGGTGCTTCTCTGCGCACCGACTTGTAGTATTTCGCATGAGAGCCATTATTCATTTTGATAGACGGGCTCCATCGGGTCTCGTCAGGGTAAAAGATAGCTCCGGCTCTTTTATAATAAAACCACACAGGCCATTACTGGTAATCATACTGAGATGAACACATATCCTGTTCTCCCTGGTGCGCTCGAAGTGCGCCGCTCAAATGCACAAACCGCAGCTCCGCGTTTTTTCTGCTACTTTTCCCTTTTCTCTTGTTATTCTTTGGGAATTACGTGAGTAATAACGTTCCTAAATATTTGTGTTGCTAAGGGAGCTCTAAACAGCGCTATAAAAATATTTATAGCCACACATTTCATCTCACATTCACAGCCAAAGATACATGAAAGCTAATCTAAATATTGTGTCTGTGAATGAATTTGTCTCAAAAGACGTGGGGCAAATGGAGAGAATATACAGTAGCAATGCGTGTGAATGTGTTTTCATTTGCCCTGCACCCGTGGGGGCAGATTTGAAGTGCCATAAAATGTGATGTAAGCTCTACTTTGTCTTACTTTTACGGATGTCTTATGTTCCCGTCAAGGTCTACGTTTGATTTAATTCAGTGCAAGTCGCCTGTCTTATTGGAGGCTTGAGCCATTTATATATGAAATCCACTAAATATTGCTGACTGATAACTGATAAAAACAGCAGAAGTAAAACACGAGGACGGCCAAAAGCTAAGGCATTTTGTACTCCCCCTTTCTTGCCCCCATTTAAAATGAAGACCACACTGACAGTGGGAATGAATCATTTTGTGAGGATGCTTTGCTAAACACCTCTCAAAAACTGAGTGTTTTTTTTTTTTTTTCCCAACTAAACACCTTTTTTTTTCCCGCCCTCCCCCGGTATGTGTCATCTGTGAGTAAGCAGACACAGAGATACGGACAGACTGATAGATACATACATACAATAAAAAAAAAAAGTACATCTGAGAGTCCTAAAAGAGTCAAATGATGTATTCCGATTCATGGAGAGACAAGTATCCACTAGCTATGCAAAGAAACACCCACCTGCCTCCATGACAACAGGTTTATTTCTGTCTACTCCCTTAAAAATCAATAGCCCAATCAGTATAGACTGGGTGCATTTTAACAGTATATTTATAATATAGTGTCTTGCTGTGCTATGATAACATGTATGAGTAAGCCTGTTACCAGATGCGGTAAGAGTATAGGATTTCTTAAATACAGACGTAGATTCCATCATACAGCACAGACTGCATATTAGTACTTCCTTTCCTCCTGTCACACGGTTTGTCTGCTGCTGTGTCATTGATGGGATTTGCCACCCTCCACTGTGCAAGTGTTAAAGAAAGCCAGCTGGACAGTGAAAGATAGAAAGTGTGAGAAATAGAGAGACAAATTTTTATTATTGTGTATCTAAACAAATCAAGTGAAAAGATCACAGCAAGTGTTATCTGTTGAAACCTTTTAAATCTGGTCATTTTTCTCCTAAATATGCTTTTGTGTTAACCTTCTGTGACACATTTCAATGTTTTTTGTTTTTTTTTAACAGTAGCCTAACCTATAATATCTATGTTTTCCAGATACTAACAGTTTGGCTCTATAAACTAAATGGACTACAAGACAAAACTGACCGAAGACTTCTCCGGTATTTAAAGGATTAATCTTTTTGACTTGAAGGTCCACGTTAGGATGAATGAAGCAGATTATATCCGTCTGGTCCACATAATGTTAAGGGCGGCAGTATAACAGTTTTTCACGATGTGACGGGATCTAGAGGTGACCATCTCACCTATTATGATGGAATCTGGTCTGTCGCCTTCCACAGACCCTGTCCACCTCAGCAGCGGCAGCAGCAGCAGCAGCTACGTCAATAACACCAACAACAGCTGGACTGCCCTCCTGGATGGTAACTCACTGAGGGGCAATCACACCCTATCTTTCCATGACAAGTTCCACAACGCTCTGCTGGGAGTCGTTCTGGGACTCCTTTCTCTCCTCACAGTCATAATGAATCTGCTTGTTCTCTATGCAGTGAAGAGGGAGAAGAGCCTCCATACTGTTGGGAACCTCTACATTGTCAGTCTGTCTGTGGCAGATCTGATAGTCGGGACCACTGTTATGCCCCTGAACCTGGTGTATTTGCTGGAGGATGAATGGAAGCTAGGCCGGGCTGTCTGCCAGTTTTGGCTAATTATGGACTATGTTGCTAGCACAGCATCAATTTTCAGCCTGTTTATCCTGTGTTTGGATCGGTACAGATCTGTCAGACAGCCACTGAAATACCTGAAATATAGAACAAGGGGAAAAGCCAGTGTGATGATTTCTGGAGCCTGGATGCTGTCAATGATGTGGATTATTCCTATTTTAGGATGGAGGTCTTTCACACACGTAGACCTTAAACCAGAGGAGGAGAACAAGTGTGACACAGATTTTCGCTTTGTCACGTGGTTTAAGGTTATTACTGCAGTCTTCAACTTCTATGTTCCTTCAGTCTTGATGCTGTGGTTTTATACTCACATCTACTTGGCAGTAAGGCAACATCTCAGGGACAGAGAGAGAATCATTCATCCGACAGATTCATTTGAAAATGAGAATGGACACAATGCTCAAACACCAGAGAAAAATCACTCTAAATCACCCCAAAAGGATGTTGAGATTTCAAAGAAACTCAAAACTAAAAAACAACGACTCCTGGACAACAACACTCTGGATCAACCGTATTCCTTTGAGGACGCTGATAGAACCAAAGTGGGTCCATATAGGTCTCAAAGAAAAATGGGCGCTAAGTGCCAGCAGAAACATTTGCTTGCCGTGACAACAAAACGGCTCAGAATGGCACGAAAGGTCAAAAGGGGCTCCTTGTCTCCCGAGGAGAAACAGTCAGACACAAAGATTCCCCTGAGAGAGCCCTCGGTGCCACAGGACATAATCTGCTCAGAGGAGAGTCATGAGAACAAACTACAGGCATCTTTAAATGAATGTCATGTCACTGTGCCAAACTCAGTGAGCGGTATATGTGATATTAGTCAGATATCGGATGTGCAGAGATACACATCTGCGCTATACAATTATGAAGCCAGTCCCCCTCTGTCATGGACTGAAGAAGGCATTAAAGATGCCAAATTGGACCCAGATAATGCAGTGAATCTGAGACAGACATGGCAAAAGTTCATTGACCAATCACGTCAACGTATCCAAAGCCTGAGGATCCATAAAGAGCACAAAGCAGCCAAGCAGCTGGGCTTCATCATTGCTGCTTTCTTGTTGTGTTGGATTCCATATTTCATAGCCTTCATGGTAATGGCGTTCTGCAGGGAGTGTGTGCACCATGACCTTCACATGTTCACTATATGGCTAGGTTACATCAACTCCACTCTAAACCCTTTCATATACCCGCTTTGCAATGGGAATTTTAAAAGGGTCTTCAAAAATATTCTGAACATTCGTTTGTGAGAGTCAGGAGCAGCAAACAAGCAGAACAAAGTCAAAAGTGTATAAAGGCTGCTAATATCCACTGATGATGGGAGGACAACAGTCCAAAGCCCTTTTCACACATGAACTCCAGGCAATGTCCAGAGTGTAACGTCCATGCAATGCCTGGTATTCAATTCAAGTGTGAAGGGGTGTGTCCCACAAAACGAACAATGAACAAATGAATCAATGTCTGAGACATCCTCGCAGAATTTTAAAAGTGTAAATAAAACTGTAAATGTATTGAAAGAGTCATTTGTTTCTGTTTGAGATCCTATTTTTGTAACTTGCTGCACTTTGATTCAGACTACTAAGAACAGTTGAGGTTAATGTCTGATGCCAGTGTTATTTATTTTGTCTATATTAAGCTAATGATAATAAAGTGTAACTACAACCAGAAACCTTTCAACTCAAAGGAATGTGATCTCTTGCCCTCGGAACAGGGACAGTAGCATGCATTTGCTGTCTTTGCTGCAGCCATGGCTGTGTGCTCTTGTTTTGTTTTTTCACAGGCAGGCAAAGTATGATCAAAGTAAGTTCTTTTTTTCACGATCACTGTACAAATATGTAAGAGACATAACATGGCACAGCACTGTGCTGATACTAAATATTTACACCTTCATAAACACTGCAACAAATTTCCGCTACAATGCATGTGGTCAAGTATTTCTGTCACATTGTTTTCCCATCATTAAAACAGAACATGGGACATTAGTTGTCCTTTTTAAAGTCAGACGACAAAGAAATATAAAGCTTTGCTTGTGTCTTGTGAGCAGGGAGGAGGCTATTTTGGGATGTGTTCAGTTCTCAATCTATATCACTGATCTTTTTAGAAACTTTAAATTTGCAAGCTTTATTTGATTTAGTTTTTAGCACATACAATTGCAATTGTTAGAATAATATATTGAAATCTGGTCACATGTTACATTTTTGTGCCTTTTCTCTCTTTTACTGTTATGAAAGAAGAATTGGTGAGTGTATCAGCAAAGTTATATGATGCAAAATAGGAATATACATGCTGTATGAATGTGATAACTCTTCTGTTCGAGCCATAAAATGAGAATGTGTCTGAATCACATATTTTCACTGATTGCTAAGCTTTGTACACTCATCTATTTCATGGTGTGATTCAGCACCTCTTTTCATGCCATTAGCCAAAGAGGACCATATATTATTGTACAATGCAGTGGAAAACATGAGACTCGTGTGTTTGTATTGATGAAATATTTCTAAAACGCGCACAAAGTGCATCAGCCTCTAGAGACAAACCATCGCCGCATAATCGCGCCTCTGAAAGGATCTGCAATCTTGTGGCAAAAACCAATGCTAAATGCTTTTTGTAACAAACATGCACAACACTCTTGAAATAAATGACAAATGTGTTCAAATCTTTTGTCTTGTTCAGTACAATACGTTTCATGCCATTCGTTCATCAACCTAACAATGAGTTTCCTACTATGTGGAATATTAGAAACGGGGCTGTGATACTTTGAACTGCCATGCTGAACTCCAATGTGAAACCCACTGTTTCCTGTGTACAGTGAATACAAGCAGATTGTGAGTCACTACTTAACCAAATTTAACAAAATCAGAGTGGGAGTCAAACTGAGCTGGAAAGAGTGATGATGAAGTGTATGATTGTAGTGGGTGCATCTAGAGTATATCAACAAAATGGAACCAGTTCATGGGGGAAAAAACAGATAAGCTTGAAATATTTAAAAAGTCTTTTTCATCTGTGTTGTATCTATTTTTACTGCGTAATCTACAGAGACAACTCTTCATTCCATGTGGCCACCAAATAATTATGTTAGCGTAGATTATACATTATGGTTGCTTATTCAAGGATAGGTTTCAATTTTGGACACTATTCTGTATTAAACTCATAATGCTGCCGGGTCTGGTTTCATTGTCATCCTGAGTTCTTTTCCCGGAGACATCTATAAGCCAGAGTAGATGTTGGTATAGCAGTCTGATACAGCCAGACCTATCCACACCTGGTTTTAGCGCTGTGCTGGTGCTGGAGAAAGCTGATGACCAGTTAATAGTGTTCTAATATTAACTGTTGCAATGACTACTAGAGCTTATGTCTCTCATTTTAGAAACAGTAGTCATTTACAATATGTATACAATATGTTTCATCGTGTACCGTGTACCCCAATAACCCTTTTATCTATCTGTATTGCTGGTCTCTCGATACAGTACAGCTTGCAAATAAAAAAAACAATACACAGAATCAATAAGGAAAGGTGGCACAGTTCTGTGTGGAAATAAAGCAACAGCTTCACACCTGAGCTGTGAACTGCAAAGGGAATATCTTTCGATGGTAAAAAAATAATTGAATCTTCTTCTGAATCTGAAAACAAAAGAGTAGGCTATGCATTAGCTTCTGCTGGATACGGACTTGTAGGCTATTAATAAAGGGGGGCAGGTGTCGTCCACCTGTCACTCACTTGAGCATTTAAATGCAGAACAAGCAACCTCATTTGACTCAGATCATAGTGTACACCTGCATACGGGTTTGCGTCCAATTTGTTGCCTTGTTTCATTCAATCACATACTTTGAGCTGAACTCAAAATAAACCAGTTGAGTTTAAGGGGGTTAGTAAACGTGCTGGTGCAGCTGTTCTATACAGAGAGGTGTGTTGTAAAATGATTTTTAAACGTGCTAGAGTACGAGAGTAAACGCACAGTAAGGAGTTTTTTATTCCTCTTTGCAAATTAAAAGTTGTAAGTTGCAAAGTTTTTAATCGTTCTTAATCAAATGTATGCATATTTTTTTTTATGTTTTAGGTTTTAAGGATAAGGCTATCAATAAAATACAAACAAATGACCAAAAAAGTGTAAGGCATTCAGGTCATAAATAAATTAACTTGAGGGTGGTGGGGGGTTAGACTATATACTTCATGGTTCTGAACTGCTTATCAAAGCTATATTTTTTCTTTCTTTTTTTTTTAACTCCAGAGATCAATGTTGTGCGTTTTTTTTTGTTTTTTTTACATCGGTATTGTTTTCAGGACGGTCCCTAGCTCACTATCTTACAGTCGGAATCCACATGAAGTCAATGTGTCGTTTTCTGTTGACCTCTGTGTTGGAAATGAGCTCTGTAGCTGAGATGAGTATCTGATTTCCTCAGACCCAGGGATTCGGTACTTTTCTATCATGCACGATTTAATCTACTGAAACTGCTAGCATAGCGTTAGATCTGTGTGCGGACAGACCTTACTTTTCGGTGGCTTGCCGCCGTACACGAACTAGTTAGGAAGCTACATATCCAACAGTTCACTGCGAAATGAAAAGGAACGGTGCGTACAGATTTTTATCAGTATTCTCCTGCTTCCTCGTGTGCGTTTTCCTGTTTTTGTTTTGGTTCTTCATATTTTACTCAATGGTGCTCGCACCTTAATGCTCAGTGTAGCATTTAAGCTAGCTAAGTTGACCGGCTATTTACCCACACTGCATTGCTTTATTGACAAGTCCCGCGATCACATGATCATCTTGGCCAGGAAGTAAGGATTTCTGGTAAGTAAAAGAGCAAAAAAGCCTAGCTTATGGCAGTGTAGACCACGTTTGCATCGGTTTGTTTTAACATGTTTTTGTCATGTTGGGAGTACAGTCATGTATGCTTTGTTTGTTTGGAGATAGCGGTCGTTCGAAAAGACGTAAAGCTGTTTAAAGTGTCCAAGCTGTTGCTGTCACTGTGGTCTGTGTAACTCACTGCACAGTAACAGACTGTGTCCAAACCCGAAAAGGTTTTACATTAACCAGGAAAGTACTTACTATGGAGACACTAAATCTTGCTTATATTTTGCTTCTGAGGAATTACCCTAAATTGCTCAAGACTGGCAGAAATGAACCCAAGTGTGCATTTAGTCCATTGACAGTAAATGGGGAAATTGGTCACAATAATGCTCATCATATCTGTAAGATGCTGTCAGATGGCATAGGGGGTTGCAATTGTGGTACAAATAACAATGCCAATAAATGAACCATTGCATGGTGTTAATAAAGGACTTGAGGTCCAAAGCCACAACACCCCATGCATTTATAATCCACAATCTTGTCTTAAGAGATGTTAATTTATCCTAGATTATTGATTATGTGAAACAAGAAATAGCTTTATTTGTAACATTTGGCTAAAACATTCAGTCCTCACTGTCAAAATGAAGACGATTATACTTCAGCCGAACCATGCTTTGTGATTGTCCAGATGAAGTTGGACTGACATGTGTGATGTTGTCTTTTTAAATGATTTAAAAACAGTCTCATGTTATTGCAAAGGGTGTCAATTGTTGCATCTGTAGCCAAAACACTTATTTCAAAGTGCAGTGTTAACTATGTGCAATGTTGGTTACAGCTTATGAATATGAATGTAACGTTGTTAAATTTTGAAGCTTTGCATGTGTTTTGTAACTAACAAAACTTTCATTTTGCAGCTTGTGTAAATTGGCTGTGTTGCCTGTGGAAGTGAAGTCGCGATGGCATCTGACACCAGTGAAGCAGCGTCCTCTGAGCTCAAGCTGCAGTTTGCCCCCTTCGGTAGCGCTCTGGAGGCAGGCTTTTGGCACCAGCTTACTCAGAAGAAACTAAATGATTACAGGTTGGATGAGAGCCCAAAATGTATCAAAGGATACTATTACAATGGTGAGGAGTGTGAGCTCATGGCGTCAGTATAATGATCATTCTCAGCTGCTCTTTCTTCTGTGAACGTGGTGTAATGTACTGTTTATGTTTACACTCTGCAGTATCATACACATGCAAACAGTGGAAGCAATCTTGAACAGTTTGTTTTTAAATGAAAACCTTGAAACGTCTTCATCATTTCATTTTTTTGTCCTGTAGGTGACCCAGTTGGTCTGCCTACTCGTCTGACTTTGGAGTTCAGTGCGTTTGATGTGTAAGTATGTTGCCTACACTAAACTTTTTCTTACCTTAGTTCCTCTGGCCTCCCGAGTCTGCAAATGCATAGTTCATGCTGCTGATGTAACAAAAGGTCTGTGCCACAAAATAACAGAACTTTTTTTGATGCGTTTGACACTTTGTTTCTCTCTGTAATGTACAAGTTCAGTTATCGTTAAACACAGGCTAGAGTTAAATGTAAATCTAGATTAAATTGTACACATTTATATTTGGCCATGGCATATTTTATGTCAATCTGCTGTTTTTATTGTTGAATCTTCAATATCAACTGTGTTATCTACATTGTCGCAATAAAAAAAGTGTCAATTGCTTTTGTCTTATTTGTCTTTGCTGAAGTCCAATAGTTTAATAGAAACATATAATGTTCTTACTAGTGATGGTCCGACCCCCGTCCGTTGCTGCCCTGCTATTGGAATGCTGTATAACACCAACACACTAGACGCCTTTAAAGCAACTGATAAAAAGGCTTTGTTGGAGAAAGAAGCTAAGGAGGTAAAAGACATGTAATACAATTTTTCATGCAATGCATATATTCACATCTAGCCAACAGTGGGTAGTATTTGTAAAATATATCAGGAAGTTAAATACGTAATTTTTCATTGATAGATATGGGATGCTATACAGTCCGGGGCTGCTCTGAAGGACACATCTATCCTGTGCAGATTCATTCTGCTCACCTTTGCTGTATGTATCATCAATACCTTTTGAATGTGTTTCCTTAATGGTTTCATGACTTTGACTTGAATTATTTTTCTTTTGCTCTTTTTCTCATTTACTTTTGATTCTCGCTGTCTTGCTTCAGGATTTGAAGAAGTACCATTTCTATTACTGGTTCTGCTTCCCAGCGCTTTGCTTCCCAGAAGGGATAAAGATCGTTCAACAGCCTTCTGTCCTCGAACAAGTTTTTTCAGCAAAACAGGTGAGCTTCTTATGGATAATTTAGCATCCGGTATAAGTAACGCTTCTTTTTAAATTACACAAAACTTTTTCTGGCTCATTTTCACAAAACTCTCGAGTTACCTAAGGCCTAATACACATGTAGACAAGTGGATTGTTAGAATGACCCACAACATAATGACTTCAGTGCAAGCCACAGTGAAACCTTGAAATCATTAATTGTGCATCATTTTCTCTCTCTCTCTCTCTCTCTCTCTCTCTCTCTCTGTGTCTCTATTTTGACATAAATTATCACTGTTAAGCAACAATTTGACAAACTGAAATTTATGAGCGGCAAGACGTCATTCCAGCTTCCCCAAATTCAATCACTGTAACACTCACATCAGGCCATTATGATTTCACTAACCAGCGTATCTGGCAGCCTGACTTTGATGAACTGGGTAACATTAGCAGATGCAATGTTTTTTAGTATGGATCAAATGTGTCTAAATATATTGTATGTTACTTGTTAACATATACACTTGTTTTGGAGGAATATTTTTCAATCTTTATTAAAGATACTTTCTAGAACTGAGCAATTGCAGGTTTCTGGTGTTATAGATCTTAATATAATAGAGGTTGGTCATAATGCATGTAATGTATTATACTACCACCGCTGCTGAGAGAAGAAATGAAGTATTTCAATTTAGAAAAAAGGACATTCTATAACATACGGTTTACAAGCCCTTTAAAAAAACCCACTTTAATCAGACCAGAAATTTAAATATGATATCACCATCTTCATTACCCTTTACGCAGTAATTTTCTCTTTTGTGGGGGCTCATTGCTGTTTTCTTTGTTCCATGGTCATCGTCATCATTGTCGAATGTTCTTGTGTAGGTTCTAATTGTGTTGCATTGATTTAATTTGTAATTTTGTATTTTCCCTTGTTTCTTACATAATGAATTGTGTTGTGTTTTCCTTTTTCTCTTGTTAAAAAACACAATAAAACAGAAAAAAAAATGAAATACAGTAATGCTTCAGTGATCCTCCTGTGTTTTCATGAGTAACTTACGGATCGCACATTATATTATTTATAACTGCCCTTTGAAAGCGGTGTAGATGTGGTGGACGGTGTTAATGTACAGAGAACAGAGCATGCTATAATTGCATTTGACTTTTAATTATTTCTGTCTCAGATCGCAGCCTTGCAGGAGGCCTATGATGACCTGTGTATCAAAAGAGAGACCACCGCAGTTCCTTACTTCCTAATGAAATACACAGATGACACAGTTCAGATGGCTCCACTAGGAGACTGGGAGACCTTCTTCACTGATACCAAGACGGTATTACTTGAGACAGTTACATTTCAGAAACTCAATAAAAGCAGTATTGATCCTGCATTTATTTATATTGTTTGTTCAGACTTTAATTATTTAGATTTGCGTATGTATGACAGATCTTTGTTCTGTAAACAACATGCTGTACTTTCAGCGGCTCAGATGTAACATTAGATGACATTCTATCCCTAACATACACGCGTGTGCTGTCGTATTGTAGACACATATTATTTGGTTTTTCTAGGTTACTGTGGGCGTCTATGATCCGTGTACCCTCTCCCAACATCCTGGCTGGCCTCTGAGAAATCTACTCGTCCTCTTAGCATACAGATGGTAAACTTTGTGTGTGTGTGTGTGTGTGTGTGTGTGTGTGTGTGTGTGTGTGTGTGTGTGTGTGTGTGTGTGTGTGTGTGTG
>JAPQRN010000021.1:11537240-11552240 GCA_037367275.1 Coranthus polyacanthus
TGTGTGTGTGTGTGTGTGTGTGTGTGTGTGTGTGTGTGTGTGTGTGTGTGTGTGTGTGTGTGCGTGTGTGCGCGTGCTGAGAGAAGATAAGGAAATTCATTTGCTCGGTCGATGCTGTGTCTTTTAAAATGTGCGTTTGTTTGTGAATTTCAGCATGCGTGTTTTTCAGCTTACACTGAGTACTGCTACTTTTTTAGACATGAAGCCAGAAACTGTTGGCTAATTTCCTGAATTTCCTGTGCAGGTCACAAAACCTGCTGTGATTATGAAGACTTGTCCAGCTTTCAGAGTTAATGACATTGCTAGAACCAGTTTGGGTCACTAAAAATAAAATTCAGTCAGTGTCAGGCTCAAAAATAAATGGCTTTCTTGGTGTTTAGTCACAATAGTTTCATAAGAGTTAAAGGGAAGTGAGATAAAGTTGATTAATTGCACTGTTTTTCTAGATGCCAGCGCCAGCTTGCAGAATCATGGCTGCTGCCAGAGCTGTAACTCTTCCTTATATAAAAGTACCATTTAGTGCATTTAGTTCAGTACAGTTATAAAACATATGAAAGACTTTCCAAACAGTTGTTTATGTGATGGGTTCATCCTTGTGCTTGGGGTGATGGCTTTACAGGCAGTTGGCTATTTTTCACCACCTGAATCATTAGTGTGTGAATGAGAAAGCATTTGAAATATCAAAGCACTAGGTCACTGTGCTCTGTATCGTTGGATCGCTTCCCATTGGTCACATTTTTTTTGTGAAACAGATCACATAGTTGCTCAGTCTTGGCTACAATGGCTGGTTTGTTAACCCATGCCAGGCCCGTCTGTGACAGCGCAGCAGCTGCTGTCCACGGACACACTAACAGTGGATAGACGCTGTTTGAGTTCAACGTCAGATATAAAGTCAGTCTCACACATTGAATGCTGTGTATTTGGCATGTCTTTTAACTTTTGAATCGTGCAATGACACTTAAAGTAGCTATTGAATGTCTTCTGTCTTAACTACCACTACTACTGATGGTTGTACTTGTATGATATTTACTATAAGTGAGATGTTTGTCTATCTATCCTTAGACAACAGAAACAGGCTCTGCTGCTGCAGGTTGCTATCTAAAAGCTGACGGAGGAAAATAGGCTGGAATTATGTACAAAACTATGAAATGTTTTTTGGCTTGATGTATTTTTGTTGGAAGACGTTCAGACATGTCCATAATAATGAATTGTTTATCTTTATAACTTTAAAGCTCAAAAATTACTAAATGCTTAGCTCAAGTTGTTTGACAAATGATGCTTATATGTGAAACTTGGTGTGTTTTGTGAAGAAATACATTTTACTGACATTAGAGAAGAAATATCTCAGCCGACCATTGGGGAATTGGTGTATTTTTTCAGATTTATTGCAAAAAATCAAGTCCAAGAATCCTGATCCGACTGTATTCAAATATTTACACAAAGGTCCAAAGCTATTTTTGTGAGAGTTGCTCCCACATAAACGACTCGGTTCAAACTTAAATGCCAACAGACAACGCAGAAACGCACACATATACTAACAAGTTTAAAAGAGATTATGAGCTAAACAAAATTGTTGAGATTATTGTTAAGAAGATAATCCAGGTGAAATCTCAAACCAGCAGGAAGTGGATCATAAACGCGGAATGTTTTCATGCCAGATTTTGAATGAACTCTTACGAAATCAAAATAAAAGTTCTGTTTTCATTGTGAGGAAATCCAGCTGTAAGTGCAGAGTAACGGTAATCCAACATATGTAAAAATAAAACAGGACACTTTATAACTATGATGGATGACTAATCTCTAAAAGTGTGAAGCCTCTACATGTGGACTTATTATCTGACAAGTTGCCTGTTGCAACCAGAGTTCATTTATTAAATGAAACGGCCAAGTTGAACGTGCTGTATACAGCTCAGGATTAAACCGGCAATCACTCTTCTGACACTTTCCCTGGAGAGCTTCATTTTTCCTGGCACTTTACTTGCTATTTCAAAATTGTTGTTATTGCATAATTATTTTTTATACAAACAGGTAACTCCCACTGAGGCCACTTTAGCAAAAGGGTCTGCGATACCAGTGGCTTATCAGCAGCACATACCCTCCGAGGGTTTAGCGTCCATGCTCTGCATTCAGAGGTATCTTTTATCCAGTACAAACTTCATCAATCTTCTGCTTGACTTCACTTGGTCTCAGTGTCAAACATAAACTGTTGATACTGGCTTAGATGGGTGAAGATTTTATTACAGTGTAGCCGCAATGTCTAGCTTATTCAGTTGTCTCGCTAAAGGTTTGATTGTGTAATCTGACTGTGGTCATTCAGTACCATATTAGGGGAAATGTGTGTGTGAATATGCGTTGATCATGTTGTAGTTGTAGTCTGTTTCCCTGTTGTTTCTCATGTGTCTGTAAGAGAGAGCGTGTTGTTTTGTTTTTTTTAATATTCCACTGTTGTGTGGAATTCACTTTACGTTGTTTTTCTTTATATTCTGGCTTGTGTCTTGTCTAGTTTCTAAAGCGTAATCTGTGGCTCATTTGGGTTTGTTGCGTCATTGTTTCATGTTTTTTTTGCCTCCTACTCATTTGTGTGTGTTTCAGGGGCTCTAAGTTGGACACAGTGGAGGTGCTGTGTTTCAGAGACAGAACCATGCAGGGAAGTCGCTCCATTCATCACAGTGTCATCTTCCAGGTCAAACTGCCTAAACTCGCTCTAAACTCAGGTAAAGTCCCATCCTTACGTGTGGTGTGTGGTTTTATCCGTGCACGGTACGCATTAATACACCTGAATGCGTGCAGACTTCTTTGAATACACGTGTATATTGTAGCTAATATGAACCCTGGTCCGGGTTTACTTTCCTCCGAGAGTCTCTCCTTCCTTTTCAATCCACACTAATCTCCCACAGCTTCTCCTTTACTGCTTTATCAGGTGAATAAGGGATGGAAGTGATTTAAATGTTAATAGCGGGAGGAAAAAGGGGTAGCTTTGTGATCTGTGAAGGAAAATTCATGATGAGGAGTCTTTGTTTGCCGCTGTCTACACTCCACTACACCTTGGGTTTTAATTAACTCACAGAGAATGTATTCATGCAGCAGAAATTGATTCACTTATTCGGTTTGGTTTTGCATGAACGAATTTGGTGTTGTTTTGAAAGAGATTAACAAATCTAACTCAGCTGAACTTTTCAGATACACCAGGTTTAGCAAGTGTTGTTTGGAGGTGAAATAGACGACAACAAGAGAAGAGGGGGAAATGGCTGCCCGACTGACTTGTATTTTTAGACAAAATTGAGCATTATCCTGCATAGAACTCCAAAATTGTTTCAGACTGCCCATTTCCCGACAATTAACACAGTTTATTTTAGATATCAAAAGGCAGCAGCATGTGTGCAGCCACAGCTAAGCAGCAGAGATACAATTAAGATTAGTGAAGTAGAATGAAAGAGATTAGAAAGAGAGAGAGAGAGAGAGAGAGAGAGAGAGGACACAAACAGAAAAACAAAATGTGAAAAGTGTAATGGTGTTGATTTGTAGGATTATTTTTAATTATTTTAGTTAACCTTAGTGCTACAGTGCATCCTGTGTTGACATGGCTGATTTAATGGACAATTGTTTTACTGCTGTTTACATCCAAATATTGAAAAGAACTGAAAAAGAAATGTTGATAGTGACAGGCAAAATGACAACACACGAAAACCTGAGCAAATAAAATCAAACTCCTCATGCCAAGGTATGACTTCAGCACTAGTAAGAGGGAAAGGACATTCAGTACATGCTTTCGTTTTTTTTCACAGTGTGTCCTAAGAGCGTAGGCTGGGAGAAGAACCCGAAGGGAGCCATGGGACCCAGGATGGTCAACCTCAGTGAATGCATGGACCCTAAAAGGTAAAACACCAACATCTATTAAGGTACGAAAATGTACCCAGGCTGTATTTAAGCCAGCCTCTCTCCGTGGACAATAAAACTAAAGACAAATGTAGTAGGTTTCTCACTGGGCTTTATTGTTGATCTCTAGGCTTGCAGAGTCCTCAGTGGACCTGAACCTGAAGCTGATGAGGTGGAGGCTGGTTCCTTCTCTGGACCTGGACAAAGTGATCAACACAAAGTGTCTTTTGCTGGGTGCAGGGACTCTGGGCTGCAATGTGGCCAGGACTCTGATGGTAAAGACAGATTTTGGGTTAGATGACGGTTTAATTTGAACAGATTCTATAATTTATTTATTCACTGTGGTGCGTATGTTTTTTTTATCGTCACCAGTCGAATGTTTAAAGGCACAGTTTAGGTTTGACCTCCATTTTAAAAACATGAGTTAAAAAAAAAACCAATAAAGGCAGATGATGAAAAGTTCCATCAGACAGAAAATGTCAAACCTCTACTTCAAAATACCAGTTGTATTTCTGATCCATTAAATTTGAACAGTTATCAGTAACCCCGATCCTTTTAAATGCTCTGTGGTTGTAAGCTTCACTTTTATTAGACAGATGAATCTGATAACGTTCATTTAATCTCGTCTTCTCCTCGGACACCTGCAGTCTCTGTCATATCATGCTTCTCTAGACAGTCTTTATACGGCTCAGTGTTTTACAGTCTAAATTTGCCTTGGAACTCTTGGTGTATTGTAATTACAGTAATCATTTTTAGGCATGTCTGTGCTTCCTTGTTTAATCCCTTTAACTTTTCTGTGGTCACTTCTTCAGACACACTGTGAGCGAAGAAATGAAATGAAAAAAATACCTTTGTGTAATGTGATTAACATTGTAGCTAGATTCCTGTTAACAAGGGGGGGGATTTAATGAATAACAACTGGATTAACTTTAGGATGTAATACTCGCATGATGATCCATCAATTATTACAAAGTGGAACCGCGGAAGTTATTAGTTTTTGAAATACACACTGGGAATGCAGCCTCACAATCACAATTATTGTCACTGTAGCTGCTTACAAAGTGGTGGTTAAGACCAATTTCATGGTAACAGATAATTACCGCTAAACAAAGTGTTTGAAAAACAATGGGAATATAAAATGTCTTTTTCCGCTTCGTCATTCAGGGATGGGGAGTGAGACACATTACGTTTGTGGACAATGCAAAGATCTCGTACTCCAATCCAGTTCGGCAGCCGCTCTACGAGTTTGAAGACTGTCTTGGAGGAGGGAAGTCCAAAGCCATGGCAGCTGTTGAAAGACTTACCAAAATCTTTCCTGGTGTGGTGAGTACTGAACGTCCAGTAAAGCTCCTTGAGGTTTGAATTATCATCCAGGAATTGCTGTTATGTGTTTGTTAGTTTCCTAAACTACCAACATTACTTTCCTGTTTTGATTTTCATGTCATTTTAATGACTGTATTCAACAGCTTTTACAAACTACAGACACGTTAGATTAATCAGAGTTTTATTCATGCTAGGTTCATAATCATATTCCTGTTTGATTGGTCGTGTCTGAGCTGTAATGACCAAATCATGCAGAAAACGAAGAGTTGTGTTACTTGCATATTAATGCTGATGATTTCTTCCCTTTTTAAAAAAAAAATAATTTCTGAAGTGGTTCCTCAAGGGAGATGTTTCACCAAATGACTAAATGAAAAGCAGCCAAACATTCACAGCGGGGCTCTGTTTTGGTTTAGCAGTGTACCCATCACTTATTAAGCTACTTGGATACTTTTTTTGCACATACTCTGGATGCACATTCATGATGTGAGTCAGTTTGTGACTACCCAGACTGCCTGTGTACTGATGCATGCCTGTTTCATTCTGAACGACGGTAAAAGGTAGTTCATAATCAGGTGATTACTTCTTTTGCCTCCTGTATCTTCCAGTATGACATATTGGTGGGATTAAAGCAGGTCATCAGAGTTAGAAAAGTCACACTTCATTCACTTGTTTGATAATTGGTCCCTGTTTGAATGTGGTTATCAGTCGTTACAGCTTCCAGCCCAGTGTCTCTCATTAGTATAAGTACATAAGTATTTTTTTTTTGCATGTGACCCCTTGAAAACCCTGAAAACATGATTTCTTCTTCTTATTATTATTTTTTTTTTACTATGAGTGATATGAGCCTAAATATTATATCATTAATATTATACACACACAAAGCAAACAAAGGTGGTCGTTTCACATCATAGATTTCTGTGTTTCTTTCTTTCTGTGTGGTATTTATTCTTCGTGGGGCTTATTCGTAATAATTCAACATAATGAATAATGGATAAATACAATGCATCGATATTTTGATACAGGAAAAATGTCGCGCTACTTCCTCTTGCAATACGTCATCATTACTGTCGTCAAATATCAATATTTCCTTTAAAATGCATGGCACATGTGGACATGAAGGTTGTAGTCAGTGTGTGTGAGGAAGAGGCACCAGTTTAATTGTACATCATTTCACCTGTTTTCAAATTCTGTCAAACAGACATCAGAATGCAGTGAATAAATACAGAATTCCTGCTTGTTTTTCTTCTTCAGTTTATCGAAGTCGATTGTCTTGCCGTGTGTCAAGTATGCTGTACCGCGATACCATTATTGTATATAATGTATTGTGATCGTATCGCATCATGAGTGACTTTGCGATTTTCCATTCGTGACGGTACATCCGTGCACCCGACAGAATTTAGGAACAGTGTATTTACAATCTGATGGCAGCTGGTGAGTTGTTTCACCTACTGATGTCATATTATATACAATAATAATGACAAAAGTACAGCAAAGTCTGTGTAATATGCGCGCTTGTGAATGTCTTGGAAGCTTATGAGGTTTTAACTTAAATGGCTAAGAGCAAGCATCCCTGAACTTTCCTGTCCACAGCTTGCCTCTCTCCTCAGTCATTATATCTCACAGTATGACTCACCGGTTGATAGGCTGTGATGTAATTTGCTATGAACGGACTGAGACCAAAATCTCGTCCTATAGTTATTGACCTCACAAAGCTTACAGTCAGGACTTGGTAATTGGTTGTTGCTTGAAGGGAGACACAATGCGGTGTGGTTACAGAACATTCTGACCTGATGAATATCCAAGTGGGATTGAAACCTTGCCAGTAACAAACTTTTGTGCTTTGGAGTAAGAGCGCAGGCTTCACATTTTTTTCACGGATGCTATTTTTTTTGAAAGCCTGCTACGTACATGATAATAACTACTTTCCTTAATTTGTGACTCAGAATGTGACATCTCTTTGAAATACATTTATTCACACAAACACACCCCCATGCAAATGCTCAAAACTAATTTTCTTGCCATCATGTCATCAGCTTGATACTTGTTTCCCTCCCCTTTTTCCATTTTCGTGCTTATTCATGTAGGAATTGTAAAATTAGCTAAAGAACAGAAGTGCTGGTAATATGAGTGGTGTCTGTATAGAGGTCTGTGTTTGCCCACCTGCTTCTTGCCTCATCTATATGTCCCCTCCTGTTTTTATCTGGGTGCATGTGTGCCTGCTTCTCTTCTTTCCGTTTGTTTGTCTGCAGCAGTAGCAGACGCTAGTCTGGAAGATGGAAAGAAATATCCCCACAGAAATACTGTGTTTGAACCCGGGCACACCTGGTTTATAAAAGTTCACAGAGTTGAAAATGTCAAAAGCAGATTTCATATTTTGTTTGGTGACAAATACTTTTGAGTGGCATTTGCAGAATAGTTCACAGAGTTGGCACCAACTTCTCTTTTCCTTTTAGATTGTATAAACAGATCACAGCTGGTTGAAGATGTCAACATTGGCATTGTTAGGCTGTCATGAAATGCTGTTTATATTTTTTTCAGGCAAGGACCTTACATAACCAGAATAATTTTGGCCTTCATGGCAGCAGGTTGATGATGTTTATACTGGAAATTGAAATACGGTTATCACCTCCACAGTCTGAAATCTCCCCATGAATGCTTAGCAACAGTTACGTCAAAGTGAAATGTAAATTCGAGACTTGGTTATCAGCTCCCACTCTTGAGATGTGGAGAATGCAGACAGAAGATCCACTGATTCTGTAAAAGTGCCATTTATTCTTGTTAAGATCTCACACCTCATCTTTGCCCTTTGCTGCCCTTCACTTGGCTATGAAATTATTCTTGACATTTGCTTCACTGTCTAATCTGCAATCCACAGAGGCAGTCACAGTAATACAAGATTGACATTGAACAATAAAAGACATTAAGTCACTGAACGCTCCGAGGCCCTGCTTTACCTATTTTCGTTTCCCTCATCACATATTTTTATGTGAATATCTTGTGCAACTGGAAATAGTAATTCAGATATTAGTTTTTCTCAATACCTGTACAGCAAAGCCAAATCCATACTGACCTTAGATCAGCTGTGGCGATAATGTGATTAGACATTCTGCAGTTTTATTGACCGTGTTGACTACTCACTCACTTTTTTTTGTCTAGACTAGTTTGTCAGATAATCGGCACCAAGCAGACCTAGTTTTGTGTGATGTTTTCAGCTTGTGGCTACGGCGATTAAAGTCCTTAAACAGCAGCCAGTGAATATTTGGTTTTGGGAAAAAAAGGTTTGCAATCCTTGTGTTTGTGATGTTTCATTTAGACTGTTTCATTAAGTTTTTCAAACACCCACACACCAGACATGTAGGTGCTGATGTGTGTCATCTAGAGGCAAGGAAAACAACAGCACACGATGCTGTATTTTGACGCCTGTGTCGCCTACAGCCTTTATAATGTATATGTAGCTGAAAGAAGCACACCCAACTGTTGCGGACTCACTTTTTTCATCTAATCCAGCTCCAGCATTAGAATTGTGGTACTAAATGACTAGATATTTAGGAAACATTTAGTCAAGTTAAAATAAATTGTCATGTGTGTGAATTTTGTACACCAAATTTAAAATCCGCCTGTATTTGTTGTCTGCAAAATCATACTAACATTACAAAAGAAAAACCAAAAAGAAGAAAATATTAAACAGCAAATTTCATGGTGCACTCAGCCTTAATGCATGTCACATATTGTATGTGTCGAGTTTGTCAGTAATCTCTCCTTGTGTCTCTTTCCCCATGCGTTCGTCCTCCTGCAGAATGCAGAGGGTTACAACATGAGCATCCCCATGCCTGGCCACCCAGTAAATTTCTCGCAGACCACTCTTTCTCAAGCTCAGAGGGATGTTGAGCAGCTGGAGAAGCTCATCTCTGAACACGATGTGGTCTTCTTATTAATGGACACAAGAGAGAGCCGCTGGCTGCCTACAGTGATCGCTGCCAGCAAGAGGAAGGTAGGAAGGAACAGTGTGTGTACAGTAAAACCACAGTAACCACAAAGTCATTGAATATCAGGATTAGAGTTGGACATGAGGACTCGGCTCCACTTATCAATATTAGAAAAAAAAAAAAGACCAAATTCGGATGTGTAAAGTCAGAGGGCGCTCACTAAACTTTACAGCTCTGCGGAAGTTTTACTGTAAACCTCTTTCGCTTTATCGTTCTGGTTTCACACATTTACGATATGACAGCCTCTTTGCTTTATGAACATGGCTAATGGACGTGAAGAACTACATTTGAACATTATGTCGTCTTGTCTTTTTGCCTCGTCTCATTTTGAAGAGAAAAGGACATGCTTAGGTACATAATTCAGACTGCTGCTTCCCTTTTAAATTTCTGACATTGATAATATGACATGACATAATATTATTCCCATTTTACTTTCTGTTAAGTGGAGTGTTCAGTTTCTACAATTTTATTCCTCTTCCAGGAAACTGAAATGACCACTGGACAAATGTTTTTACGATTTGGAATTCTGTTAGTTGCTAGGTAACGTTAGATTATTGAATGGTGAGTCAGAAATGTGCGATGTCTCCAGTGGTATCACTGCTGCAACATTTAAATTACTGCGTGCAGTTAAATGTTTTTTGGGGCTGCTAATTAGGTTTTCGCCTTGGTCTCTTGTAGCTGAGACATTACTTGGCCATTTGCGCTGTGAGGCTATTTCCCTGCAAATTGGCATTACAATTTATTTCTATTGCTTCTCTGAAATTCTAGATGCTTTCAACATTTTAAAGAGCCTTTTAATGTCTCCTGTCATTATTTTTTATAAATTATCCAACACATTTTCCTTCTGTCCATGTAAGAAAATCCACTTTGTTCATTTGATGTGGATGAAATGTGCTGTGAGTCTCGAGAAGTTGCAAATGTTTCAAAGTTACTGCTGTTTAAGATGTTTTTTTGTTTTGGCCACAGCTTAAAAAAATGCCATTTTATTGCAGAGATTCCCCAGGGAATACTTTAAGTTAGTCTCTGGTATATGTTTAATATGTATGTTGTTTACTCCTCCTTAATTCTTGTCTCTCTTTCTCCAGCTTGTGGTAAATGCTGCGCTAGGGTTTGACACATTCGTAGTGATGCGTCATGGCCTGAAGAAACCCCTCGTCAGTCACAATGTTTCTGCAGGCGCCGACTCCTCCACTTCCTGTTCATCTGCTTCTTCCTCGTCTTCCACACCAGGCGGCTCTGCACCCTCCCTCCCAGGATCCTCCCTGTTCTCCAACATCCCAGGGCACAAACTGGGCTGCTATTTCTGCAACGATGTTGTGGCACCTGGAGATGTGAGGAACACACATAGATAACATGCAGACACTAAACTCACACACTCACATAATGCACTCAGACAAACAAACATCTATGTAGAAAATCATTTACAGGAGTAGTTGGAATCAGTTAGAAGCCATAGACTGTATGAAAAGTGGACGAACCCTCCGTAACGTCACCCATTGGTTTGTGGACTGCCGTTTTGAAGCCTCGACATGGCCGTCACCATGTTGTTTTTTTGGAAACAAGTGCCCATATTTGGATTTAGAGGGTGGAGTTGGAGAAGAGTGAGGGGCGAAACTGATACTTACTGAAAAAAAGCCATGAAGTAATTCCAGCTGCTCAATAAATGTTAACACATACAGTTGTGTTTGATAAGAGTAACGTCAAAGTCATGAAATGTATAAACACACTAATTACCAGTACCTGAGCTAATTAGCAGGCTAGCTGAAAGACCATATAATTCAATACGAATTAATGCTAACATAAGATAATACAGCTAAGTTACACCATGTATTGTATTTGTAATTAAGTACCGGATAACGTGACAGAATCCTCTGATCTGAGTCTTTTGTCACCATTAGGCTGCAAGGAAACCACGGCTATATCCAGACACACCTTCAATGTCAGCTGAGGGGATAAATAGCAAATAAACACCCTTAGAACCACTTATACCATGGTATCGTTGTCAGTAAGTCAGCTTTAAAGGTACTTGTAGACATTCTTGGACTTTGGGGACCCAGGTTAGATCTTTCATCCTGCTTCCAGATTTTAAGCTAAGCCAAGCTAATCGCCATAGCACACATTTTTTTCCTTTTCAAACTTCCTTCCTCGTTTGACCATGAGCATTATAATATGCTTGAAAACTGGTAACTTCTCAAAAACCCTTTGTTCACTTGTGAAGTGAAAATGAGTAGGGGAGATGGAAACTTGTAGCATAATCTCATTTTCATGTGCCTTCCCCTCTTTGTTTCTCCCTGTTTCCTTTTTTCTCACATAACCTTTTTATACAAAAAATTTCTGAACACGCTTCACCAGCTATGGAAGCCCACAGCTAATTGTAGGAAACTGAGCTATTGAGCTCTGACTTGTCCCATAAATGCTGTCTGGCTCCAGCCCGCTGTCACTGATTATAGCAATATTGGTATTAACATTTAAATTGGAGACACAGTGTCCTGTCATTGAAGGTCAAATGTTAGATACACTTTGGTTGTGGTTTAATGACTAGAGAGCAATACAAAGAGGAATAATAATAACAAAGAGATAAGAAAGCCAAACATGCTGGTTTAATGTGCTTCCCTGTCCATTATTTTGCTGTGAGGCTTACACTTAAAGGTTATTATCCATGCTAGTGGTATGCTTTTTAGTTGGTCTGTGCTTTTGTCTTTGTATCCAGAGGTTTGCTTCTTTGATCCAGATTGAACATTCTACCATTTAATTGGTGATTGCCTAATAATTCAAATTTCTCCTTTTTTTTCCAACAGAAACTATTTCAGGTTTAAGGGACTGAAGCATATCCCTGAAGCATGACATGTCTCTGCTGTTATTTTGTTAGCAGTTGTTTACACTCTGCTATTGTTGTTTTTTTTTTTGTGTTAATAGTCAACCAGGGATCGGACTCTGGATCAGCAGTGCACAGTGAGCAGACCGGGTCTGGCCATGATTGCCGGTGCCCTTGCGGTTGAGATGATGGTGTCCATTCTGCAGCACGGTGAAGGGTGAGCAAATTTGACCTTAAAAAATAATAATGTCATGTAGTTTTGGACACGTTTCTTACCCTTTCTCACCTGTGACACAAGGGCTTTCTTTTCACCTCAGAGTGGTTTTGATACATTTCAAATGCTAATTGTTTAAAACTTCAAGAAGAAAATTACCACCTTCAGGGCTCATTGTCTTCTTCCATCTACATATGTCAAATATTACTGTTTTACATTCATGCTGTTGATGCTCTGACATTCTCAGGTTAATTAATGTTTGTACTGGGTTTTACTTTCTCTGCCTTGTATAAGCTTCTCATTTGTGTTTTTTAAAGGCATGTTGCTTCACTTCCGTGCAATGGATATCCGTCCATGCCCATTGTATAGCAAAAGGCAGTTGTTAAGTTTTGACCTGATACCGTTTCAGGTTTCATGCCAAACCTACTGTGAGTTTTTTTTTGTTTGTTTTTTTTCTTTTACTCTGCATCATCCTACTTTTGCAAGGCACAACTGGCCTAGATCACCAGTTGGTGGCTGACGTCAGTACACAGCTTCTTGGATTCATTTTAGCCACAAATGTTCAGCTTTCTGTAAAACACGTCACTGCAATTCATATTCCTTCTCTCACTTTTATGGGCCAAAAACTGTGATTTAGACCGAAGTTCCCATGGCAATCTGGACTAGCTCTTTATGTTTGACACTTAGAAGTCCTTTTTTTCCCCCCAAACATTGAAAAAGACCTATTAAGTGCGTGTGTGTCTGTGTGCACGGGTACATCTACATGTACATGTGAAAATGTAATTGTGTGTGCCAGCAAAAATCCTGCTAAAGTGGCCACATGCTGGGCCTGATAAGACAGCCATTTTCTCTCAGATATGAGATGTTATAAGCCTTTCCAGAGCCACTCTGCCTTTCTTGGATAAAAGGCTTAGAAAGCAAGGAGAGAGAAGGAGAGTTTTCATGTGCTTTTTGTACTTCTATCATCGTGTAACCACATACTTAACACGAAAATCTTCTCTGTTGCATCTGCCCGCTATGTGTCCTTGTTTTTCACTCCACATTTGTGCATTTCTCTCAAACTCCCATTCTTCCATTTTTTATCCTCTTAAGAGGCCCTTACAGCAGCTTTCAAATGGGATCTTACAACAACCACGGGCTTCTAGAAAATGTTCATGTAGGGTTTAATGTTGCAGCAATTTGAGAGTCACAGCTGTCACTACAGAAACAACACAGCGTTTCATCATTTCCATAGAGATGGATTTACTGTAACCAGGAGATCTCATATCTCATGGAAATTGAATTTTTTAAGCACCTTCTATTTCTCAGTGCACTTTATCAGTTTTAATATTTTGTTGCATTACATTTTCATATGTGGTGTAGATTTTCTCCTGCATCTGTGTAATCACCTCTGTCAGGCTCATGTATGGCAAAAAAAAAAAAGGAAGAACATTGTGGGCTTATGAGTAGCAGACCAAGGACTGAAAGGTTTGCTGCTTCTTCTGTGTCAGTTCATGATTAAAAGCCTTCATTTGCAGGAAAATGTTGCCAAAGTTACACATGGTTACATTAACGTACAAAGAGGGAATAAATAAATCAAGAGTGACAAGTATATAGTTTCTCTCTCTCTCTTTCTGCAGAGGCTATGCAGTGGCCAGTAGCAGTGATGACAGAATGAACGAACCTCCTACCTCCCTGGGTCTAGTGCCACATCAGGTCAGAAATACTCTCACTCACATGCACGCACACATTTGCCTGATCTGTTGTATACTTATGTGAGCCACTGTGTCATATCTGTTTGAGAATTTACCTATATATATATACCTGGATCTTTAAAAAAAAAAAAAAAAAAAAGTACCTTGGTTGGTAGTAGTTGGTAAAATTTATTTGAAAATCAGTCAAAGCATAAGTGTCATTATTGATATAAACAAGCGATTGTAGTCCTTTCTAGTGATGATAATAATGAGCAAAAGCTCATTAATTGGAGGGACAAAAGAACATATAGTACTAAAATGAAAAAAGACCTGGAGGTCAGCTTTACTGAAAACACTGGTAAATAGTGCAGCATCAGTTTGTACCAGCCTTTGCTTTGCAGTTTACGAACCGTAATAGAAGTAATGGTTATATACTCTGAAGTGGCAGTGTCACCACATAGATCAAGGCTAGGTGATCTGCAGCTGTGCCCTTTTTACTCTCTGACTGTTTTCACCTACTTAGTCTCTCATCATCTCTATTTGCATCATCATCAGTATTCATCACCCTGAGAATCTGAATTCCTGCCATTTGCTTGGCACCTCTGCTGCCCATGGTATTTCAACCAAATAACTCAGAGAGAAATGTCATGCAAATGTGGTGCATGTGTGTGTGCATGTCTTTGTACAGTCGTGTGGACTAATTTTAATATTTATCTATATTTGAGAGGACATTTTGGCATTGTGTAGACATTTTAGCCAGACTTTACAACATTTTGAGGACTTGGTTTTAGGGTTAGGGATAGATTTAGGTTAAGGTTAGACAGTGAGTTGCTATGGTTAATGATAGTTTAAGGAATGAGGAAATACATTATGTCCTTACAAAGACAGACACAACTGCAAGTGTGTATAGCATAATGATGACCCGAGAGCACAATGCAGGTAAAACATGTCGATGAGGGTGTGAGTGTCGGCGTGTGTGTCCAGTGGTTGGGTATTTTACTTCAGCATGTTAATGCAACATCCTGCAGTTTAGTATTTGATTCTGCAGGCCATCTTTTCTGTGGTGCCACAGTGACAACTTGTGGCTGCTTACTGAAGCTACATGTAACTTAA
>JAPQRN010000021.1:11581346-11618384 GCA_037367275.1 Coranthus polyacanthus
AAAAACCACACACACACACACACACACACACACACACACACACACACACACACACACACACACACACACACACACACGGCATCAGTGCGGCATGGCAGCCGTCCAGAGTGGGGCTCCAGTGTCGCTCTGTTTCAAAGCGCTCTTTGCTTGCTGTCCTTTTGATGCTCACTCCCCAGCAGCAGTGGAGCAGAAATGCAGAACGTCCAACTTTGATATGAATTTGTCCCCGATTCTCCACACTGCCCTGCAACCCTCCAACCTAACTCAGGAAAAGGCCTCCTGAAGTTACAATGCTGAGAACTAAAGAGCTGCAGTGTAGACTGTTGCGCACGTGAGCAAACCGCGGAACAGGTTCGATGACTTTTCGTAGGATTCCCCTGAAAGCAAAATGTTTATTGCCTTGCCTTTGTGAGAGAAGTTGGATGTTAAAGTGTATTACATGGCTTTGATGAATCCTCAGTTCTGACTGGTTCTGACTGGTGCCACTGTACTGTACACATCGAACACACACACATACACACATTATTGATTTCTTTAGTAAATAGCCATATAATGCATGTATTGTCCTGTATTACCCCATTATGGTGTATTTCACAATAATGACCATCTCACTGTTCACTATTATTATTCCTTACACATTTATTTATCGTAGTCCATGACACTGAACTGGCTCGGGAACTTCCATTCCATTCAATGGAAAATACCAATACCAGTTATTAGAAATCACTGGGACCAGTAACCCTATATTTCCAATATATATATTTGCAGTAAAAATAAGTACATCTTGGTATCAACTTTAAGAGTAAATCCAGCGCACAACTTCATGGAAGCACCCTTAAGTTGACCGTCGATTCAAATAAAGCACGCACGAATGAAAATGTACAAATTTACAATTGTTTTCATAAAGAAATAGTTGAGAGAAATAGCCTCATGTGGTGCGTCTGCTGCCTGAAGGCTTGGCACCGTCGTTAGCCAAGAGACATGAGATGAGTTTTGTGCAGCCCTCCTTTGTGCATCATCTCCGAGTTTTAACGAGGCTGACATGCAGTGAGGTTTAATCCTGTTAAAGTCTCTGAGAGCCCCCGGTGGGTGCTGTTGACGACATGTACTGTACTTTGAGCCATTACCACATCCTCAGTGTCGGGTTCGTCCTCGTCCATGTTCTGTTCCCTTCACACTGCTGAAGTCATTTACAATAAGGCCTCCGCACGCAGCACTTACCATAATGATGTCTAATTATGACATCTTTTCTCCTGCTTTTCTTCACAAATACAGGACCCAGAAGCATGAAGTGCAAGTGTTTTAAAACAGTAAGAGGAACAGTGTGGGCTAGCGCTTGACAATTTACTCGTAATGTCTAAGGACGGGGTTCTGGGAATACAATGTACAAGTTGGAGCTAATTAAAAAAAACAGTTAGAAAAGTAGAAATATGCTGATTTACTTTAGGGCTGGGCAATAAAATCATGATATACTGTATATCGCGATATGCATTTTATTTTTTGTCTTTAGGGTTTACTTTGTTTCAGCTAAAACACCTACACAATGGTTCAATGTTTTGGTTTTTTTCTCACTTTTATTCATGTGTATTTTGATGTTGAAAAAAGATTTTATCGTTTATCGTTATTCTTTTGAATACTCTACCTTTAGATTTGTTCGGTTCCACTGTTTGCCAAGTGTTTGTGACATTCATCACGATAATTATCGATGTCGACTGATATGAACACTTTTAGCCTGATATTCTTTTGGGCCGTATCACCCCAGCCCTAATTGAATGTATCAATAGTTTAGAATTATTATGAATATTTAAAGTTCCGTATAAGTATTAAACGTGTATTTAAAGTAACAATTTACACTGTCTCCTTTTCCATCTCACCAGGTTACATAAATCTTTCATATTCCTTTCTTCCTAATCAATATGAGTCTTTTTTTTTTTTTTTTTTAAACCAGCTAAATGAAAACTAATTATAGTGAAGAGCTGATGTGTTATATGTGAGTTGATTTTGGTGTATCAGGTTATTCTGGTATAATGTTGATGATCTTAGCAGAGGTTGTCTTTTGAGGTCAGTCTCACTGGATTCAAACTGAAATTCACATTGTGAGTTTTGAAGCCGATCATTCAAAGGAATGCAGCATATATGTGTCAGAACTGTGTGTGTGTGTGGTTGTGACCGCGTGTGTGTGTTTGTACGTAGAAACTCGGAGACTCAGAGCCATGTGTGTGTAACATTCCAGACCGCGTTCGAGGTATGTGAATTACGTCTTACAGAGAGAGAATGTGAAGAATCTGCTGCCATGAGAGGACCACTGTTGTTTACTGACACGGTACTGCAAAGGAGCTGTGTGTGTCTGTGTGTGTGTGTGTGTGTGTGTGTGTGTGTGTGTGTGTGTTTGAGAGAGAGAGTCACATGCTGCTGTCACTTCCTGGTAAGAAACCTCTTAGCCGTGATTGTTAGTAATTATTTTCAAAGCTGTTATACAAGTGGTTCACGTTGCCAAAAACCGAGAGCTGCAGGCTCCACTGTATGATCTCTTGAAGGTTCATTTTTCTTGTCTGGGCACAAATTGAGCGCTGCTTTATTAGTTACTCTAAGTAAGTGGATGAAATCAGTTCAGCCTTTTTTTTTTTTTTTATTTATTCCAGAGCATTTATTAGTTTTTACTACAGTGCAGGGGGATTACACTTCGTCAGGTCCTCAGTTGTTTGTTTACACGCGCCTTTAAAAGTGGGTTCACAAGTTTTCAGGCGTCGGTGTGAACAGTGAAACAGGTTTTACTTTCTCTCATCACCAGCTGCTGAGAGATCCCTCACTAATGTGTTTTCAATGTGAGTGAAGATGGACACAACTCAGTCCTTGCTCTTCCTATAAATTGTTTGAAAAGTTCATCTGGGGCTAATATGAGGTTGTCCAAATTGATTCAATCAGGTTGATGTGCTGCAAATTTAATGTCTGTCTTGTATGAAAGTCCTCCATTTTCTTACTATATTTCTGTACCGTCGAAGGACATCCACTAAGGTATGAACCATTGTCCCTCACAATCAAGTTTTGAATTCAATTCTGGCCCTGAACAAACTGTGGATTTTGTCACCCATACTAATTAAAAGTTTGAATGACCAGCATGAACAGGAGGAAGGACTAAAACAAGTAAAGTCTTGTTTGAAAATGATGCTAAAAGAACAGTTCAACAGACGTATTTTGCCTGATGCTGTACGTATTCTGTATATAGATATGGGGACACTACATACTTTAATTTATATTGTATATCGTAAACAGAGTAGTGGCTTCTATATTAATTGTTCATTTTTGTGTGCTTTCTTTTCTTTTTCTGCAGATCTGGGATATGAGCGATGATGAAAGCATCTAAAGAAGTGGAAAAATAAAAACTGCACCACCGAGGATGACGACATTGGATCCATTCTCCGACTCCATTTTTCTACTTTTTTTTTTTTTCTTGTTTTGGAACAAATCTCACATGCACCTTCTGCAGACCATGGACAGACTATTAGATATTGCTTTCAATAAAAATACGAACAAAAGAAAACCTTTAAAGCATTCGGTTAGTGTCGCTCTGAGTCTCTTGGATATAAGATCAACCAGAGGTGGACCTTCAAAACAGAAAGTAATTAATAGAATAATACAGTCACTTTTACTGCTAAAATACTGAGTGAATGTTTTTACTCAGAAAAAACTTAAAAACTTCATAAAAAAGCAGCTAATATTGTGTTTAAAGTGTTGTATAAAAGCAGAATGTTCCTGTTCCATCACGAAATAACCAGTCATGTTTACATACTCAGTTTGTAGTCTGAAGCGAAATACAAAACACTTGTGTTTGTATTAAAGAAGTTCTTTGTCCGGAAACCTTAAAAAACGGTCACATGTTCTAGTGTCTCCTTCACCGCATTAAATGCATCTGCTGAAGAGTCCTTTGGCAGGACACTGGCATATTACATCTGCTCACTCGTTCAGTTTAGAAAAGAGCTTCAGATAAATTATGAAAATACAAAAACACACTTGACAACTCCGCAGATCCATCCATCTCACCGTCTGTTTACTGGAGCCTGTGATCCATATACAGTTAATACTGAAAGCAGCTCTTTTCCTTTCAAAGAATCTGCACACAGATGTTACTGTACGTTATCTGATGTGCTGTAGAAAACCTGTTCGCTCTGCGCTGTTCGGAGTAGATGCATGTACGTGTTTATCTGTTGGGTTTTTTTTTTTTTTGTCTACGCTGTCCTGTTTGTACCATGAATCATATTTTCAGTGTGATTAAAATGTACGTTTTATCGGCAGGTTGCATATTTGTGGAAGAGAATTAATGCTCCAAAGTTCCGGGATTTCTGAATTTTAAGTGTGAAGTCAAAAAATTGATTTGAATTTCCAAATAAAGCTCATTAGTCTTGCAACTGTATCTTGGCTTTTGTAAATCTGATTGTTCTCAGAGCTGTGGTGTTTGCTCTAATTCTCTTCTGTAATTATTAAAGCCTAAACTGGAATGAAATGTCTCTGTCGTTTCTATATTGAGGTCTGCGAGCTTTGCGCTGCAGCAAAAACGGTGATTTGTGGAGCTCAGAAGGTGTTTGCACATTGCTTTGCGCATACTTTCACATGGTTTGGCGCCAGCTCATCAAATACCTGACGATGCTCTAAAAATGGTCCACATTAACCATGTTAGTTAAATAACTGCACACCCACAGACACACTTAACAAGACAAAGGCTCCCACGGTCTCTGTGGTTTAAAAGCACTTTATTGTTCATCAAGGCTACTTTACGTACAAAAAAGGTGGCCTGCCAAAACCTTTTTAGTAGGAGACACAGAGCCACAAACGGTTGTTTTCTTGATACAAATGTTTTACAGTTCAGAGTATTACTACCACTAAGTACATGCTACCTCCACTTCAAAAAGGATCGTGTGTACAGTCAAGAGTAAGGACCAACTCCTTTTTGATTTTTTTTCTGCACATTTTCATGTTGTTTACTTGATTATATGCAAAATGGCCCCAGCAGATGAGAACTGTGACATGAAAGGCAAACATCCCCAATGCTCATTTACTACTTTGATCATCCCGGCCTCACTGACAGCAAAACATATGTATTTGACCACAACATGTGTACAATTACAAAGTGTCACAATTACATCACATGAGCTTTAGTGACTCGAGTTTGTTTTTTGTTTTTTTTTTGACTGACTGGTTTAGCTCAGGTCTTTGTGGGTCACTTCCCACCTGAAGACCAAAACCATTCAAAAGACTTGATGGTTTTTGTGTGGAAATTGTACCCGCCTGCTAGCCCATGACTGATGTTTTTCTCATGTTACTTTGTCTTTTAACTAGTTCATGAGACTTAGTCAGAAATGGCTGGCAAGACAATCAGGGCTAGTGGCAACATCCTTTCTCACATCACATGCTAATTTCTTAGGAGACCTTTAAAAAGACTCTTATTGCTCATAAGTGAACGCTTTGTTCAGATGTCTCACAAGTCACATGATCAACACAAGTTCAATGTTTCCAGAACAATGGGGACCAATGGAAGTAGCGATTGTCACGGACACACCAGTGGCTTATTGTGGTTTCATACATTTACTGTGTTCCTGCACTTGAACCTTTACTCTTAACGAGACAAACTCTATAAACAAAAAAGATCAACTTTTTCACAAAAGAGAAAATGCAATGATTACAATATAAGGACAGGGAAAAAACAACAATTAAATAGCTACATATCATTAACAAATTAATTGTTCCTCAAAAAATACCTACGATTTTTCTCTGTACATTCGTTACGCACAGCGTAATGATGGTCTTATAGTTACCTATTATAAAAAAGTCTTTTATTAAGTGATTTTCCTACAGTGTGTAGGGAGTGTGTGTCAAAGCGGAAAGAGAGCCTCCTACCTACAGGGTGGTAGTGAAATGATAATGAGAAAGAATAATAATAATAGAAAAACAAAACCCTCTGGACACCAAGTGCTTTTCCCTCGTGTTTTCTAGCATGTTGCTAACTACCTCCAATCTTAATTGGGGTCAGATTAACCAAAGAGGAGGGGGAGGCATCGCTGTGAGACCTTCAGAAGACCTTCAGTGGCAGCTGAACGTCTCCTGGCTCACAGGTCGTGCTTGTAGGAGCTCAGCTCCTGAAGGCTCGGCCCCCCCAAACCTGCCCACCAAACATACAGTCCACACCACTCTGAACTGGTCGGAGAAAGCACAATGAGAACTTATCTGTGTTTAAATTAATTCCGGGTGAAGAGTCTAGAACGTTTATCATCGGTTCTGGTTATGTCACATTTCTGTTGACAGCTGAGGATGGAATGTGTGGACATTCTAGAACACAGCGGTTTCCATTTAGAGAAGGCTGTAGTTAATGTGCTTGAATATGTTTCTAAACAAAGAATATCAACCTCAACAGCAAACGACTTCCGCTCAGAGAAGGAAAGCCATTTGTACTTCTGCTACAGAACGACACCGCCCAGTTCTATTCAACACTCCGAATGTCCTAAACTTTTTTATGGCGTAAATGCTTAGTTGTTCCTTTATCATACAATATGAGGGTCAATTTAACTGATGCAAATGCAAAAAGATAAGGTGGACACCTTGGAAGCAGAAGACTCTGCTGGCACGATCAGCGCTGGCTAGTCTGTTCATGTGGAGATATTGAGTGTAAATAAGGCCTGTACAAAGTTCCCTACAGGAGGAATGTATGCCACCTTGGCGCAGGCTCTTTTACAGAGTAAAAATCATTTTGTCAGACTGCAGCAGTCTAGCTTAACTGCAGATACGCACAATACAATGTTCAGCAAGGAAAGCACTGAAATACAAAAGGATCTGGACACCAAGTCAGGACACAAAAAGTCAACTGCTGCAGGATGTGAGAGCTTGAATTCAGATGTTAGACAATCCAGGCCTCAATAATGAGACAAGTGCTTTGTTGTTGTAGAAATCATGTCTATGTGAGTATTGACAATATTTAATACATTTTAGAATTTGATGCCGTTTGTTAAGTGGCACAAAAATTCTAAATGTGGTGGGGGTTTTTTTGTTGTTGTTTTTTTTTTTTCCCACCGCAAAGGATGTGTTTCTGAAATGCTAGTAAACAAAGTCCTGGTGACTAATTTGTGCGAACTTGGTGTCTCAGCTCAGTCAGGCTGAAGGCTGTAGCATCCTGTACCACTGATGGATCAACATCTTAAGAAAACCTTTGCAGGCTGCTTATCCCAAAGCCAACTCATCAGGACTGACTCGATGATCATCGTGCTTTGCTGGTTTTGAGAAATGCAGCTCATCATTTAACAGAGCCTGTCCGGAGGCTGTCCCACTACAGATGTTTGTTACCATACTGATATTAATGGAAAACAACATACAAAATTGTAATAATAACAATAACAATAATAATATGGAGTACAACTGACCCAGCAGTGAGTGTATAGTGTCTATGTCTGTTACTGACAACAAAAGAAGTAACAACTAACGTCCAAATGAAAAGGCTAATAGTTAAGATTGAAATGCTTAAAAACACTAATAGATACCAGCTATTAAAAACAAAACAAAACAAAAAAAATCATGCATCTGTAAAAGCATTAGTTTACCCTTCAAACTCTGTAGAAATCTGCCAAACCACAGTGTGTAGGAGAGGGAAGGAGAGCAGGGTGCGAGCCAAACATAATTACAACACCCGTGTTCAAAGAGTAACAAAAACAAAGGCATGTTTGAAGAGATCTGAATAATCTCCTCTCCCCCAGTCGAGAAACCAGACTTCTTTTTTTTTCTTTTTTTTTTTTTTTTCTTCTCTTTCTTCAACCACAAAGTGACATGCAGTGTCATCTATCCCCTCGTCAATGTCAGCAGTTAAGCTCCTCTGGAACACATCAAAGGACGCTGTTGAGCAAAAGCCCAATCTTCAACACAATACAGGTTTTTTTTTTACGACTTCTGTTTTCAGTCCGAATCTCCTCTTTTGACTACCGTCCCATCCACACCACCACTGGCTGATTTAATAACCTGACTGTGCTTTTGTCGTTTTGTTTATTTTATCTGTCGATAGTGATCAACACTGTTTCATTTTTCATGTAGATACAAAACACACAGAGAGCTGGACAGTATAAAGCAATGCTATTGATATTATATTTGCCTTGTATTTTCCTCCCCTCACAGCTTTAACAGAATGAAATGTTATCTTCCCACTGAAACAAAAGCACATTTGTAACGTCAAATAACGGTCGGTAAAGAAATAAGTACCAGCTACAACATCCTTACACTCTCACTCCAGCTACCTTTGTTTGTTCACATGCAGGGTTTGATGCATTAAGAGTCAAAACCACTTAGTCTAAGATGGAAGAAAAATAAAAACTTTCTGACATTTAACGTCACTGCTGCTGACTTCAAATTTTACTTGACTTAGTTGATTAAACAATAACATGCATCACATGGAAAACAGAAGAAACTAATTTTGTCTTGCTAGTTCAAAAAAAAAAATACTATTTTGGACAAGCACATTTAACAAACAATGGCTTTAGACGGACTATGTAGCGATGGCACAACATATGAATTTGTTCCTAATTCCCTTGACTTGTCTTAGTCGATGCCAAAGTGGCCTCCTAAAGTTTGTCTGTTTGTCTCTACCAGTTCTTCATGAGTTTATCTCTTTCCAAAATGCACCTCTGGCAACAAAACATATTACAACGAACGTCTCCGTTTCTTTCAACTATCTCTTAGCATAAAGCTTGTCTTAGTTTTTAGTTAATAGCTGCTCAGGCTGCTCTATTTTATCTTATATTCCATATGTGTACCATTCTATACTGTCCAACTCCACCTGTATGTTTTCTATTTGTCAGAAACACATTTAAATAATGTGTAATAATGTGGCTAGTACTTTTTCTGCCTGGGCTAGGATGGAATTATGTTCAGCGCGAATTGAATCCAGTCAAACAGAGGTTCCAACAAACATTGGATGTTATCAGTTTGTGTCAAAATCAGTTTGATCCGTTCCAGTGTGTGTAGTGCCAGATTACAATATTAGCATGCCATCCTTTACCCTCTATGGCAGTAGTGCAAATCAGACCAAGCCGATCACGTAAGTATACACATACAGTAACAAAACCAGCAGAACGCATACACAGGACAGAGAGGGAGGGGGGAGATGGAGCTGGGAGGGGGGTGAGGTATGATGAATGAGAACACAGAGGGATGCAATTCAAAGATGGCTTTGTGTTGTTTTGCTTTTAAGGTGGACACAGATAAACACCAGCGTTTGAGGTTTCTTTGGTAGCACAGTCAGGTGACTTGTGATAATTTGCTTAATCTCCAAAGTGTTTCTCTCTTATCTTTTCTTTCAAACATCGGGCATCTCATGATACAGAAGCAGTACACAAAACTACTGATAAAGAAACAAACAAACAAGAAGGAAAAAAATTCAAAAAAAATTAATAATTAAAACACCACCTTATCTCTCTCATTATGTACATAACTACAGACTCTTGCTCAGCTCCAAGCAGGGATGATGAATGATTTGGAAGGAGCAACCTGATGCTCCGGTCAGTCCCAAAGTCGAACCCTCATTACTCATTACTTAATGTTGTCTGTTATTAACATGCCAAGGATAGAAGGGGGGGTGGGGGGGGACACAACCGTGTTGTTATTGCTTGATTGATCCTCCTCTATGAGTGCGTAGAAAGAGAGAGCAGGTTTGAAGCGTTTGTGATGGTTGGAGCAGACCAGCAGGCAGGCATTCCCACTGAGACGCTGGTGATAGACCAAAGTGACGAGGCGTGGGCGTCGGAGCTGGGATGATTGGGTGGGTTAGGGGAAACAGGGGCTGATCCCTCGTAAACCCCGCCCCCTTCAGGAGACCACAGAAGGGGAGTGGTTGTGATTGACCATGTGACTGTCGGGGGAGGAGTTTGGGCTGCTGCCGGACGATGAGGGACTCCCCTTGTTTTTGATCTGCAGCCAGGTCTCGCCCAGTGCCTTGGCAAAGTGGTCATCAACCGAGCCTGTAATGGACACGGAGTTGGTGGCAGCGGGTTCAGGCTCCTTGTAGTTCTTCCCAAGGCTGCGGCGGAAGTGCTCCTCGATCACCGGGTCGCAGGCTGTGTTGGCTAAAGCGAGACAGAAGAGGGAGGATAAGAGGAGGCAAAAGGCGGAAAAAAAAAAGACTTGGTCCCATTGTTAAAAAAAATAACAACTCCAAAACTCACTTGTATAATGGTCAGTGGGAAGTTTACTGCCTAACATCAGCATTGGTAATGTGCATTTTAGGCCAATGGAAAAATACTAACTTGAACATCTACATTGCACTTTTTTTTTATATATTAAATCACAGTTTTAAATTTCACTGTTAACCTCAATGAGATCATCGGGATTTCACTGGGATCATAAAAGCAGCCACAGTCAAGTTATCAGCCCACAGAAAACATGACTGACACTCACAGACAGTACGAAGAAAACACACACATGTTTGACAGAGACCTCAAGTGACTTTTTGTGGACAGAGATAAAAGACACACACAAAAAAAAAAAATCAGTAAAAAAAAAACCCATGTCGAGGTTCCATCGTAACAACTGATGTGTTTTCGAAAAGAAACAGACTGGGAAAATGTGATGGTCTTTTTCAGCATTAGTCATTTCAACTAGTCTCAATCCAAAGTATTTCCTCTGCTGCGTTTTCTCTGGTGGGTGATTTGCACTGAATGGGAAATTAAGTTTGTTTCAAAAATTAAATCCACTTCAAGGGACACATAGGTCACTTGTTATACACGTGTGTTCATTATTTAAGAGATATCACGTCAATCTGTTCCAATTAATAGAAACTAAATACAGAGAATATGAGAATACAGAGAACTAAACTGCTACTACTATGTCTTGTCTGTATACCCTTTGTATGTGCACACTTACTGTTAATTCTCCTGTAGTTGTTGGTGAGGCTTGAGCAGCCATTGTGGGAGACTGGACAGTGAGATAGGTTGCAGTTCCGGTTGTTTGCTGGGGCGCATGTGATCACTGATGGACGATTCTGAAACACAAAGACACAAATTAAACCTCAAAAGATCTAAAAAAAAAAACAAAACTAAAAAAAAACATGAACTTCAACACCTAAACGTACACGTCAACAGTATGCGGAAGAGCACATCAGACATAATACAGAAATATTTTAATGTAAAGTAATGAGGGCAGACTGAGGAGAAAGTGATCAATGCTGATGAGGATTCTAAATCACATAGGAAATATATACTGAACCAACTCAGGATCCCAGCTGATAGAAGCATATCCGAACTGTCAAGGGGAGATCTGAACAAAACGTAAAACAGATAAAGTCAAACAACAAAACAAGGTGCACATTTTACCTGCTGGCGTTCCACGGCGCTGACTGTGTGTGGCACTGTGACCATTGCTGCTGTGCTGCTGCGTGCAGAATCCACCATGGTGTTTTTGGTGAGTGCCAGAGGCTGGTCCATGCCTGCTAAGCTGGCCAGGTGATGGTGGTGGTGGTGGGCGTGGCTGTACAGGTGGTTGCTGTGGACTCCCAGAGCACTGGGCATCACCACGCGCTCGATGGGGCTCCGACTACGGTCCTTGGACACTGAAGAGCTGCGATAATCTCCATTAGGTTTCCTGGTTTAACAGACCGACCGAGAAAGAGAGAATAAAACAGAAATTAATTTACAGTCCAAGAACTAAAACACTGGAAGATAAACTGGATATTTTGTATGTATCTACTTGATTATCTTTTTTTTTTCTTTTTATAATTAATAAACATTTTCCTTAGTTTTGAAGCTTATAAGAGGTAAGAGTTAAATTGCTAGCAAAATAGCAACCCTATAGGAAAGGGATGAACCCAAAAAAAAGAGATAAGAAAACACTGATGTTGAGGGAGATGAAAATTTGCAGATAAAAAAGTGAAAAGGGACTCACGCAGACAGAATTAGATAATGGAGGCAAAAAAAGGAGGGGGGGGAGAAACAAAAGAACAATTGTAAATGGGGCTCAAACACTGCAGGACCAACAGCAACTATTAATACTGACCTAGGGTAACACACATTTACTTCTCAGATTGCTACAGGGCTTGATAAGACTGCTTTTTGTGCTGCTGAGTCTAGCAGGAAGGAAGGAACACTCCTAACTTTATCCAACATGGACAGACTCCAAACTTATTCCTGCACAGAGGGGCACCATGGGCACGTAGTTCAAAGCTCTAAAGTGGTTTCCTCAGTACAGCAAGTCAACTTGATCTCTCCAGTGAGCCGGCAGCCATCTGCACTCACTGCTGTCAGATAAAAATCCTCCTGTGCTAATGTGACATATATACATAGGCTTTCTTAGGAGCTGCCTCTAACTCAATTTCAACGCCAGCTTTTCTGGAGTCATTTCATTTAATCTGCTTGAATTGTTGTTGACACCCCTGTTATGCTTCTTTTTTTTTTTCTTACAGGTCTGCTTCTGTTTTGTCCAAAATGTGAGCTCATATTTTAAGCTTTGATAAAGCTGAGATAAGGATAAGGGATTAAGTTAACGACAGTTGAACACAACACAGATTTTCACTTCTTTTTGCAGCTCCCAGTTCTGATAACAATGTCTTAGTAAAACAGTAGTGCCTGATACAGTGCATACTTGCTTGCAGCTTAACAGGTAGCAATTATTATGCTTCAGTGTATAAATGTGGTCTGTGTTTTTGTGTGTGTCTGCTATTACACCCTTCCTGCAGCTCCTCTCCCCTTCTACAACTTGAGGCCCCGTTACAGGGAGTAAGATTTAATGTACTCCCTTCACGCTATCTCCTCTTCCCTCTTTCACTCCATTCCAACATGCATACACATGTCTGTTCACCAAAAAAAACAAAGGAAAAACACATTAACACACAGCGGAATGACTCTACAGCCTGAATAATGAATAAAAGGGATCAAATCTACTACCAAAAAAAGCTGTCAACAGTGACAAAACATGAAATGCATTGTACATTCTTCACCAGGCCCATGTGACAGAGTGAATGAGAAAACACAACAAACACTGCAGCAGCCCTTAAAAGGTTTTGTTTAGATGCAAAACAACAAGTTCAGGCAAACAGTTGTAGATCCGTGTGCCCAAGCAACCTGACTGCTGGGTCAAGCATCTGGAGCCCATAGCACCATCGACCACAGAATACTGAGGGGAAAGAGGAAGAGCTGAGGAGGGTGAGGGGACCTGCATGTGAATGGTTTGGACCTCTACTATAAAAAAAGAGCGAGGTCGGTAGTTTCCTTCGTTTGTGCCGAGAGCTTACATTAGCCGAGACCCCCACCCCCTCCTGCCTTCTCTTTGTCTTACTTTTCTTTTGCTCTGACCATCAACAGCAAACTTCCTGTGGGTTAAAGAGGGAGAGACTTGGCAGAGCTTTCATAAACCCTGACCGACTGCCTAACAACAAGCTTTCATGTTTTCCGAGTGCAGGGAATTTTCAGTCAAACATGCTTATAAAATCATACTTAACGTTTACTCACGCTCAAGAAAATATGCTGTTTAAATTGTTTCTAAATTAATCCTATATGCAAACTGTATAAGTTCAGTTATCTTCAAATATAAACAATCCCTCGATTAGCTGAGAGGAAAATAGATAAAGTTCACTCTCTCATCTCTTCCCAGCAGCTGCATCTAGAGTTAGGTTGTGGAAATGGTTCCAAACTTTAATCATTGCCAAAAAGCAGGCATGCCCACATCCTCACACAAGAGGGGCCGTCGCAGGAGCCAGTGAACGGGATCAACAAATCCGACCAATGAATAGCGAAGCTGTCGAATCCACCGCCGCCCCCGCCTTCCCCTCGCTTGATTGCCCACCAAACCCTGGACCGCATTTCATGCCAGGGATCAGGCATTCATAACCCACCCTCTTCTTTTGTCTCTCTTACTCACCTCTCAATTATCGTTAGGGTCGCAGCTGGGAAGAGAGGGAGAGGATAAAAAGGGCGGACAGCAAGAGCTGCACATGAGACAGGGGCATGTGGGTGGTATCAGTGGCTAAAGCTAAAGAGAGAGGGCTGCCATGTCTGGGGCTAGAGGAGTGGACGGGAGCTAAAAGTGGGGGGGAAGAGAAGTAAAGGACTCCAAAAACCTGTCCTCAAAGGGCACTGGGAGAGAAACTGAATTTTAAAAAAAAGTCAATTGGGGCAGAGATAGAGGGGGGGGGGATGCTGAAGGAGCAGCTTGATCTTATTTTACAATAAATGTCCACTGGGTTACTCATCACTCTTGGATAAAACAACAACACAGAGTCACACAAGAGTGCAACAGCGTAACACTGTCGACAATTGTCCCAGTGGATTTCAGCAGCTGTGTGCTATATAATTTTACTTCCTTGAGTTGCACAAACTACAAAACAAAAGTCCTGACCACTGTCTGCTGTAACTGTAACAATATCCCTCAAGGACAGCTCCACTCTTTTTATGAACTGCATGATATATTGAATGAGTAGGGGTGTATTGTTTGCAAAACGAAGGCCGAGTTCATGATACAAAAGGTCCATGGTCACAGTTCCATCTACCAAGGTGACAACACCAAATGTTAGTCATCCCATTCTTATTTCATTAACACTCAAATAATATTTTCTTATTTATTTAGTTCAACATAAAACATTCTGTTTGAAAATTCAGAATGTTGAATGTGATAATAGGGGAGAGGAGTGGAGTAGTTTGATAATGAGAACAGGGTGACATGAAAATCAAGCACTTAACACAATGAAATAGAGACCAGAAATCTATTTGATTCTATTTTACTAGGCTCTGGCTTATGTGCAGCCTGGCATTAGTGGTAGTCACTGTGGTGGGCACTCGCTGAAAGATCCCTTAATTTAAAACCATGAGTCCAACCCTCAATACATAAATGATATAGTCACATATCCTGAACAATATTACACCACTCTGATCTGTCATTAAGTGCAGCCTTTTAAGTAACCATTCACATGACACCCTGTCTTCAACTCAACCTCAACTTAAAGATCATGACTGTGATCATGTGTTTGATCTGTTGTAGGTCTGTATTCTTATTCAGTCGGAAAACTCCCAGCTTGTCAAGCAGCTTTGTATCAGCTAACTTTCCTAATTGGCACAAAAGAAAATTTAAAACAAAAGATAAACATAGCACTCTGGTCTTTAAAAATATGGTTACGTTTCTAAAAGTGTGCCAGGTTTAGTATAGTAAGTAAGCTGTATTTTACTTTGGGGGCAGAAGGAGCTATAAAAGATCTCGTTTTTCTTCTCACAATTGTGTTCCAAACTCTTCAGAGAAAACCTCACTACAAATCTTTGGCTAGGCAGAGGTTCACATCCTACTCCTTGAAGAAATAAATAAAGAAAGAGTGAGGAGAGAGAGGGCGAGAGAGAAAGAAAGAGGAAGAGAGGGAGAGAGAGAGAGAGAGATACATACAGGAAACATCTGGGAAGAATCAGGGTGTAGAGAAGACGACAAAAAAGAAAAAAAAAAAATTTGAGGAGGAGGATGAAGGCTCAACCACAGGTTACTACCAGGCCCCAGATCTGCAAGGTCTGAAGAAACCCACAAAATGGAGATGGAGAGATGCATATATATATATATATATATATATATATATATACATATANNNCACACACACACACACACACACACACACACACACACATATAGCACAGGGCTTATTTATGTGTATGCAAACATTTCAACACGGTTTACTCTGTTCAGTCCAGGCTTTAGTAGCGGAAGTTAGCAAAACTATTTGTATCAATTAAAACACAAGAGTCAAAACCCAGAAGAAATATCCCTGAACGGATACAGACTATTAATATTAGTTATTAAGTTATAAATCCTTCATACGCAACATGCGGTAAAACACTAATTAATTAATGAAAAAGATATTTAATTTGAGCGTAATGAAATAAATTTGATCTAATGAACCATTTCCTAATTGGCCATTTAAATCCGTTCAGATTTTCAATCATGCTGCAATACTGATGTAAGTCGGGGACATATTTGCCAGTTAACTGACTGCAGAGAAAGAGAAGTGAAGAAAATCCTTTGTTATCAAAGCTGGGACAGATCGGATATGGGAACAACCATAACAAGAAGGCAAAGAAAACAACATGTGAACACACACAGAAAAAAAAGACCCACATGCTCTCCCTCCTTCCCTCAAATGCGCACACACTGCATAAATAGTCTCATGTAAAACAAGAGGGTAACAATGACTTCACCAGCCTTGGCCGCGCGCACGCATACGCACACACGCACACAGCGACTCTTCCTCTCTTATTTTCTCCCCATTTGGCCTCTAGAGAAACTTCCATGAGAACAACTTACTGATGAAGTTCCCAGTAGAAAGCAGCTGCAGTTTCAGCTGGAGTTTCTGTATGCTACAATACTTTCTGCAGCAAACTGACTTGGATTCAAATATACTTGGATTTTAGCTCAGTCTCTACAGCAATACCTTTAAGGGCAACATAGCATGAATACAAATGAATGATTACGTATTACTCTAAAACATGGGTCCTGGTTGCAGACCTCTAAGCAGCTGCCCACATTTAAATTTTGATATTCCATTCCACACTCTAAGTAATTAAGTCATTTCAAACATGGCCAAACCTAATTCCCACTGAGCCTGAACATGTTACCTAATGCAAATATACTTTCCTGCAATTGTGTCTTTTTAAAAGCCTATACAAACCCTGCCTCAGCTGGCTCTTATTTTTCTGAAGAAGGAATCAAACAGCTGAGCAAGATTTTTTTTTTTTTTTTTAAACTGGCGGGTCTACAACTGCAGAGTGGCTTGCAGGCGAGCAGGCAGCAGCAAGCTTCCAGCCCGCAGGCTCCAGCGGACAGGATAAGGCTTCTTTGTTCAAGACTCCTCCTACTCCTCAGAGAAAATGAGAAAGTAGCCCCTGCTGCCTGACAAGGAGCCCACTCACCACACAAACACATGAATGCACACACAGATTATCACACAAATGGGCACCACGCACCAACATTTGCACATACCTGCACAAACGCAAGCAGACTCGGTAGATGTGAACGGATCACCTGCACAGTTGCACCTGAATCAACTACTACCCCCTATGAGACCCTTTATGATCAGTATTTCCCATGCCATGCACTTGCCTGACACACATTTCAAACAGCTTTACAACATAACCTGACCAGATTGCTCAACAAACTTCTTTTTTTTTTTACTCTCTCACATGAAAAAGTTTGAGCTCAGTTTTCTTTCTTGCTCTTAAACCTGTCCTTCCTCTGAATTCAGCTTGTTATTAGACAAAGACTACCTGAGTCTCCACCTTATAGCCACACCCAAAGTCTAAGGTGTCATGTGTCAACCTGTGTCGACACTCACTGAAAAAAATGACTAAACTTAGTGGCAGGAAAACACTAAATCCTTCTACACAAAAGTTAAGAAAGGAAAACTACACTTAGAAATGGGTAAGTCAGCAAGTGTGAAAACTGCCATTCAAACATAGAATGTTTTTTAGAAAGAGGAGAATGAACACAAAAGCTTGAAAGAATAGAGCAGTCAGCATGAAGAAGAAGAAGAGAAAAAAAAAAAGCAGCAGATTCAACAGCTCGGATGGTATCAGATAACAATCTCTGGACATCTGAACTGTGTGTGAGGGGGGGGGGTTGTGCTACAGGGATTTATTTTTTGGGTTTCTATCCAACTTTGTCCTGAAGAACAAGTCCATCATTTTCAAATTAACCCTAATCACTGTTCCCACAATTGACAGACGACCTAAATGAAGCAGAAAACGTATATGTTAAATAAAGACAAATGGATGGTGAAATGCCCCACAATGTCAAATATAGAGGGTGTTTTTACCCACTATTTTTAGCTTAACTTTTTTTGTAACAACAACCTATCATTCTCCACTTTAGTGTAATCACTGTTCTTCCAGTAGACACAACAGTTCAAAGGAGGAGGACAACTCTGACTGCAGGTTTTAACAAGTCACTCAGCAGTTACCTTTGCCAAGGAAAGAAAGCCCTCAGAGAACCTCACATTAAATGACTAAAAATAAAGCCACATTTAGGGTGGCCCTAAGGCAAATATGTTTCCAGGATGAGAAAATGAAGCTTTTCGAATTAGAAAGCCCTGAATTTGACTTCATGTTTCAGCAAGTCAACTGGCAATTGGTTTTTCTTTACTTTAACCCACAGCACCTGGAGTGAAATGGCCTCAAGGTTATAATTAAAATGAAGATTAAATAAAGGGATTATAGCTCATCATTACAGCTTATTAGGTCTAAAAAATAATCATGGTACAATGAGCAGTTTGAAAGGCCTTCAACATCACTGACTTAACATTTCATTGTACAGAACTCAGTTTTAACTACACAAAAACAGACACTACAAAACATTTGGATTCAGGAGGTGTGACATTTACTTAAGCCTTAAACTCTAGAACAATGAGTGCAATTGTACCAAATTTGCAATACAACTTAAATAAGTCCTATGTGCGATACACAAGACACAAGTAGAAGCATTTGCTTATGGCTGTATGCAGATGTTGCTGTTGAAAAATGTCTCAAAAAAACAAAGACAAAAGAATAATGCACCAAGTGGAAGACTCAGATTCATTGCTTGGTTTCACTGAAGTTAAAAAGGAAATTCTCCCATCACAGAGAAGTATAACACAGAAAACAACATGACTCTGCACAAATGTTAAAACACACAAACAAACCCTTTGTTATGGGAAACCAAAGAGTCACAAGAAGGATGAAGTAAAACGCTTTGCTTTGTACCACTACACTAACTTGAATCAAGAGTCACAGATTCCTACCTGTAACACCAGCTGCACCGTAACAGCCAGGCTCTGTCACAGAGGCAAGTGAACGGCTCCTTATTTGTACATTATTACTACATTATTATCATTGAGTAAGAGGCCCTTAACTCTTCGTAACCAAAGAACAAAATCCCCCTAGATTTATTGGTGATTAAATTATCATTTGAATGCTGCTCAGTGTGTTCCAAACAACCACTGCTTTATGTGCACATGCTGAATTACATAAAATATTGGCAATGAATTTGTTCTCCTCTTAATCCAGGACTTCCAGTGCACTGTTACCCACCTCGTCACCTCTCGAGCTGTAGGCTAATTGTCAAGTGGATATTACTAAGACCTATCGTGCCTGCAAAACTGCACAGCACTACCTAATACCTCCTTGATGGTCTCTGCAATAAATAGCAATGGCAAGAGTCCCATGACTGACTAAGTCAAACTGAGAGAGGGAGAGCTCTGACGCCACTGCCCCCGGCCCCGCAGTCTTTCACAGCCAATCAGCACTCCAGAATCTCTGGAATCTCTGGAAGTGGGAATGTGGGAATGCTGGAGATGTGAGTAATCTTTCTGTTGTGCAGTCCCTGTTTCCAAGCTGCCAGAGATCTGCGGCTATAAGGAGAACACTGTGGAGCCAGCTCAACCTGGACGAGCACCCTGGAGTCCAAACTGGGACTTCTGAGAAGGCCTGCCTGGACACAACTTATCCAAGCAAGGAACCCGCAAGCACGAGGCCAACGAAAACACTTGCAAACACAAGTAAAACCTGGTTTGAGGGTGCTCATATGCAGCTTTTACCAATGTGTGCTTTGGTGCACAGGAGAGAGAGAGAGAGAGAGAGAGAGAGAGAGAGAGAGCGAGAGCGAGCGAGAGCGAGAGAGAGAGAGAGCGAGAGAGAGCGAGAGCGAGAGAGAGCGAGAGAGAGAAAAAGGTACAGTCCTAGAAAATTAGAGGTCTGTATTTTCACTGTACATTATCCCTTACGTACTATGCAGAAGTGTGTGCGTGCATGTGTACTTACAGCTGTGCAGCAAACAGTCGGCTCATCTTTGCCACATGCTCGTTGTCGTCCATATCGCTGTCCCCCTGGTCTCCACTCAGTTTCCTCTTGGTGGGGCTGATGGGAGGGGGACCTGTCCTGTGACTGGAGATGGAAGATGAAGACGAGGAGGAGGATGACGAAGAGGAGGATGAGGAGGAAGACGAGGACAGGGAAAGGGACTGGAGTCTGGGATCTCCCCTCAAAGCTGCTTCACCTGAAGGAAGACAACAGAGAGGAAGAAAAAGACAAAGGACAGCGTTATGTTCAAGCTCTATTCCAAGGTTTTACAAAGTAAACGATCACGTAAACTTCACCTTAATATGAAATTGGCGCAATAAAAATGTCTCAGAGCTAGAATATATTACGTCTAAAACAAAAAATTGCAAACATGACTGAGAATGAAGCAAATCTGCACCATTTCTGTCAACTCATGTGCTCCCAGTGCAACAGGGTGCCTAGCCATAAATGTAAATTATGGTAATTAACTTAAAAAAATAGGGTATTTACAAGTACAAGGCAACTGTTTTATTGCCTCTCTAAACAAGTTCACCACAAAAAAACTACTTCAGAACTGTACAGGCTGTGTTTCACCTTAAATTTTGGGTTTTGTTGACTTATACAGTTTGCTGAGAGAGGCACAAACCTCTGGCATGAGCAGAGGAGTATCTGGTTTGGAGTGTTTTGGAAAAAAATAGCTGAGGATGGGTCTTGTATTTGTGTGTAGTGTGTGTGTGGTGTGAACTATTTCTCTCTGTGTCTCTTGACTCTTTCTGCTTCCCTCCGGTCTTGCCCTGGTACAGAAGGCCTACAGAGTCATCAGTGAGTGGGAGTAAGAGCAGAAGAGAATCAGGAAAACTACCACTGGCCCTGTCTCAGCATGGGGACTTTCCACTGCTTCAGCCTCACGTATCTATCTGAGTTTTCCCAAACAAAACACACTAAAATTCTTATTCCCACTCACAGCTTTCTCCATAACTATAACTACACGGAGAAAAACAGTTACCAACACTAGAGTCCACACATTACTTACATTTCCGACTGTCAAAAAGCACAAATAAATCTGGAGAAATGGGTATGGCTCATTAGTTTTTATTTGTATTAACTCTGGAGATTTGTCAACTCTTATTTTGTATATCTAATGAGATAATGAATAATGAGGAGAGTACCAAAAGTATCACAATACTACACTGTAATGTACTAAGAAAGAACATCTCATTTCATTTAACCTACACAGATGTAACAACTGCAACACCGTCCTCTTTAAGCAAAAAGTACAAGTTGTATAAGTATGAATAAATACAATTTAGGTGAAAAGCAGTTTAAACTAATCTGAAAGGGACTACGTCAGTTAAGCAATGAAAAGGCTGTGCCACACAAACAGAAACAATAAAAAGGCTTGGTAATATGTTAAAATGTGCCACCAGAGTTCCACTGTGTATATTTAACATGGCCTCCCAAACATATCAGCAGCCCCTCCTGTCTCTCTCTCTCTCTGGCATGTTCCTGCTCGCCCCACCGTGTGCCATGGCAACAAGGATGACATCATGATTGTTTTTGGCAGGACAGAGGGATGGCAATAAAAGACGGGTGAGGGTGACACCACGATTCAGGACAAATGGCTCATCAGAGGTTCGAGAGTAAAACACTGAGCAGTGGGTGAATCTGTGAGGGTTCCCCCCCTGCAAACAAATAAGACATCTGACCGTGGAGAGTCAAATACTGTTGGCCTCGCTCCTGAAAAGGAGTGATCCAGAGCAAAGTGTTTTCAGTAGCAAGTTTGGCGCACCCACCTCAAATACAACTCTACCTCTAATACAACTTAGGCAACTCCTCCTTTTGTTTATGTCACTGTGAATATAGTTAACGGTGTACTTTCATCGTGGGCAACATTACGATTGTGATTTGAGTCTACTTGCTTGGTTATCAAGGAAAAAGCACAGAATACTCATTTACAAATGTCATTAAAAAAAATACAAGAACTTAAAAAATATGTTGTGACTTTTATGTTGCATGTTTTACACAGTAGCTCTCTCTGCTCTGTCACTAAATTCAAAATATCAACAGACAACAGAAATTGTTTTTTTTCCCCCATTTCTGGACCTTTAAATTGCAGTCTTTTGGAATTATTGCACAGGCTGATATTGCCATCACAATTGCGATTCGATTATTCGCACACCCCTACCAAATACTAAACAAAACTCTAATTTCAGACCAGTAGGATTTATTATAGGGATGCTTTTTTTGTTTTGTTTTTTTTGTTATACATTCCCTCTTTGTGAAGAGAAAACAGAAATCTTCATTCTAAAATAAATAACTGTTTTTCTGAATAATTTTTTTTTTCTGTCTTTCATCTTTGAAAGGACACATACTGAATCATATAAATTTATGAAACAACCGTTAATAAAACACAGCAAACATAAGCCCCCGCTATCAGTTGGTGAGTGTCCTCTTATTTGCAGACAAGCTGATGGCTTTCGACAAGATATATCAGTGCATCACTAATTTATCGCCTACCTAAACTGGTGGCTAAATATATACATTTATTAAAATAAAGAAATAAAATAATGAATGTGAAGCATGTCTCTTCTAGGCATTTACCCTTAATAATTACCCTCTTAGACATAAACAACTATACATCAGCAACTACAAACATGTTCTCTGATCATGGTTTTTTTTCTCCCTTTAAAACAGTCAATCAGTGGAAGGCAGGTTGTTACGCAGAAGTCTTCTCTATCTTTCCCCTCTCCTCTCTCAGTTCATTAGGCCCACATGATCAAAGCCTATTTCTCTTGACAGAACTTCAAAGTTTGAAATCAGGATGAGGTTGGATTACAAACAGACATGGACCTCTGTATCTATCTCCATTTGCCTTTCCCTCTCCCCTCTTACTCTGCGACCACTTGGAAGAGAGAAAAAAAAAAAACAGCCTAACCATCTCCTCTTCTATCTCTGCAAAGCAGCAAAATTATTATTTTTGGCTTTGTTTCTCAGTAACCTGAATCTGTTTTTATGTTTCAAATCCATAGAGCTTATAATCTTAACAACCCACTCAAAAAAAAAGAGGTTCTTGTCTTTGTCAACTGAACTTTTAAACCGGATGTTATTGGTTTGATCTCTGACAGAGAGAAAAAGGGAGAACAAGACAGATAGATAAAGAGGGGGCAGGGTTGAGGAAAGTACACAGTTTTAAGCAGGTTTTCAGCCTTGTTTACTTTCTCCTGCTCAGCAGCAAAAAAAAAAAAAAAAAAGGACAGTCAGCATTCCCCCGTGCACCCCTCACTGCCAGGACTACAACTGGTGGTAGCTTTACAGAGCAAAGGGAGGGTTGAATTCAAACAGAGATGCAAAGAAGCATCCAGACAGAATGCAAAAACATTGCAAGAGGCTCATGCAGACTATACATATATGCTCCAAATGAGTCTGAAAACAAATGATTTCATACAAGTTTATAAAAAGGGACCTCAAAACATAAGTAAGGTTCAGTATGATTTGAATTACAAAATAATGACATTTTATTTGTGGGTGCTGCATTGCGAAGGACTGTACAGTACAATCAAAACCTTCCTTCAAAACCAAGATTGACGTAGTAATGTTACACAATCCAACCACATCATATGACTTACAACGAGTGATTTGTCTTAATACAACACCTATTCACTGATCATCATTCATCGTCATCTGTTCATTTAGCCAACTTTTCCTGGAAACTACAACTGGAAGGCAAAGATGTCAGATTATTAAACCCAGAAGAGGTATGTGCTAAGACATAAAGACTTTTTGGTCTTTTCATTCATGAACCAGACAGATCCCAGAAGGAAATAAATGAAGTGTGTACACACACAGCAACATACTTTGTAAGGTTTTATGTTACGAGAAACAGAACTGTTTTTGATTTTAGTAGACCAATTATCAAACTAAATGCACACCTCTAAGATAACTGGTCCAGTGTCACACAGGTGGAGCAGAAGAGCAGCTTTCAGGACCGTGAACATGTAACGTGTGGATAGAGCATATCAATATGTTTGTGTGTGTGTATTTATGCATGAGTGTGAGACCACACAATAACAAGGCAGAAAGCTCACTGTATCCTATCACTCTTTTAGTATCTTCTTGGCTTAACAAGAGAGCCCTTTTTCCACTATTCACTGATCGGCCCTTTTCCATGGTCTTTTATCTTTGTGTTCTTATCATAAGGCACATGATTTAGTCAGATTTTTGCTCAGTCAGGTAATAACAACAGACAGAAAACAGCACACACACACAGAAAAAAAAAACAATGCACGGTTTAATCCTGCAGAGATCTTCTTGCAGGGAGAGAAATAAAACTGCGTCTTAACCTGTGTCAAAAGAGACACCAGGAAGACATAAAAAACACAAAAAGATCACTACAAAGCACTTCCCTCCGAGTCCCTCCTCACTACTGTCATTTTCTTCAGTGAAATGTGGAAGAAATCTGTTATGAATCCTTGCCATGACAAAGAAGACTGCTCTGACTTGACTTTAATTCTACGCCAATAGCAATCTGACTACTGCAGCAATAACATGACATAAAACTCTCAGTAAAAGAATAGCATGTGTGATGAAGTTCATGAGCAAAATGAGGAAAAAAAAAAGTCACACGCCTCGAAGCAAGGATCACACCTGCTGTTTGTCAAACGGCAACAACACATTTTCTCCCCAGAAAACATTATGAACATACTGAAATACAAATGTGTTGACAGCACCCATAATCACATGTTCAACCACTAAAAAAAACATCTTGTGCTTCTTCCACCACTAGGTTCAATAAAAGTCTGCTTTGACGCAGTGGCTGATATCTGCATTCGTAATGCTAGGCTACAACCCTTCCTTCTACCTCTCCTATAAAATGGTACTTGGCCATCTGCCAAACTGCCTCTTTGACACTCTCTGGCTTTCAGTCGCACTCTTTTAATAGGAAAGCTATTCACGTTCATTACATTTTATCATGTAGAAAGGAGCTGCTAACTGTGGTGCAGCTACCAGTGGGGAGAAAGTAGGTTAATGCACAGCCATGAGAGTGAGGAGAACATCGCTTTCTCATGGAAATTATTTCATTTTGTGCTGCGTAAGTCATCTAAAGACACAGAAACACAAACAATATCTCTTTCCTGCTGCAATGTGCTATTACTCTCCATTATTTCAGCCTGGTTCCTTTGAAATAGCAGCTCTATAAAAGGCAGATTAAGTTGGAGTTCACCTAAAAAAAAAAAAAAAAATCTTAAAAACTTTTGACTGGATTTCTGCTGGACAGCTGCAGATTTACTTCTAAATCTAAACAAAGACATATTGTCAGTTCTGGACTTGATTGTGCTTACTGCAGTTCAAGTCAGGTTAAGGACATGGGACGGGACTTGTGTTTTGTCCCCCAGACAGACAAGACTGGATGATATTAGAGGTCCTGACATGTGAGACCTCACGGCAGAGTGAATAAGTTAACACTACCCCAAAAGTCAGCCACTCTGCTGGGATATGGAAGCCCCCCCGCTCTGAATGTCCATGACATAACGTGAAATCCTACACGGCTTAAGATGGAAATAACTCGTAGTCCACAGAGAGGAAGGAGAGAGGTCTCATCAAGCTCTCGTCGAAGTGACAAGAGACTGAAAAAAATGAAATCAGTTTGCTAGCTCCGTTACTATCAAACAAAACAAACAAAAACAGCATCAACTTCGTCGGTCCTGGAGACCATTTTCACCATAAAAAAAATAAATCCCAAACTAGAAAATTGCGAAGCCGAACAATATCAGCCAGACATTTAAAAACAATACTCGAATAGTAAGAAATGCTACCAGGTCGATATGAGTGATGCAGAGGAGAGCGAGTAAGTGCACTAGTAATCCACGCAGAGACAGAGTCAGCCATTGAAGAGCAGCCACACATGGCTTTCAGACTGATATTCAGCCTTTGATCTCAAGCATTATCCAGGGCTTCCTTCACAGGTTAGCCAGTAACACAGAAAAAGATAAGACCGGCTAATAAAGTACACTTTCACTAGCTAGTCCAGATACGCAAATACTGTATTTAAAACTGGAAACAGAAGCTACGTCAACGTCGCTTAACGTTGCTAACGTCTGTAGCGTTGCGTTCTGGGAAAAAAAAAAGATATTTCTAAAACATTCAAACGTTAAGGCAAGTTTCACTCGATATTATTTTTTAAAAAAAGGTTAAAAACGCAGGACTTAAAAGGGAGTCGAAAATTAATTTCTCTTGCTAGCTACATTAGTGCAAAAAACCCCCCCCAAAACTTACAGGTATCCAACTTCAACTCAAACTTCGACCGTGTCAACAACGTCGCTAGCGTAACGGCAACAACGGCCACTCCGAACTTTAGAAAACAACCTTTAAAAACACCCCAAAAAACACACGGAGAAAAAAAAAGCATTTTACCTTCGTAGCAGAGAATGCCAATGTTGTTGTTCATTTTGTCCAGGTATTGGTAGTTCAACAGGTCCATTTTCGTGAGTAGCATTTATCGAGGTTTTTTTACCAAAAAAAAAAAAAAAAAAAAAAAGACCAGCTTTTTTCCTCTTCTCAAGCGACGGTCAGAAAGCTAAAGGCCCAGCCTCCAACTTTAGTTTTCTAGAAACCCCCCCTCTAATAAAAACCAGCGATTAGTGTCTTAAACCGGACTGCCCCCCCGTTATCTTTGACGACTTTAAGATACTTTTTTTTTTTTTCTCTCTCTTTTTGAAATATTGGTAAATGTATCGCGGTGACAAAGATCAAAAAAAAAAAAAAGGAGTAGCGTCAGTTCTCCTCACAGCCAGCTGTAAGTCGACTGCACTGACACGCAGGCTATGCTTGGTATGACTCCTATGCTGCTCCAGTGGTTTCCTCTGCTGCTGAGAGGGGCGCACTGGGCATGCTCGCTAAATCCCTGGAGCGCCTCAAATATCAGGGATGTTTTACGCGCAAGATCAGCCCCTCCAAACACATCCAGAGAGGCCGGGAGGGAAGAGGGGAGGGGACGGGGGGACGGAGAGACAGAGACAGAGACAGAGAGAGAGAGAGAGCTGCAGTAACCCCGTATGAAATTTAAAAAAGGATACAACGGGCCTATATCACAAGCGAGAGAACATATACAATAAGTCAGGCCACGTTACCTCACACGCGAATCCCTCTGGGGAAGTAGTGATAGATGAACGGGCAGATTAAAAGGAGCGATAAAGCGCATTAAATTCGCTCGACCTTATCACAGTGTCCAGACGCGCCGAGGTATATATTATGGGATGTTAGAATGACTGCGCAGAAGCCATAAAGTTTGATAAGCCACTTGTCTTGTGCGTAATGGGAATACTGCAGAGCACGGATATATATATATATATATATATATATATATATATATATACACAGGGCTGTTAAAATCATGAGATGAAAGGGGTATAATATAAATAACAAGGGAGACATTTTCTGCCTGGCAAAGATGGTGGTTTTAGAATAGATTTGCTTTACGTGTGGCATTTCTCACATCAGAAGAGAATATGATAACAGAAGAGAAAATAATACGAATTCTGTACTGAAACAGTCAGTACAGAAATCTGTACAGGGGAAACAAACTTCGTAGTGTTCGTTTATGTTAATGGATAAAAAAAGTTAACCAGTGAAATGAGCTCATTTTCACAGTGGTTCTTTCCTGCCCCCTGGTGTCTGAGATGGGCGGTGCTCAGGCTTTGTCCTCAACGAAAGGAATGATGTGGGGGGGAAAAAAAAGAAAAAAAAAAGCATGAGACAAAATGGGATGAATGGAGGAAATAGATACCGTCTTCATAGATGGCTCGAGTGAGATTTTGACACTTATCACATTACATAGGCTGTGTGGATACAACGGCGAACAATTTCCTCAGGGTATCTGGCGGAGCATAATGAGCAGGGTGTGGCTGCGACCATGAGTTTACACACAAGCACACATTCGGAGTCTGTGTCTGTGTTTTCGTGTGACACATACCTATAAACACACAGACCCAAACAACCTCGAAAAAGGATCAGAAAACCCTCATAGAAAACGGCGATTCGTCTAAAATTCGGAATAAATAAAAAACAATTCCGAAAATATTAAAATCCGGTCAGGGAAAGCTACAGTAAAAGAGAAAGCTCACGGGCAGGTGGATTTACTTTCTGTCCTGGCTTTCAAAAACTTCCAAGCACCAAAAAAAAAAAAAATCACACATAACAGTACACTGACCAGGCCTCCTTTAAACCCAAAGCAACAGCTATTTTCTGACCTCTGACTTACTAACCGTGTCCTCCCCTCTAACACTGCGAAAAAAACTGGATTAGCAGACTAATTACACAGAGGACTTTGCCCCCTGTCTCTCATTCCCTCCCTCATACACACAGTTACAAATGCAAAACAGACACTTCACAAATACACAACACGTCTCCAACACCCCTTTTCTTTAGTGCGCACACACGTACACAAAGGCATCGCCCCTCTTCCCTCCTTGCGGATCAGAACTAAGGAACATGGTTCTTGTCTCATCGGACAACCATTGTTTCCAGTCTAACATGCTGCAGACTGAGTTCAAACAGAGAGTCCATTCAGTGCAACTGCAGCTACGACAGCTGGTGCGGCAGGTTACAACTAATTCATAGGCACACTGCGCTCGAAACCGTTAAGCCTCGGACCAAACTTTGTCACCTATTTGGCACTACTTACACAGAAAGTCACAACGCACACAGCGCAGACATAATTGTTGCAGGAAGTACCATCTAAACGGCTGCTTTAAAACGGAGTGTTTAGGTTTTAGGAAACACTCCACACGAACTTTTTTCAGACTGACGGAGACAAAATGCCGGTGGATTATGAATGCATTGGCTTTCCTTGACAAAGAAAATCATCACTTTGTCAGACACTTCTGTTACTTGGAGGCATGATCAAACATGTCAATGTGATGAGGCAGCTCAATGAAGAGTTCTCAGACAATGCTTATGCTTATTGTTGCTGGTTGTTAGAAGAATAGTTTGATTCTCTTTGATTCTCTTTTTGTGTCTGTATTTACTCCATTATTTCAGTGAGAAACGTGGTTATTTGTTCTGACCTGGTATGCTGTAGGATTCAGTGAGTATACTAAGAAGATTAATGGTTACACAACAAGTTGGTTAAATTCCATCTTTTCTTTCCATAGGGACAAGTTGTTACACATAACTTAGGCTACTGTTACCATTTCCCCAGCCTGTTTTCATCACCGTGACTCAGACGGCTGAATGTAAAATGCTGACTCTGAGAAGGCTGATAATGCTAACATGCTTAACAGGCAATAGTTTACATGCTGTGATGTAAACTATAGGAAAGCCCCTTTTAAGAAAAGGTGCGAGTATTCACATCATTAAAAGCATCGTTTTGCCTCAAGTGTGGAAGAGTGGCCCTGCCTGTCAATCAAACAGTCTCTTTCAACTAAAAATATTCAGCCACTACCGCCTTCAGCTGGCTTTTCTAGTCCACCTATACACGTCTTTTATTTAATGGCGTAGGCACACCAACACTCATCTTTTCCAATGGAGAATTCCCGTTTCCCTTTCGTTACCCGTTTACTTCCTGCCAGTCTATGTATTTATCTGATCTGTGAGGACAGGACACTACCAAACCTACTTAATCTCCTGTGGTGTTGTCTGTCTTTGTGAACAGGTCTGGACTTCTCCGGGGAGTAGGTGTGTCTGTTTAACAACACTGCACAGGCAAGGTGGTGATTCACTAATGCCTTATTAATACACGGCAGTGTTACGAAACAAACACAGGCAGAATAAAAGACCAGAGAATGATGACAGAGAGCACAAAAGGGCTGCCTTGCTTTTGTCTTTCACACCTTTCCTGATTCCTTCTTTGATATCAGTCTATTTAGTTGTGAAGGTGTTCTCAAACTGGCTTGAAACTTGGGGTTTGATTTTTTATTATTACATAACAATGACAACGTGGTCTTTATAAGTCTGGGTGGCAGAACAACTCTCTCGCTGGCAAAGATCAAAGGTCATATCCTTGATTGCTTTATGGCGCCCTCTGTTGAAATACCCTCACACCACCGCAGGCTTTGTATATTTTTTAAAATAAATACAGCATATAAAAAGGTGACATAAACAGTGATAGAGGTTAATCCATTGCTAAATGTGTTGCCTCAGCATTTGGCATCAGGACATCATTACTCAACTGCGACTTTTCCACAAACCTTGAGGCTGTAAAAGGTTTTGATTACACATATGTCTACAAACACCTGTGAGGAAAAGACCTGCATTTCAAGTTTGGAAAGACGTTAGCGTTTTACATTTCCTAACCTTTCGGGCAAATTTGCAAAAACTATACGGCTTAGTCGAAATGTTTTAGATTGCACCTTGACAAACTCCTGCCTCTCTTCAGGTGTCAAGTGCAAAACAGACGTGATGTTTTATGCAAAGAAGTTTATATCATGTTACTGAACATTCGGGGGCAAAATTACACAGCTGGAACAAGACACCATTACAGCATGTCCCTGGGAGTGTCAAGATATAAAGATCACCATCACACTTAAAGAAAAGGAAATATCAGGTTGCTGCAGCAAAACAATGATAACAACAGGTCATTGTGTAAGAGTGAAGCTATTCTGTCATTTCCCACTTTTGTGTTCTGCGTGTGTGCTTGTGTGGCAGATGGTGAAAGGTGGAGACCCTGGTAGATGTTAATACGCCTTCGTTTTTTTTTGTTTAATATCGAACGTTGTTCCCACACTCACTTATGGTGGGTGTGTTCTATTTCAAAATATATAAGACACAAGACCAAGAAACTCAAATTATAGTAAATATTTCTTGAATAATTCATTGTCACTAATTATATTAAGAGTTTGCTGGTTTAAGTGGGATATTCAGAATCTCATATTTCATAATGTCGTCGACTTTGTTGAGCTGACAACACAATATGGGGCCTGATCATCCTGTGGTCTAAGTTAAAAACCAAGCCTAAGTGACAGTATCAGTATCTGTCCTTCATTGTGGACTGACGGTATTTTACAGCAGCCTGAGCTGTTTGTGTCTGTGTCTGTGTTTGTGTGGTGAAGACAGGTTTTGAATTGTATTATCAGATAGCAGTGACACTAACAGGAAGCAGCACTGCCTGCATCCTATGATCAACAGTCATTACGCTTTCTTGTTAATGTTGGCTGCAGTGACAGAACCAAGATAAACTTTCAGTTTTCTCTAAGATTAAAGACATGGAACCCCTCTCTGTGATACATGTCTTAACAGTCCATCTGTTCCGTGCCCAAATGTACAGGTTTTCTTCTACATGTAAAGCCAGTCATCACTATCCGTCTGCTCTTTTTTCTGTTCTGTTTTCCCCCTGTCATGCTGTCGCTGCTTTTTGATCTATTAATTTAACAAAGCTCCACACTGATAATGTAATACGAGGCCTTTTCAGCCTTCGCCAAACTCCACTCTTAACCTCCTCTTTCCTCTCTTTGTCTCCATTCATAACTTTACTTTTGTTTGCAGCATAAACAAACTAGAAGTGGCAGCAAACTGGCTGCATTCTCAAAGTCGGCATATCTCTGTTATTACACGGTTTAGATCTATGCATCATGCAAACAGAAACATTGCAAAGAGTGTGTCAGAAACAACGATTTGAACTCTCTTCCTTGCACTCTTTCAATCTAAAAAAAAAACGCTTATTTTGAGTAATTGATATAGCCGCTTGCTTTTATGGCTGGTCAATTCCAGTTCAAATATTTTTGCCCCAGAGAGATCTTATATCTGCTAATGGAAAGTGATCTCTGCTCCCATTGGCCAGTGGGACCTATGACAACATTCTTGCCATGCTAACAATTAGCTGGTAACAAACTGACCTGAAGGGCTTATCATTTATGGGCCAAGACTGCTCCTATGTGGGATAGCAGGCTCTGTGCCACTACCACTCATGTTCTGCATCTGTGCCTGTATTACAGCCTCGGCATGCTCAGATGTCGTCAACACAACCTTACCCCAGGATGCCAAGGCTACAAATACAATACATACTTTTCCGAGGGGGTATGTTGCAGACATAAAATCTCTCCCTCATATGGTTTTGTGAACAATTCGGATTCATTTCCCATCAAAATTAAAACTATATCAGGGAAAGAGAGACGTTAAATGTTGACAGTTGTTACTTGTGTCTATGTGTGTGTGTCTAGACCAGTCTTCCAGGATTAAATCAACTGACTGTACTAATCGCACGGAAAATCCACCCTAGCAAGAACAGTTTCTTAGCACTAAAGGTTAACTTTCTCTGCGAGAGGCACTGCAATCCAGTTGCATTTTATTCTGAGTAACCATGGCGAGTGCTATCAAAAAGGAGGAATGTAAAGTATGTGTGGTCAGCACAGAACTGAGAAAAAAGTTCCCTCGCTAAAGACAGCAGAGCTAGTATGAGACTAACGGTCGGTCAGCAAGTGTGGCATTTACTCTGGGTGAATGTAGGACATGAGTTTAAGGTGTTCAGCCAGGAAGCGAGTACATGAAAAGTAGCTTCGGCCAGAGCATGATGTTCATTAAATCATTCTTGTCAGGTAAGGACATATAAAACCTCTGAAATGACCGTTAACTCAGGCTGTCATTTAGGAAATTTTGAAATATAGGTGGTTATAAGTGGAAGGCAGTGTCTATAAAAAAAGTCTGTACACCATGACCCTTTCAGTGTTGGACAATGTGGTCCTACACATGGTTTTAAACCAAATTGCCACTTTAAGGCCTCTTTGTAATGGGGATGCCGAATATACAGAATGACCTTTTTTGGAAGTATTTTTTTTGGTATTTTTCTGCCTTATTTAATAGACAATACGGACAAGAAAGAGAGGAAGAAGAGGAGATAGAGAAGATGACATGCAGCAAAGGGCTCAGGTTTGAATCTAGTCTGCAGATGAGCTACCAGGGCTCCCCACTAAACCCGGAGTTGACAAACCACACAGGAAGCCAACTGGATGCAGGGCGGACAGCCAATGGACGGAAACCAGGAGAACCGAACAGTGGAGCGGATGCACAAGGCGGGGAGTCGACTGGAGGAAGGTTGAGCAGGCAGGAGATCAGTAGACAGGTAAGTCGGACAGTGGAGCTGACACCAGGAAGGGAGCAGGCAGATACCGGGAAAGCAAGGCAGGGAAGCAATCAGACCAAATGGAGGGCAGGCAGAAGACAGGCCGGGCACACAGGATCGGAAACCGGCACCAATCAAGAAACCAGGTCAGGAGCAGATGAGAGACAGGTCAGGGGAAAAGCTGAAGGTTTCCACGGGAGCAGGCTGAAGGCGAAGGGGAGCTGGGGTTATAACAAGTTGATTGGCAGAGTATAAACAGGCTGGAATGATCAACACGAAAGCACAAAACAATCTGACAAGACGGGTGGAGAAAAGTGACAGGTATATATATACAAAGGCTGTGATTACTGCAGGGAAGGCAGCAGGTAGGATGGAGTGTCTATGGAGATGGAGGGAGATTGCAGGAGAGAGCATGTAAACTGTGATACTGGGCCTTAAAAATAAAACTCACTAAATCTGACATCACAGAGGGCGCATGGCTTTTTATGCACTCCCAGGGCTGCGTTTATTTTGTTACAAAGACAAAATAAATGAAAATGCAAAATTATTTTTCGTTCAAACAAGAAGATGGTCTTAAAAGCTGAACTTAAAAGTGAACAGAAGTGCTTGTGTGTAGAGAAAAACAAGGGTCTATTTACCTTGTGATTTGCCACTGTGACCTGTTGACACTTTAACCCCATGACCACGGTGACCTCTTGGCCTTTGTCTTTATGAACCATGACACTATCCGACCACTGATATTGAAGTGAGTGCCTGTGTGCTTGGACGTGTTTGTGTGAACTATGAAAACAGGGAATGTTGGAGGAAGGGAAGGCAATAAGAAATGCACTGAAGGAAACACAACCACTACACAATCATCTACTTTTATCAAACACTGCATGGATTTTTTTTTTTATATCCAATTCCAAATCGAGCTCTTTCAGCATTGGGGATATCCAGTGAGATGAAGCAAATACAGTTTTTTTTTTTTTTTACAGCAGACTCCAACCAGACACTGGTTGCTAGTCGATCGAGCCAGCCGTCGAAATATGTTATTCTAAAACGTAAACTAGCCAGCTTTAAACTGATCTGATGCCTTATACCTACATACTGTAAATGCTCTTTATGACTGAAAAAAATTGGCAAATGGGGAGAAAATGGATCAATAGAATATGTGTATTTCCCTAAATATCGCTGACTTCACGAGGCCTTTACAGGACCGATAAAGCCTTTGCTGATAAGGACATTTATCTACTGCAGACTCCTTGACCCAAACACACCCTGATAAGAAATGATAAGTCAAACAGTGGTAATAGTTAATGATATCATCGTACCCCTATATCAATAAAAGCCAAAGACAGGGTAACTGATAGGAAAGTAAGCAATAAAACACCGGTGGTGTCTGACACAATAGAGCCTACAGTATTTTAAACATACCTCTCACTTTTTTATCTTTATTGCACGCAGATACAAAGTTGAGCACATGCATACTGTAAAAGCTATGTAGAGCGTGCACATTTATCTTGTTCACTGTGCAGCGCACATTGCACAGCACGTACAAGTGTTTTGTTTACTGCAGACTGCCACCATAAACATTATTAACATTTAATAAGGTCAGTCAGTCACACAGGCCCTTTATAGACAGATCAGCGCATGCCTAATTATGTAATCACGGCACTGGCAGGATCTTGCCTAAAGACGTGCCTCTATTTAAGCCAAGTTAAAATGAAGTTCATCAGTGGAACAGAGAAATGCAAAAACACAGCATACAGATATTAAGCTGCACTACCTATCAGGTCTTAAAGAATGATGTAAGTTACCATAATGTTTTGGAGCTGGAGAATCCTTTGGGTGAAATTACAGACTTTGTGCCTTTATTTCAGAAGACTGTGACTAATATCTAAACAAGTAATTGGTATGTGGAAGATTTCTTTCACAGGAAGACTTTTTTTCCCCCCAACGCCACTGAAATTAACACCGACCGAAACTGAACCGAAACTCCATCAGTTACTTAAAACTATATGAAATATTAAATGCATCCTTATTAGCATCTGCAACAAGCCGTACGGGGCTGATCCAAACCTTTTAAGACAATTAAGGCAATTTTTACATTAAGAAATTCAATGCCTTTTAAGACTTCTAAGGATCCGCTGGAGTTTATACAGTTTCTACTTTTAATGTTGTTTAGATGGTGAAGGTACCAGAAAAAAAAAAAAATACAGCTGATGATTTTTGACCGTGGAAAAAAAGTGCTCATCTGCTGCCTATACTACACAAAAACTGTTTTTGCTCTTTTAACTTCAAAATGTCTTGCTAAGCCACACGGGGGAAGATAAGTTACAGAGATGGAGTTAAGCGGCTCACCATCTGTGTGCTGCCACTCTTGTGTCCTGTTCAGCACCTGTGTCATGTTACACAAGCTGCACTGGGAGAAATCTGTCAAAGCCCGGACAGGCTGGAGGGCAAACACACTCGCTGAAGAAGCAGTACGCACACCCTAAAAACCACACTCATTGAGTCCTCTGTCAAATTACCTCCCGCATAGACTACTGTGTGCCTCTAGCAAAGTTTAGACAAAGTGCCATGATGCAAGATCTCTGATTTCACTTGTACAGCGTTGATCTGACTACACATCACCAAGAACCAACAAGTTCTGACTAGTCAGACTGCTTACTACTTGCTGACAGATATACCAGCCAATAGAGTTTGAAAAGTCAGATTAAAGAGAACCTGGACCTGCTTTATGTCAGTGTGCACACCCAAAGACGAAGACTGCAAAATGACACTCAAAACATAGTAAGCAATAGTAATGCACCTTTAACGCTGGATGGCGGTGAGTATAATACAGAAAAAAGGAGAAGAGGAAGTCCAGAGCTACTGTAGAAACACGGCAGACTCCATGAAAGGAAACCCTCTTCCTCTGTAGATATAAACGGCTCATTCTAAGTTAACAAAAACACGATTTTGACATGAGTATAAACTAATGAAAACAGAATTATGAGTATTATATTCAATTTCTGCCGTCACGTCCTCCTAAATCCCCCCTTAAATCTTAGGCATTGGGAGTGTGAACATTACTTAAAACTGCCAGGTTAAAGATAGCACAGTCGTCGGCACCGTGTTAATTTTAGACAATCGACATCGGATTTTATACAGGTCATGGTGAAAATAAAAAATAAAAATAAAAAAAAAAAAACTGTCAGAAATCAAAAAGCCCAATATGGCAGACTAGCTCTGGAAAACACAGTATAGAGCGTCCTGCTTTAGTAGAGCGCTTCCCTTAATCCAAACTCTTACCAGGAGCTAGGAAAAGACTTGTAATGTTTGAACAAACCATGGAAACTGTAACAATGAAGGGGGGATTCTGCAAGTGTGTGTGTGTGTGTGTGTACGTACGTGTAGGATTGTGTGTATTCTCTAAACAAACAGACAGGATCTCAGTGTATGGGTGTATAAAACTAGAACAGACCTCAGCCAACCACCTTCTCTTGGCACCAGTTCTTTTTTTGTTGTGGTTCCTGTCAAAAACAAAAAGGTCAATGTTTCATCTCTCCGGCGCGGCTCTAAACCGCTGGCTGTCACTGGAACGGCTGGCTTTGATCTAACATCCAAGCATACTCAAAGCTGGCGCAGTGACATGGCTCTAAATTCACGCAAAACCAAATGATTTACTTTTAAAGATATACTAAAAGTGTACAGATCAACAAACAAAAACAGTCTGAGCCATCCCTGGAGCCTGGCCTGTAGCACTGAAGTGTGGGTTTGCTCTCAGGAAGGGTGGAGCACACGGCAAGATGCATTTCTTCCAAGTATCCACCAAAATTGCTATGGAGGGGTGATGGCAAGTATTAAGCAGTTTCCTGCATTTACCATTAAATATAAGGTGCAGATCACTTCACTGCTTATATGGAATTACCAGGCTGTACATTCAAAGTCAGTAGAGTATTTGACCTAAGCTGTGATTAGTGTTGCTTTCAGACAGCTTACCCTCCAGAGAGGATCCAACTGTCCAATGACGGCTTGTGTGTGTGTGAGGCAGCGTTTCCTTTTTCTTTCACCCTCGTGTCGTCTTTACTTTTGAGATACTCCGGTATGCCTCGGGTCAAAACTGGGTCGTGCTGAGGGTGTTAGATTGTGTACTGTGATGTAGAGGTATTGATCTCTTTGATGTGCAGGTGTGAGGAGTATAGTGTGAGAAAATGTTTGATGTTTAGA
>JAPQRN010000021.1:11619885-11634073 GCA_037367275.1 Coranthus polyacanthus
TTTGCAAACTCTTACTACAGTCATTTCAAAATTGCAAGCAAAAACATATCTTAAAAGTCACCAAACAATTATTTTAGAGCACATAATATTCTTTCAAACTGGGTTCAAATAAACTTTGGTCAACATTCTTATTTTGGATTATTACTAAGGTATATTTTCCACTTTAGAGCCAAGCAGTGCCACCTCAGATCATTATATTACACATGTAATCCTCTTGAGTGTGCTTATCTATTCAACTCATCACTAACAGAGATGAGTTATCTGAAGGGGTGTGGTTTGAACATATTTAATGATGATTTTCATTTTAAGCTCTGAACGTTGTCAACTGCAGCACTGGCCCGGACAGGCCCCGCTTGGTCCCACAGTTAAAGCAGCTGTTGTGTTGCGAAGGCAGGCCCGAGCCTCTCCCTGTTCCGTGGCAAGTGCTCCAGTGTCAAGTGCTGCACAGGCGTTACAATGGCTTGTCATAAATGCAAACAAGTAGGCAGAGGTTGTTGACTCAACTGATTCACTGCCTCACTCAAGAGTTAGTTTGGCACACTAGCTGGTAGGATGACTAGCTTAGTGGGTTGGCTACAGCTGGCTGGTTTGTCCATTTCTTCGGCACTATTGTGAAAACGGGCCGAGCGCATTGTCTTTGGACAAAGAGGCCATGCACAACCCACAACAAAAAGTGACATCAGCGCACAGGAAAAAACAAAAACACTGCAGGGGAGCAAGGGAGCAGAGGAGGAGGGGAGGAGAGATCCCATGCCATTTTACAAGGACGCCGATATTCAGCTCATTTAGCATTATGGGAACGAAGGTGGTGACATGGGAGACATTACACAAAACTTTCTAAATATTCCCAGACTCTCATTACAGCACACTTCTGCTTTCTACTGTGGTTATATTCCACGTTCGTTAATTATTACACATGTGACAAGAGAGGCAGCTTTAAATAAGAAACTTTAAGAACTCTTGTGACGTGGGTGTATGGATGTAAAAAAAAAAAAAACTTTCAAATTAAAATATCTATTTCTCTTAATGGAAGTAGGTGCATCAGTTGACTTCCTTCCTTTTAAGCATTCAAATCACAATATCCCGCTTTTTTTAAAATATGCCTCCTCTATTGCAGTTTGTCCAGAGAAATCAATAAAAACATAACACACAATCTGCTGAGCTGCTGTGGAGAATACTAAAGCATCACAAACTCAACTGCCTCATCTAAACAGCGCAGATCAATTATCAATGGTATCCACTGAATGTTAAGTGTCCTTGTAGATTTCACTCAGCTCAGAGGGCTGCTGATCTGCACAGAGGCCTGCTGAGAAGGATTGGCCATTACTCCTTAATCTTGGAAGGAATTTTTTTCAGCGAAGCCAGAAGTCCTCAGATGTGATTAGGAATGGGAGAAAGGAAAAGACAAAAGAACTTAGAGCAAAAGTAAGTTGGCGACAGGGAGACCGAGAAGAGATGGGAAGACGATTGAGAGTGAGAGAGAGCTCACTAAGGCAGTGAAACAGGTGATATGTCATACACTGAAACGGGGAACAAAACAGATGCAAAGTGACGGGGATCCACCCCACACCCACTCCATTGAAAGCAGGTTAACACAAGCAAGCAGCTGTTTAAAAAGCAATGCTGGTGGCAGTTGACTGTGGTCGGACTTATTTGCCTGTGTATCTGCAACTGGAAGTTCACACAGCACAAAGACGCCTATTGTCTAATGGCAAAAAAAAAAAAAAACAGGGCCAGTGCTTATGACTGAACGTAATGTTGTACTTCAGACCTAACGGCATCTAATGATATAAAGCGTTTTCTGACTTTCATCTTTCGACAGCACAGTCGAGGGGAAAGGGGAAGAAAAGAGTGATCTCTAAACTCCACTTAAACAGACACAAAAGGGACTGGAAGTCTCATTAAACTTACTTTCTTCTTCATTTGCATGAACAAATGAGGCTGCTCTTGACAGAACATCCAGTGGTGTCTCCATGCTTGGATACCTGAAGGACAGAGGGAAATAACTCTGTGTAACTGTGTTTTCGGTGATAAGACACAAGAACTAATTTATATTTCTGACGCTGGTAACGTAAAAACGTTTCAATGTGTCACTACTGAATGTTGTCCAAACACAAGCTGCATGTCAGGACCTACCTAATAAGCAAATGTTCCTGATTTAGATTTATAAATATGTATTTAAGATATCATTTAGAAATGGAAAAATAAGTAAACCACCTAGAAAAACTCAAAATCAAGTGTTGCTTTACTTGGTGTGAATGCTCTGGAACCAAATTGATAAGTGTGGATATTCTACCATTTAGTACAATTACGAGCATAGTATTTTACTCGACACCTCGTTCATTTCCTGTTGTCTTATTTTAGACAGATATTGTATTTTTTTTTTTTACCCTTCTATGTAACACCTGTTATCTCATTTTACTTCGCAGATTTGATGTAAACGCTTAACACATGCAGACAGGTGACAAATTAAAGGAAAAATTAACACGAAGCGTCTTAGTAAGATCCTGGGCCTCCACACGCCACCAAAACAGCCACAGTGCATTTATTCTACAAGTGTGTGAAGTCTACTGGAGGGATGAACACCATTCTTCTTCACCATTCAGTGAACTCTTGTGTCCCATGGATGGGGACATCCTGGAAGAGACCACTCCCAACAAGTGTTCCCTTTAATTTTGTCACCCGTCTGTGTAGCTGCCTGAAATATTAAATACTGACGCAAATTCAACTACAAAGCAGGGAATAAAGGGGGGGTGCTTGTCCCTAAAATAAAAGCATGACATTTTATTGACTTAATGAATTCATTACCGACATAAATATACTCCCACCACAGACAAACTGACTATACAGCAACACATGACATCTAAGCAGACATTTAACCAACCAGTCAGCCAAAGGGAATGTTAAGTGGCCTACTTTGTTGTATTCATTCATGTCACAATGTTATCAGGCTGTGACATTTTATTTTGAATTTAGATTCTATCCAAATCATGTCATTCCACTCTGTGAAATTAGCTCCAAATGCCCTCATGCATCTGTAAAAATACAACAGGCCTACATAAAAGGGGGAAATATCCCTAGCTGCAGCGTCCTGTCGTGTCTTACAGTTCCACGCATCATTCGTGGCTCAGTGTCATTCGGAAAATCCTTCTGAAATTTGTTTTCTCACTTTTTAGGATTTTTTTTTTTTGTTTTTTTTTTGTCGTACAATGCTGAGCCTTCAGTCCAGCTGTGCTATGAATGGTATTTTTGGATTTTTTTTTTTTTTTTTAAAAAAAGAAAAAGCTCCGGCGCGCTCCTCTTCCCTCATTGTGCATTCCTGAGATACCTTTCCCTCATTTCTCCAGGAAAACAGCATTTTTTTTGATGAGCAAGTGTAAAACCCGAAGCTTCAGACTGAAAACGCACACATTTCAGATTTGTTCTGCTGCACCTCTCCTCCCATAACGCGACACGGCGTGTTTACGGGGCGTGCGTAAAGATAGAAACGAGACGCTGATAAGAGTTGGGGAAAAAATAACAATAATAATAATAAACTTGACTATATCATTATCAAGTGCGACTCGTTTTAATCCCAGCCATGTCTTGGGGGAATGCACAGAAGGGCCAACGCAGTATGTCACAATAACTAACTTGAAATTGGCACAACGAACCGCATTAGTTGATTTTCTGATAAGCTTTCACTCTCTTCTCTGTTAACGTGTGTGTCAGCACAGAAGGAGCCAGCTGAAACGTCCCCAAATCCCCGCAGGCAGGCAGGCGTACGGCTAAAAGGGCTTTCTTGACGTGAAAAGTTTGGGACCCCGCCAGCACTTGCTTGCCTGCCTCAATGAAATTTCAACTATCACCTTCGTATCGCGAGCGGGAAGCATTTCAGCTCTATTTTTAAGTCTACTACTCTCAACGCTGCTCTCTTTCTTGCAAGGCAACAACATCAAAAAAAAAAAAAAAAAAAAAAAGCAACAACAAAAAACATTTTTAAAAACCCGACAAAACGTGTCCCATGCGGCTGAAGGAAAGAGCGCACTCTCGTTCTCCGAAACCCCGAAACAATTGTCAGGCGAACCAAACTTCACGTTGAGCAGCACGTACCTCCTTCAAGCGCCACTTTGGTATCTTCCAGTGTTATAGCGTCCACGCGGAAAAAATAAATAATTCAATAACAGGAAGCGAGAAATAGATCCCACAAAAGTACAAAACAAAAGCCGCGGGTAGACGGTCCGGTACGAGAGAAGACAATAGTAGCAGTGCTGTCGGGACCAACTTGGTTGTAAACGAGGAAGAGGAGGAGGAGGAGGAGGAGGAGGAGGAGGAGGTGGTAGTGGTGGTGGTGGTGGTGGTGGAGGGGGGCAGGAATGCCTGGAATGATGGAATTCAGTTCCTAGCAGGTGGTGAAAGTGAAGCGCGCTGATTGGTGCAGGCTCGGAGCTATGATATCAGCATACATTATGATAATAGAGCATTGCATCACATCCTCTGAAGGTTAGGCCGCTGTCACCGTGTTTACTCTTCACGGACTCCGAGTCATTTAGTGGATGATCGGGAAGGGCTCCCGTCCCCTAACCCACCGTGCCTCTTAACCCTCGCTTTCTCTCAGCTATTTTGCTTAGACCGCGGGGCTCATTGTTTATGAATTCGTGCGCCTTAACGTTTAGGGGCCTGAAAGTAATGTGGAGAGCAAACGCGGAGAGATCCTGGCTTTATCCGCCGGCTGTTTTCAGAGCAAATATCCGTTCGGGTGAAGTTCAACGTTTGGGTGAAATGGGACGAAAGAACGGGAGTAAATATGTAAGCTGAAGGAAATGTCCCACAACGTTACAGTTGAAAAGACGCGAAGGCGGCCGTGAAGAGTGGCCCAAGATTATTATCTGTTGTGTTTAGTTTTGCTTTATGCTGCTGCGTTAATACGTATTTTTGTTTAACTGCCACGCTGAAAATAATAAACGAAATATCACAAACCAGCCAAACCCCAAACACCTAAATATTTCACCACTATGTCTGCATCGTTTACGTAGTAAAACTAAATTCTACGTGGACGGTTTATTTAATCTATTAAAAAAAAAAACCTTATATAATAAGATAAGATAATCCTTTATTAGTAGCGAGAAGCATCTGTTCTGTATGTAAAACAAGTACAGTATCTGCAGTTTAAATGCAGTCAGTGGTGGTTCACTTAAATTGGCATAAAATGCTGAAAATACTGAATCTCCACTAAAATCTGAAAACTGCACTTACTCATAATATTCAAGTAAATGTACTTTCCTCCTCTCTTCTTAAGTAATAATATCAATATCACAGTGTAGATTTTAAAACACAGTCTGAAGAAGAGCGCCTGTGCTCGAAGAGCCACATTTAACATTTAATAAATGTAAGCACTTCATGGGAGCTACCCTGGTGTGCGCATTTTTCTGATGACTTCCTTACTAGTATTTTGATTTTCCAGCACCCAGATTGATCTTTCTGTGAGGATGTGCGTGTCTTTTTTTTTTTTTTTTTTTGGCTATCCGCTGTCTAGATTTTAAAATATGCCATTCAAATTTGTGCTTTGGTACCATGTGCAAAATGTAAAATGTCTCAGAGTATGTACGAGTAATGTGTCTGCAGCATTTTACCGCTGTAGCCCAGTAGGTTGAGGTGGAGCTGATTTTAATTACTTCAAATATTGTTTTAACCTGTAACAAACTGTCTCATTTAGATGCCAGTCATAGATTTTGTAAATGAAATCCTAATGTGTGTAATTGTCAGAAAAAAGGTACAGTACGTGAATAAGTAAAAGTGAATAAAGTATTATAGCAAGTCTTCAAACCACTAGTACTTTATTACAGTATTTGAGTAACTGTCCACCACTAACAGCAGGAGTTTGGTTGTCAGTACACTATGTGTGGAATTGTTCTAATGTTGACTCGAATGGTGCCAAAGAAAGGCTTGTGTGCTCTGCAAACTGTCCTAAAGAATACAAAGAAAATCCAGTAAAATCTGGGAGATAACCTCTAAAGAAAAAAGAAAGCAGTGCAGGTGAAGCCGGCTTAAGATGATGCATGTCATCAAAGTATCTCCCATCATAAAATGCAGTCCTTGACATAAGTCTCTGTTAACGATGAGCCTCAATTTGTATCATGATGATAATTCAATAAGTGCCACTTTAGTTTATTAATGCTACAAGAAACATATCATTTACAATCTTAAAGGTAGTTGAGAAATAATCCACGTGAGATCTTTGGCAAAGTATTAGGACAAGACGTCTGTGTGTAACTTCAATCCACAGCTGAAGTCGACTCAGTGCTACCCTTTAAGTGTAAAATGAGGAAGATTAACCACAGAAACACTGTCCACAATTTCTTCATTATTTCAGCATCTTAGAAGCCAATAATGTGTTGTAGTGGAGGCGCCATTCACTGTAAAAATGCACACAAGTGTCACACATGTGATACAGCTGAAAACAATGTTAACATGTGTAACCAAAGTCATTCAGTCATCAAACTACTGCCGTTCAGTAGTGACTTTGCGCTGTTCTCCAGCGGCCCCCGGTGCAGGTCGTTCAGTGATAGCAGCAGTGGTGTAATCATCCAGAAAGGTCCAGTCATCGGCCCCATTAAATGTCAGCCATAATTCAGGCAGGCTCATGAAATGTCACCTTTTTTCTACAACTTTTTTTGAACCTCGTGATAAAGGGCAGCTGCACAGCAGTCCTAAACTTTTCAAATGCAACCTTTCTTAGTGATCTCGCTTGTGGAGACTACGAAGTGATACAAGCAGAGCTCGGTATCTGATTGTTTCAGTTTGTCAGGGTAAAATCAAAGGACGGACATCAAATGTCTGGCTGACTGTTACAAAGACAAGACAGCATCAGGACATCTGGGAGACAGACGGCTTCCTCCTCCAACCCTTCCACATCTTCATCAGTTTCTTGGAGCTGTATGACACCGTCTTCCACAAGCCTGGGGACGACACGGACACAACATGTGCAGAACATTAGCAAACGTGTCAAAGAGCACTATTTCTACAGTAAAACACTTGTTCATACATGTGTTTCTACTTAAGCAACACAATTAGAGTTTAGTTTACATGCTATTTTAGCCACACATCATTCTATTTTTCCCTTATCTTTAAAATTCCTCCATGGGATCGCCCAGTTTTCTTACGGAACCCTAATATCGTAAAGCTGTAGTAAGAAATCCACAGCGCAAAAAATAGGAATAAAAGACAACAATGTATAACAAATAACTTTGTTAAACAAATGAATAACGACATTCTCACCAGCAGTTCCAATGCCTTTGATACTCTGTGTTATACTGGAAGATTTCACAATAGATGAGATACCTGAGAAGGAAGAAAAACACGCTCAAACATGCAATTATCCAACACTTAATATCTCATCCCACTGCAATATGACTGCTTATGACTGTTGCTTATGAGCAGGAGCCGATAATCAGCTCGTTATGAAATGTTCCATGACAGAATTATTGTGGGAGTTATTGTTTGCCTTTTCCACCCATCTATCTCCATCTCAATAAGAACCATTTTTTCCTTTACTCCTACAAACAAGTGACAGTCTACACACGTTTCTGTTACTCCCACAGTCAGTTTTCTTTCTTCTGCATCGACTCCACAGAATAGGCTCTAGGTTACGTGAGTTGCCATCTCCTCATCATATCCTCTATCCTCCTCATCTATCTATTCACCCATCCCTCCATCCGTTCGTCTTCGTACCTTGTTGCACGACAGCTCCACAGTCTGGGTCCTGAGCCACCTGCAGCAGGATCTCCTCCACGTCTCTGTTTTTCCCCGGGGGGTCCACGACTCTTGTGATCCTTTGCTGCAGGGTACGAGGCAAAGCCATCAGCTGGATAAACTGGCCCTCAGGGCTTTTGTCGACCTGCAGGTATAAAAACAAGAATAAATAAGTTTCATTTGTATGGTTAGAGCAGCGTACCGGGCATGAAAGCATTTCAGAATACGATCTCTCCTGAATCTGTAAAAATAGCACGTCCTGTTTAAACCCATCTATCTGCCAAACTTTATACCATCTCCAATATCTAACTTTTTTAAAAAGCATCACTGGAAAAATAGGAATGTACTTAGCACTTTTGACATTTGTAATCCATATCTTAATTGCACGTAGTCTTGCCCTTGGACCCCAATTAAATAAGAAATAACATAGATATCATGTCATTCCTGACTCTTCTGATCCGACACAGCTTCATTAGCCATTCTGGCTTCACAAACACAAACAGTACGCTATTGAGCTATAAATCAATAAGGATTTTAAGAGTGAGGAAAGTGGATTTTTCGGAATATATGAAAACAGCTATTTCATTACCAACTAAAGCCGTTAAGACAGTTTTAAATATTTCAAGTAATATCTAATCAATTCTTATCTGAGATCCAAAGAGGAGACAAAAAAGCAAACACCAGAAAGTCAGCACGCTGTGACTGTAAAATACTAAAAAACTGCCGCATACAGCTATGGAAAAAAATAAGAGACCACTTCACATTTCAGACCTGAACCCACTGAAAACCTCTGAAATGAAGCTGAGCTTTAAGCGACATGAAACACAAAGAGCAAAGTGAAAGAGAGAGCATCAAAGTGTCCACTGGAAATAGAGATTATTTGACCAAATATTGATTTCTGAACTTAGGGTCTGAAAACACTTCATTTTTGTTACTTTGAGCAGTTGTTATTTTCTGCAAATAAATGCTTCAAATGACAATGTTTTTATTTGGAATTCGGGAGAAATGTAACCTACCGGTAAACAGTAAAACCAGTGGTCATTTTTTCCACAGCTGTACATGCTTTGTCTGCATGTCATGCTTGCGCGATTTGTGCCAGACTCCTAATGGTGTATGAACACGCAGGTGTGTTTCTCTCATACACAGGACTTCACACACAGGAGCGTACGCCACAAGTAGCTGCTCCTCCTCACACAAAAACATGTTTCTCCAGGAAAGTGTGATGCCTGAGGTGATAAGCATTTCCCTGGTATAACAGAGCGTCATAGCAACGGTTAAATAATAAAAACAAGATGAGACCTCACACCAGTAAAAGTGGAGAGGCGATGAGTTGTTTTCCCAGGTAACACTTAACAAAATAAAATAACAGCAGCCCAGAGAATATGATGAAACGATCAATTTAACCTTCTCCGCCGACTCTATTTCACACCACAGAGACTGCATTAATACAACACGGCCTCTGACGCAGCCAGCGTGGCTGCTCCAATCTGTTAAAATGGGCGACGAAATGAAAATCGACAGGTAACGCGACCGCCACGAACGCGACAGGTAACCAGTGTGTTCCGGGACTCTTTCAATCTGCATGTGGGCGGGACTTGAATGGGGATTAGGAAACCTGGTAATATAAGTTATGTGTGTATTTTGTATGTTTTGTTAAATCTAAAAAATTTAACACAGTGTCCAAGCTTAACAATAATGCTTCCATATCAACTGACATGATGAGATCAGGTTTGCCTGACCTCTAGTTTTCCTTGTTGTGGTTTGTAGACGACCTGAGGGCAGTCTCGTAGGATGTTGCTATACAGAATCCGAAAGTGCTGAATGTTGTCTCTGACAATATTGGCCACCTTGGACTTATCTTCTCCAATCACCATCCGAAAATCTCCTAGGAGACACAAACAAAATGCTTACTCTTTAAGCAACAAATCAGGGGAATAATACAGGTAAAAACAGCTCCAGATGTCTACAACCTCCTGCCCAAGTTAAGTGTAATGATACAGCTGTTTGCTATAACGTTTGTTTTCTGTAGTAGCAACAACATTTGGCATATGATATATGCTTTGAAACTGGCTTTGATATAATCCACTCTCATGTCTTTGTGTAGCACCAAGGTTGTATGTATCAGCGAAAGAATAAAGAAATTTCAGCGTATATACATAGGGTATCTCAGTAAAGTTATTCCAACTAATGATAGTGTGTAGGTTACCGGCATATGAAAGACCAGCTATCTGCAGAAAGAGGTCTTCCTCGCTGCAGCTCTCCGGCAGCATGAGGAAAGAGGCTGTCACTGCACTCTTCAAGTTGGCCACCAGAGCTGCACGGAGCTTCGCGTTGTCACTCTGAACCAACATTTTCACCTGAATGAGAACATACGCACACGTTGAAAAAACATCAGAAGCAATGCCTGAAGTTCAGCTGAATAAGTCTTTTTTTGCATTCACAAAATGCAGTCCACAATGATTTTGTTAAAGCGTTAAAAAATTGACCTGAAATGTTCAATAGGTAAATACACAACAAAATAATCAGTAAGTCCCTTGATACTGACTGGTTTGTGAAGGCGTCCGGCAACATACATGGTCTTCCAATGCATCAGGTCATTGATCAGAGAGTCTGTACTTATCACACCATATTTGATTACCTGAGAAGGGGGTGAGAAGGTCGTATAAATATGTAGCTAATAAATCAATCAAAAAAAAAGTGTGGTTTTCCTGCAGAATTTCATAATAGAGTAAATAACGCATCACATAAATTATTTGTGACATTTCTTTTCTATTTAACTAAATGACTGGTACAATACAGCGCAGGACTATTCTTTTGAAAAAAATAATAAAAATGCAGTATGCGTTACCCTCCCGTCCACAGGAACCAGCGTGTTGTAATACACTGCAGCCCCGTATTCATTTTGTAAGGAGCTGATGGTCGTGGGCCCCAGCAGCTTGAGGATGGAGTAGTGTTTGCGATTTTGGAGCAGATTCATGGTGTGCCACGTCACTGGGTCGTCCACCGCAAACACAAAATCCAGCATGTTTTTCTAAAGACGTCAGAGGAAAACAACGGCAACACAATAAAAGTTCGGTTACATATTTTCAGCAAATAAAACGTGACACTGCTTCAAATTCTTACATGTAGTGAGAGGTTGATATCTCTAAGATCATAATTATATGTTTCATAAAGTGATGTTTTCGACATGTCCCACCTTTTAATGTGCTGATACAGTACAAACAATATACATTGTGTCCAGGTCTAGTAATATTCAAATGTCACTATACGTTAGGCTGAAAACTGAAATAGACAAAGCATAACATATAACTGTATATCTGTGATTATCTGTGTATGTATTTGTGCATGTAAAAGTCCAACGAGGGACGAGAGTTCAAAATTATTTTTGCTGCACATCCATTTCATGCTCTGTATTGGAACAATATTCAACTGCATTGTCCTTATTACATTTTAAACGTTTAAATGTAAATGTAATTTTCCTTCAGAGGAAACACTGCACAGCGTAGGCCGTGTGTTGTACTGGGTCTATTTCAATCTCTGCATTACATTTATGACTACAGTGTACTGTGCAGCACTTTCACGGTCTAAATTGGAACTACGCTAAACTGCATCATCCCCATCAAATACGTTTTATGCAGGAAGTTTTCATTCCCATAAAACCACAGCACGCTACAGATAGAGAAGAAGTAATGACATACACATACATACAGAAATATATAGTTTTGCATCTGTAAAATTAGCTTGTATTCTGTTGAAATGTGCTCCAGAGCTGTCAGGTATTTTTGGAGCTGATGCTGACTGTGTTGACTGTCCATTCACTGTGCTCTTATTTACTCTGTTACTGTTTCATATTTGGATACAGATAAGAGTCTGGGGCAAAAATACTTGAAGAACTACTTCCAGGATAACATATGAGTGAAACTCTCAAAAGTGCATGATACTTTGTCAGGATGTGACCATACATTGCGTTACATTATACCATCGTCTCACAGTGTCGTACAGTGAAGTCAACTGGTTGTGACATGGACGCCGTCAGTCAGAAACGCTCACTTACGTCCATTTGACCTTGGCTGGTCCCGTGTTGTTTGAAAACGCCAGATCCATAGGCAAAGGCTAAACTGATGTCTTGTGGAAACTGTGACAAAATCCTTCTGTAAAGTACGCCGGTGCTGTGCAAAGCTGCAAGAGTCATTTTGAACTAGGTCGGATAGCTCACCAGCGGTAACCACACACAGGTTTATCGGTGCGATAGCCGACAAACTAAGGGATAAAACGAAACTACAGATGCACGAAGTGAAGTAAACATTTCAGACGGAAGGGCCGAATTCCAACGAACACGATTAAAGTCGCCGGACGACACTTATATTATGTTCTTGAACGTTTTCCATCGTCCATCAGGTCGGTCAGCTGTGTGCTTGACAGTCGACTACAATATGCGTCACGGAGCCTTCGATGTACTGGGGGCTCATGGGAAATTGAGTCAGAGTGGGATAGCGCAACCCCCGAACCTTTAGAAAGCGGAATAATCTTTACAGAAAACACGTAATTACTGAAATAAGTGGAAAATTAAGGTAAAAGAAGGTAGAAAAAAAAAAGGGCACCAGAATAGCTACTTTAAAATAATATGGCTGGAAAAAGTCAGTCCAGCTCTAAATGCATCCATCAAAAGGCAATATTCTTTTCTCTTTTCCCATGATTTTAGTGGCTGCTTTTAAAGTGCTGACCTGAGCAATTTTAAAGTAAGTTTTCTTTTTGAATAGAATAGCCTTGACTCAATAAAAGTTATTCAACCGGATTTTTTCCCCCCATATCAATACGTTTTATTTCTGCAGCCTTTAGATTTCATATTGCTTTACACATTTAAAAAATCTATAAGAGTTTGAAGTATTCTGACAGGATGATGATGATAATTGCTTTTGTCAGGTTTCAGATTTTCCTATTTGGTCGCAGAGTTTTGGCCTGAAAGAAGAGGAAAAATTGCATTTAAAGCTGATTCTTTTTAAAAGGAGATCATTTCTGGCAGCTTAAAAACTCTCACAGTGCTTTAGAAATACCCACTTGAAAATGAGAAAGGCACAGAAGGGAGCAGTGAAAGTACAATGAATTTACAATGGCGAGCGAGATTTATATGAAAAAGACTTGTTCAGCAGTAAAATCTAAAACGCGGACGAAGCCATCATCAGTCTTTACTACATTAGTCACTGGTCAATTGCTCTCATCTGTTTGAATATATTAATACTGAATGTAGATTGATGGCAGCCAGCAGCAATACGTCTGCAGCTCATTATGGGATTGTCAGGAGTAGGACAAATATTATCTTTTAAGTAACTGCCACGAGCAATCTTTTCAGCCAAATTGTTATTGATGGGGGTCACTGAAAAGCTGGATCACTGTTGTGAAAAGTGCCTTGTTAATTCAGGGGAGCGTGAAGCACCAGTTGGACTAAAAAGGTGTTTTTCATTACAACATTTGTAAATAGCCAGATTGGCCACATTACCACATGCGGTCATGACCCATAGAGTTTACATTAGTATGCTACATTAGTCCATAGCTATGTGTGCTGTTTGCCTCCAGCTTTCTCTCTCTGTGACTATAACCAGCGCGGTTGGATGGTATTACCTTTTGAATGCATAATGGGCTCTGCTCAGTCATTCATTTTATTACCATGGTCAAATCATGTTAAACCATATGTCAGCATGAAAACAGGTTTTATTGAGTTGTTTAAGGTGAGTTTAGGTTGCTTATAAAGAAACAAAAAAAACAACAACAAAAAAAAAAAAAACAGCAACGTTTTTTTCTTCTCTTCACCACTTGGGGGCAGCACAACAAGCTGTGACCATAACGTTACGGCGTTTTAAGTTGATTTAGCGAACTTGTTAGCAAAGAGTAGTCTTTTTTAGCAACTCTAGCGCCTACGTGGACTAATTTTTTTGGTCGTCTGTCAAAGGTAAGTCCAGTATTTACACTGTTTTTTTTTGGCAGGAGTTCAATGTAACTAAGCATATTTACTCAAGTTCAGTGCAATTTTGACATTCCTGTAGGCTACTTTACTGAAGCTAAGCAGACCTAGCTTATTTCCACTTTCTGCTACTTTATTACTCCTACTCCATTTGTTTTCAGAGGGAAATATTGCACTTTACTGCATTTATTTGACACTTGTAGTTATTGCTATTTACATAAAAAAAAAACTATGATATATGATATGATGCAGAACTATAGCTTAGCGATAAAAGCGGAATAATGTGTGATTTTCAATAATAATAACACATTCCGCATATGAATATTGGTATATTTTATATGCTTTACACACTTTACTGTCAATTCTTGTGTTGTTTTACTTAAGTGGCATTTTGAATGTCAGACTCTCATCTTGCATTCTACCCTCTCTTTAAATGAAATGTCCCCATTTAAAAGGTCATGAAAATTAAATCTCATCTTACATTTGTAACGGAGTATA
>JAPQRN010000021.1:11652694-11668984 GCA_037367275.1 Coranthus polyacanthus
TTTTTTTTTGTTTGAATTGTGTTCTCAGTTTATTTACAGACGAGAACACCAGGCGATGCCGTTTACAGTTCCAAAAAAGCTTGTGAATAGACGTACACTTGGGATCGTTTTGTCAAATTTGTACCAAATTCTCCTTAGGGGCAGTGCAAGAGATAGTGAGGTAGACATAGTGTATCTCTTGATCACTCTCTGTTATGTAACAGGCTACGTTTGTGTGTGTGAGGGAGGGAATAACAGTCACACACACCTTCTTGGCACTTGCTGTGATAATGTCACCAGTAGATGAACAGGAATTATTATGTAAATACAAATATTTAACACAGTTCCTGTAATTACAACATAAGCAACATAGCCAGCAACCAACCCTGCTGTTCGCAAACACATCCACAACATGCTTCATTGTTTATCGCAGCAAATATGTTAACATGTTAAAGAATAACTACACTGTGAGTCCCTGTTAAAGATGCAGGCGCTGAGCTGAGAATGAGAGCTGAGTCATTACTCAAATCTCAACCAAATGTAAAAAATCAAGTTGGATCTGGAAGGCAAAAATACAGAGCCCATGTTGCAGAAATAATTCAGGACAAATTGTCTTTTTCACAATCCCTTTTTCTGTGGTTGGCAATAGACTAGAAGTCCAGATTTTAGGGAAAAAAAGGACAGTAGATGCATGTGCTCTACTTTTGTTTATTTTTATAATATCTCACTGGAAGAAGCAAAGCAAGACAAATACAGACTACCATACAGGAAATACAAACACAAGAGCAGTGACACAGACATATAGTATTTGTCCCCACCACCCCTTTCTACGGTGGCCACAGAAAATGTGAAAAGTCCTTGTGAGTGTCTGTTTGTTTAGTCCATTCTGGGCTGTTTAGTTAAGGGGATACCACGTTAAGGGGATACCATGCCACCTGCTTTAAATAGAAAAAAGAAGAGGAAGAAGTCTGTTCTGAGCTACTCTACAACAACTCAGTGAACAGCTCCCTACGTAGATATAAGATAATGAAAACAAAATGATTAATATTTTCAGGTGCTCATTCACTGATGAAAATTGAATTACCGTTTTTATATTCAATCTCTGCAATACAATCTTACACATTGGACTTTTAAATTACGTTCAGGCATTTATCAAACATGTAATTTATCACACAATTATGACTTTAATTATGGGTGAAAAATAGAGAACAAGCAAAACATTAGATTTCAAATTCCTTGTTAACATATGGACATTTTTGGTCAAAGTGAAGGGACACAATATTTGACCTCGTTATCATTTGACCCGATAATAAGACAGAATTGAGCGTGTCACAAGGGACTGCGTCTTGGGTAACACAGCTGGGGTAGTCAACGGTATTTCTTCCTCGCATACATGGCAAAAAAAGGCGACTTTTACTCATTCCATAAATTATTTCCACGGTTAAAATTCTGTTTATCTCAGATCTGAACACAGACTCTATCTTTGTCCCAGTAACTATGGAAACATACTAATTAGATTGTTTTGCATTGTAGAGGCTGGCACAAAGTATGTACGGTATTGTTTTAATCATTAGTGTACAGTTGCATCTTACTAAAAGTACTCATCATGTGCTTCGCTGTCCCCATAGAAATAACAGGTTAATGTACTTAAACATTTCCCTGATTTCATGATCACTCACTGTACCCCTCCACATTTTGTGTTTTAATATGAGGTGGTTTAAACGACTTAATGTACCTTGTGTCTTGCTTTTGCACAGTTATGCCATTATATTGTTTTCTAATCGTACTGAACGTACATGTAATTTGATCAGCTCAGGAGAAGTGCACTGCAGAAAGCTAACTTGATGAGGGATTTCCTCTTGGACCAGCCCCGACTGTACTCTGCACTGCACAAACCTTTGGAACGCAGCGCCAACTTTAGGGCATATAGGTCTGCTCTTAACTCTGGGCTGAGGGCTTCCCAAATTAATTCAGAGACTCTGGATACCCTCTGGCAGATTTTTTATATGGTGACTGGTGTTCAGATTGGCAGACCCCCCTTTGTCCATGAGCTATGGAAAAGTAGCTTCACCCTGCCATTGTTTGCTCTCCATTAAGCGAGGGTCGATGCGAAGCACTGTCAGTTTTGGGTTCACCGGGGAATGGAAGTTATCTGACAGACAGAGGAAGTGAGGAGTCAGAAGAAAAATGGTATGTACTGTATATAAAAAAAAGGATAAGATTGTGGAGCAGTGGTAATGAAGCTGGTTAGACAGTGAAACACACAGATCAGAGAGGAGGTGGAGGGAAAATTAGCTCAGTGGAAGGGGAAAAAATGTCAATATCTGTATCCTATCCATAGCAGTTTGCTACAACGATCTCTTAGCATGCGTATCTCTCTCCCCTTCTTGTTTTCTCTGGCTGTCTCAGTTCAGTCTATATAATGAGAGGCTCCGATCCATCAAAGTATAAGATAGGCCTAAAGCCAGTCTGAGACATGTCTTTTCTACTCACCACTGGTGCTTGGTGTTTTCCACACATTAGAAGTGGGAGTTTGTTTTATAGCAAATGCTCCCAGCATTTGCTACAGTAGAAGACATTTATTTTGCCTAGAATGAAAATCTGTCTCATTTAACTTTCAGCCAGTGACATTAGGGGTTGAACAAAATATGTTTTCACAGTACGAACGATCAAATAAACAAAGAAACAGTCATTTCCTGCATTTAAACATGATTATAATGGCAAAAGACATGTTGAAATCAAACTGGTTACAGCAATGATAAACCAACAGAAAACAACTCGGGGTTAGGGTTCCACAAACAGGGGAAATTGTGTGTTGTCATATCATCTAACTGTAGCTGGCATGAAAGTGGTTAAAGCTTCAGTGCACATTTCAATAATTACCTTTCAGCATATTGTAATTGAAGTGGTCTGACAGGAAACAAGACTTCTGCACCTCCTTTTGACTCTGCTTATGGGCTATTGAAAAATCTCCCCTGCTCTGCTCTGTGGCTCGTCACACAACCAACATGGCAACTCCCCCAGCTGATATCTCAGCTTCACTTTTCCACATGAAACAGAGTCATGTCATCTACCTTTATAGTTAGTCTTTTGATTTGGAGAGAGAGGAGAGAGCTGCAGAAGGACGGTGTATATTTTCAAATTCTGGCATTTTTTCCCCTTATTTCTGGCCCCTGCAGCTTTAAACGGTTAGGTTATACAGCGGCTACTGGAACAGCGTAATATTAATCAGATAAAGTGTTTCACGAAAGATGAAGTGGTTTTGATAATGAGATAGCTCTGACCTTGGTTTTACAGTGTTCTGCCTTTATTTTCTGCAGTATGCTACATGCACTCAACATAAAGTACTTCAGAACTGCTCGAATATTGAGGTACAGAGCGCAGGTGTTGCCACTGTTTTAACCATTAGTTCTGCACTGTTCCCTCTCGTGAATGCCGTAATAGGCAAACTGCCATGTTGTAAAGGCACTTTCTAAATGCACTGTCTATTGTTGTATGTTGTATAATAGACCGTGCAACTGTAATATGAAAAGAAAATGTGTTTTTCAAGTGATCAATCAATACTGCAGCAACGCTGAATAGAGCAAGTGGAAATTGAAGAACCTGAATCGAGCTTTGACCATAAATTCAGTGAGACCTGATTCACTCTTCAGGGTTTTACAGTTTTAGCCAGCTTTCACATCCAGTTAAAACTCTCTGAGGTTTTAAATGGCTCAGTTGACCATATGGCATGATGTGCAGTGGTGCATTGTAGCAGGACAGTAGTTAACTCAAACATTTACATTTGTGAGGATGATTTTACTCGCTCAGGATCTTTTTATTCACTAAGTCTTTATCATAACCTTCACCAACAACATCCCTACCCCCAGCCCAACCTTAGACTTATGTTTTTAAACATAAAACCATGTCTTAGCCTCCTGTTGTACCAGAAAGTTCTTAATTTGATTGTAGATGCTCGGTAAAGCAGTTATGTTTTAATTCATTCAACCTTTATCTAATGGTTGTGACAATGTCGAGAGCACAAACAAAACAGAACAAATACATAAAATGATAACAACTAGCAAAAACAGAACAGAGAACATAACAGAGGTGAAAATCATTCCCTTCTGTCTCATAACTGCAAATGCATCCTTTGTGGACCGGTTGTTTCAGAGGCTAAAGAGTAACTAAATGGATTTTGTTTAAAAAGTCTTGCTCTATAAATGCTGAAATGACTGAACCGTGAACCTTTGAAAAAGAAAAGAGCTGGCCAAATGTTTTTGTCTTTTCCAAATTGTCCAGATCTAAAATGCAAATTAGTCCTCTAAACACCACCAAAATGACCCTCTTTACTCACTGTTTCCTTTTCCAGCTTTGTGCATCTCTCACTCCCATACAGTATGTAAACACACTACACAGGGCGCATAGCTCGTTCTGTGATGCTCTGCAGTTGGTGTAAGCCTCAAACTGTCAATATGGACACACTGCAAACTGCAAAGACCAAGCTGGAGATCGTTTCCTCAATCAGTATAAACAAACTAGGTACAGGCATATAGAGACATAGAGACAAAAATGAACCCTCTGAGTAAGATGATACATGATATTGTGGCAGCTGTGGCTCTGTTATCTCAAATCTGCCTTCAGAGGAATTACAGGGCGCTTCAACCTTGTGATTTTTTCAATTATTCCAATCAAGATTAATAATGTCTTGATTAGGTAAGGCAAAGCTCTTTCTGTAAACAGCATGAAATATTCATTGATACAGCTATGTTTTTTTTGTCTGCCTTCACTGGTTCCATCACATAAACACACTTATGGGTTTTTATCTAATTACAGATATTTTACAGGGGAATCGGTTTTTACACAGAACGTCACAGTTTTACCCATTTAGCTCTCCTGCTTCTTTTCAGTCATTGCACTAATTGACGGTCATTGTTGCAGTGTCATTCTGTGACTCACAGTTATTCAACATGTCAGAGGCCTTATAAATCAGTGGTTAAGTAATTGACCGACTGCATGGATAGCTAGGAGCGGATGTCACTACACCTCTAAAGGAAAAATTGCCTCTACACTAAAGAGATTAGGAGGGAACAAGAGATGAGCTAATGCATTTTTAAACCTAAAAACTAATTGCAGGGGCTGCTCTCTGTAGATAAACGTGTGGGTGTATGCTTGTGCGTTTCCATATGTGCTTTCCATATGCACTGTAGGTGTGGGCTTGTGTGGGTGGGTTTGCTGCAACTCACTGCGTGTGATCTTGTACTGAACGCTTCCCTTTGCATATATCCGCACTGTGCACGTACATACACACGCTTGCATTTCACACACCTCAGGGGAAGTCACGTGACGTTTTTTTCTGTAAGCACTTTTACAAAATGGCACGAACCTCCCAATATTTAGCAGAACGTGTGTGTGCAAGTGTGCATGTGCAGAGTGTGCTTCCTTTGAGTCGTGACCAGAAAATATCCTCCCTGCTGAGCTTGTGTCCAACACCCACATTGAGGGTTTACAGTCTGAGAGCGTGCTGCAGTGCAAACCGTGCCGTGCATGCATTTTCTCGTCTTAGTGTAAGATAAGATAGGAATAAAGGGCATGAACCAGATGGTGATGAAATATTGGCTAACTCTCTCTAACACTGTGGGAATCCCTTAAACATTGACTTCCAACTGGTAGGACCCGAATTCCTACGGCAACAGGGATGATTGGTCCCATCATCTGCAACCTCTTCCTCACAGCTGGTCCAGCTGCTGTGGAGGTTGGGTATACTGCAGTGATGCTGCTGTCTCTAAGAAACGCTCTGGTTTAACCTAAGCGTCTACCTCCAGGGCTGAAAAATAAAGCCAACACGGAATTTCAAATAGCCACTTGAGGCTGACTTCAAAAGCAAGTCAATCCCTGAAGATGTTAAAAAGCTGAAATTTACAGTGAACATAAACATGTATACAGCCTGGTACAAAAAACTGTTTTGGTTTTTATAGCTAATTTCCTCGTACATAACTGTACGGACGGTGAGTTTTTATATATCTCACCCACTTAAATTATATTAAGGCTTAAAGTTCTGCATAAACAGTGTTGTGAGTGTTTTGTTTGACAGATCGCTGGGCTGCTGAGGCAGATTTCAGAGCTAACGGACAGCTCTACTGAAGTAATGAGTTACACTAACAAGACTGTCTGACGATCTGACACGCAAATCTTTCATGAAGTACTGTTTCTCAATACAGCCTGCATTAGTTAGATTAATTTAGCTTAATGGTAACATTGCCTACATTAGCTAATCTTAGCTCTAAATTACATGGTCTGTTAGCTAGCCGTCTTCAGCTACTGCGTGGGTTAACATTTATCAAGCGGGAAAAATTGTTTGGCGGCGTTTAGGATAGCTGCTTTAGTTAGCAGCGTGATCGATGTTTTGAGAAAGACAGTGGTAATGTTAGCTTGGTGAGTTTCTATGGTTTTGCCCCTTGCACTTTCCCAGGCCTAACCTCATGTCCAAATATGAGCATCTCTGGACCAATATGCCAAACGCAAGGCATCAAAATAGCAGCTTACAAACCAATGGGTCCATTTTTTATTCCCTGTATATATGGTTTAAACCTCTAGTGTATAAGAGTAAGCAATTCATCATGAACTAGACTGGTAGGAAGTGGTTCTTGGGGTCAGACCAAGGCGCTGTGTGATGAAAGATCTTTATTTCACTTCACTGACTGTTGGCCACAGGACAATTGTGCCTTATATATTGCTCTCCCATCTGCTTCTGTCTCCATCCAGCTTGGTTCTTTTTGGCTTTTCTTCTTCCTCAAATGTCACTTTGTTTCAGAAATTTAACAGCTGTTCTGTTATTCTGTCTCTTACCCATTCACATATCTACCATGGCATCTCATAAGCAAACCCAAGAGAAAAACACTGAGCTCATTTTATGTTATTTCTTTTAAACTGCTGGGCTTTGCAGGTTTTCCTCAATATCTTGTTCTGGATTGACTAAGGTAAGGTGGGGGGAAGATTACTGCCTTTTTCAGGGTAACAGCGCACACTCCTGCAGAAGACAACAAAGCACTTTTACTCAATGCAAAAAATGTTATTTGCCAAAAAACAGTGTGAAGAAATCCTGCCAACCTAGGTGTCCTGATTTAGTTATATAGGTGTAATTCAACTAAAACACCAAAAGGTGTGATTTTTAACAAAACAATATTTTTAGTCCATTTTGTGAACCCAAACCATTTTGGTTTGGCATGACATGGATATAATTCCCTCCTTTGTTATTGTAAGATAATTTTTCAAAAATGACAAACACCCTTCAGGAAAAAGATGCTTGAGTGAAAAAAAAAAAATGTTGATGCTCTTGGCTTCTAAATACGAGTAAACACAGACTCTGTAGCATCTGTACATAGCTTTGTCTTACGTCCAATAAGTATGCAAGAAGAATAATTACATTTCAGGCTTTAGGAGACAGAGGAAACGAGAGTAACTGAGAAAAGGATCTGTAGGGGTTATGGCAACCACTGTGCAAAAACCAGGATTTCAGAGAAACAACAAACGTGATGAGAAAAGGGATGGATTAGTCTTCATGGTTTTGTGTGTGATGTCACTAGGTGTTAGAGAAATGGCAGTAGAAGATGAAAGGAAGTGAATGCAGGAAAAAAAAAAACATGCCTTTATTTTCCAAAGCGAGACGGAGGATTGATGTTGAATATTGAGGTGTTTGAAGGAGACGTTTAGAGATGGTCACGATGGGCTGTAACCAGGGAGTAACACGATACAATAAAAAAACAGAGACAGAGGATGGGAGATGCTGAAAAGGCAGCAAATACAGAGAAAAAAAGGATACATGAATGAGAGAGTGTGTGTGTGTGTGTGTGAGAGAGACAGAGGTTTACAGAGAGAGACAGGTTAATGCTGAATGGTAACTGGAAAGATTTGCGACACGTGTCTCCATGGTCCGACTGAGCGCCATGGCGCATGACTGCCCCAGGGGCTGCTGCACTCAGCCGTGTCCTGGCTCAACGACCACACACACACATATAACACACACAGCATGAGAGACTGCCAGGAGGATGAGAGGGTGAAAATAAAGCACAGGATGAGAGGGAGAGGTTATTAAACAGAGGAAACGAAGATTGAGGTATGGATAGATGTCAAGTGAAGGAGTCAGATAAGGCGGGGGAGGATGTGCAGTGAGTGAAAGTGAAAATGTCAACCCATATTGTTGAGACAGCTTCAGATTCTGATACAGATACAGATGTACAAATGGAGCAGGAGAATCGCAGGAGAAAATATTTCTGCTCTGCTGTAATGTATGCAAGTATGTGTCATGAGCACAGGTGAGTCTGAATATCATAGTAAGTCAAAGCTCAATGGCTTAATGATAAGAATACAGCAGCTCTTTTTATGTAGCTGCCGCTCAGTCTCAGAGGGGCTGCTTTTCCTCATGGTCTGTCAGGCTACAAAGGATCAACTCGCATTATGTTATAGCTTTTATCCACGAATCCTGAAGGAGGCCATGGGGGTTTAAAGAATATTAGTATAGTCTAAATTACTACTTACCACTGTGTAGAGGCCCTGTGGTCAACATAACCACACTTACGTACTGAAGTCTTTTATTTATATGGCTATTAGCTATTTTATCATTTTTCCTTAATGTAAAAATAATGAAAATTGTCTCCCAGGGGGGATGTAAACCCTGTCACGTGTTGTTTTAACAGACTCATGAGACTTTAAAAATGGTAGGCTGACCTGTATGAGAGCAGAGTGAGGGATTCACACTGTGAGGGAACAATGCATGTTCAGCAGGTTGCTCACTGAAGTACATGGCAAAGCTACATCCTGAGTGACACTCCGTCCGTTGAGTTCAAGAGTAATGTCAAACTGTAGGTCAGTTAATAGGACAAAAAAATAAAGCAGCGTTTATCTTAGATATTCAGCCAAGAAACAAACTATAAATAGAGTTTTCTGTGTTTGACATGGAAGCAACACAAGTGACAGCGATTTTTCGCAATACAAGCCCTGTTAAGAAATGAAGGAGTTCTGTCAGCTGAAACGCAAACAGGGCAAACGGTGAATTTTTGTAAGCCATTCTGTCAATTATTGACTGAGATATTCATTCAGTCGACCAAGTTTGATAAAGATTGATGTATCTGGTGGTTGAGTTATTTGTCTCTCACACAGGGACACAAGTGGGAAAAAATACTGGTTAATGATGTTATACTCATTAGAACTCTAGTTATAGGCATGTATTTGTGTTGAAAATATTATACGCTATCTAAATCCAATAAAAATACTGGAAACAATATATTATTGAAGGTTATCTATGTAAGATTTGTGCTTAGGTGAAGTTTATGATGGAGTCTGTGTTGTGCTGGGACCCAGGCGTTTGACATTATCTGACTGCAAATTTCCTATCGAACAGTATGTAGTGTTGTCCACTGTTGCAGCGGTAGAGGAGCAGAAGAGAGGCACTGAAGAACTGGAATGTGAGGATTTTCACAGACAAACTGATCTAAAACAACTACATTCAATTAAATGCACAGGCTAAAATCATGGATGTAGGCAACCAAGACATCTGTTAGCTACGAATTAGCTAATGTAAACAAATGATCAGCTCCCAGCACAAAACAGACTCCAACACAAACTTCATGTAACCACTTCACGTAAGCTGCAAATCTTCCATAGTAATATATTTATTGTATTTTCAGGGTAGAAAACACAAGCCATTAGAAATGGTAAAGTTGGTCTACCCATTATTGTGCAGTGTCCCATATTTATTGAATATGGAAAAATATAGCATTCATATTTTTAATGTAGAAAAAATGCATGAAGATGATCCCATAGTCTCCATGATTAAAAAGCTGTGTGTGGTAATTATAAGAAGGAGAAAGGACACAAACAACATCTCACTGACATTTTGTCCATCCAATGAAATACTCTTCAAACTCTGTCTCTCCATCCCTGACACACATGTTCACACCCACACAACAACAATAATGTTCAATGCTGTGTGCCACATAAGATGCAGTTAATGAGCCACTGTGAACCAAAGAGAAGCAGAGGACCTCTGCTATTGCCCCTGTGTGACAAGCTGTTATGCAGTGAAAGGGAGAAAGCTCTCTGAGGCTCTGGGTTTGCACATGCGCTGTGCATGCATGCAGAGCTAAATGAATCTAATGAGTTGGTTTTTTTTTTTCTTTGGATGTTAGCTCAAATGATGATAAACAACAGATTGTGTGCGTCACTACCTGTCTTTTTTATTTAGCTGAAGGATCCCTTAGTGTCCCTGTGCAATCAGGCTGAAGAACCCTGGATTGTTTCTAATGTGGTTTTAAACATCTGCACAATGTGACTCCACTTCGGTGTAATCAGTGTTTTACTTAATGTCAGTATGAAAAGGACTCCTTTTTTCACAGTGTCACAGTGATGCATTGTATCCTAGAACATTTTACAAGCTTATCACAGGCACAAGCAGCTACAGCTAATATCTGTGATGATCTGTGGGTTAAGGTCATGTTAAACCTTTAAAACATTATTTCTTTACGTTTGCATTTTGGCATCAAGCTTCCACAAGGAAGTCAAACCGATCAAATGATGAGCCAGCAATAGGAATAATAGGTAACCATACCTATTACAATGAATGGGTTATTAGGTAAGATATTTTATTTCTATGTACAAATATACAACATGTGCTTCCACCATTTGCTTCTGACAGAGGACAGTTAACTTGAATGCGATACAAATGTACTGTATGTGTTAAAACAAACGACAGATGCTGTTGTGGTTCTGGTTAGAGCAGGCTTGCGTTGAGATGCAAACTGTCACTTTGTCTTCTGCAGAAACCGGCTGCTTCTTTATACGTGCAGTTTAATCAGGTTGTGAAGCTGTAAAATTCCTCTGCTCCAGCAGGCATCTGATCAGCAAGCAGGAATTACTACAGCAACATTCAGCACTGCCAGATGTATTCGATAAAGCCACGCTGGATTAATTGATAAATCATTCATCTTTCCATCTGTGTGGTGCAGATGACAGACAACACAAGAAGTGGCCCATGTATCGTGAGTGAAGGCCTTCTCTGTGCTGTGCAGCAGAGATGCACATGCATGTGAGTGTGTAATCTTACAGACGCCACCCTTAAGCAAAAACTAACGTTCGCTTTTTTTTAGAAGAAAAATCTCTTTTCTGAAGTAGGTACTATGACTGTATTTGTGTGTATGAGAGTGTTTATGCTTGTGTATGTGTGCAAGTGTTTAATTATCTTGTAGTGATAAGTGGTAACTCACAGTTCAGGCCTAATCTCTACGAACCCCAATACAGGGTACCTCCAGCTCGCCACAGTCCAACAGACTAAGTTAAATTATCTGTCAGAAAACACAAAAAAGCTCTTTTCATGGTTTCTTTTCATGTAACTCTCTCTGCCTCTTGGGCCTCTTTTTTGTCTCCTTTTTGTGTGCTTTCTCTGCTGGAGAACTTCAAATACAAATGAACTGTTCAAGGGGAACAGAATCATCTGTTCAGTTCCAATATTAACACCATGGCAGCTACATAAGATACAGTATAAAAAACTCTGATAGGTATGTATTCAGTCAGGCACTAAATTAAAAACAGCATGAATACCTGAGGATAGTAAAGGTGTTTAAATAATGTTGTTATATGGAATAAATTAACCTGTCATGCTTTAACTAAAGGTGTAAATGATTGCGGTCACCTTTTTTTTTTTGAAAGCAGGTAGAATTTTCTTTTTTGGGGGGCACTTTAGGCCTTTAATTCAAATTGGACATTAGAGAGATGACAGGAAATATGGGCAGAGAGACAGCGGGAACAACATGCAACAAGGGTCTCCAGGTTTTGTCGAAAACAGGGACGTGACAGTTTATATCACGTGTTAACCTCTCAGCCACCACGGCAACACATTATATCACCTGTTGCTACTATCCACAGTCTGTATTTTTCTAAGATCTCAGTGAACAGATTAACAAAAAATTACATTCATCATCTTTATAAATGCAGGACATGTCTGAATTTAGGATGAGGAGATGTACTCTGTAGAAATAATGGATTATAAAGTAATTTTATACATTTTTTTCCATCATTGTCATCAGGATTATCTTTCCATCGTGAGATGGATGAAATATCTGCAGCCTCTAGGAATAATCCATCAGTGCATTTTATTCTGCCACGTACAGGACAGCCTGCTTAGCCATGCAAATTACATTTTGGAGACAGCCACATTATCTAAACACAGACACTACCTGAGCTGCAGCAGATATCCTGAATATGAACGTAACACTGTGAACGGCAGAAATGACTTTGGACTGTACAATTTAAACACAGCACTAACAATAGCCAAGGGTGTGTTTTGTGTTTTGTCATACGCTCAGTTGTACGAAAGCAGTCCGGATTGCTTTAACAATAACATGGTTAACTCAGATAGCTGGGCTTTTTAATTACTTTATTGGAGGCACATTGCCAATGTAAACCTTAACAAAGCCAAGTGGCACCAACACTTATTAATCCCAGCCCCAGCAGTGCTATATTCACATTCCAATTAGCCTTACAAGTAGCAGTTTTTCAGGGTATCCTTTAATATATTTTAAAGCCCTTTTGCCACAACAGTTTGCCATTGAAAATGCATTATGGATGTCTGAAATGAGCTATTCTGATGGAGTTAGTCAGAGTAATAAATGGCTAAATAAATAGTCACTGAACATCAAACTCAAAGCCATTAATCAATAGATGTGGATCTGAACATCAAACTAACCATAAAAAGTCATTTTTATCTTTTGAGATATTGAAATAGTTTGTAAAACATCCCATTAATAGACACATTAATCAGTCTATCTCTAGTTGTATATACATGGTAGTATAAGAGACTTAAAAACTGGTAGAAAATTGTGTGTTTATAACTGTTAAAAAGGTACTTTTTGCGTGAAACCATGAAACAGAATAAATAACAACCAGAAACACAGGATGAACCAATGTGGGCCAGATGGAGTCTAACCTTCTGCCACACCGTAGTTTCAACAAAACACAAGTCATTCTGAGTCTGATATGAAGTAGATTTATTGCAGATTTAAACAAAGTACAATAATAAGTAAAGTTGTTCTCAGGAAAAACAACTGACTGTCTCTGCAGCATTCATTCATTGTTATATGATACTTCACTCCTCTTTCTCTAAGCCTTTCTGCAAGTGCAAACCCACTGACTCGTCTCCTTGAACTAACCATGATCATCATCTGTTTGTCCTGTATTTTCCGCCTTAAAGTGAAACTAACAATCTACTTTGACATCAGATTTCCACAAAGACAAAGAAAAAACATTCTTTGTTCATGTCATAGTGTAATAATATCACACACAGTGTGTTTGTGTGGAGATGCAGTAACAGGAGTCAGTAGCAGATGAAGTTGTACCAGCTAACGCTAAACAAGTTTTGCCGACTTTTCTAACATTTGGCACCGGAGCCAAGAACTAGAACAGCTGAGAGGAACACACTACCCTCCGGTTTTATTCTATTTCGGGGTTCGGTTCGATTTGGCCCGTCACAGACCATTAGCAGATCGTTAATGTCCTCCCTCTCCATCTTAACCTCCTGCAGCGTCGTAACACAATGTGGAGTTAATACAGGAGTTACACGTTACTTTCTGTTGGTGAGTACCAATAGTTTTATCAGTAACAGACAATCCCTCCTGGTTTTGGTTTTATGTAATATGTGATAGAAACGTGTTAACACAGTGTAAACAGCGTTACACTGCTGTTCAGCTCTGTCTTCTCATCACCTCAAAACTCATTTTTCTTCTTATTTCGGTTAATTCTCTTTATCCTCGTTTGTTCCGAGTCCCTTCGATGCATCAGGCTCAAAATAAAAAGGCTGTGATCTGTCATAACTGTATGATTTTATATTTTCAACCCTGCTGTTGTCAGTATTAGCGTGTTTTCCATATACGTCTAATGTTCGCTAGCTTAATGACTCCCTTTTCTTACGTCATGATAATTTGACCCCTTTTTCACTGTGAACTGAAAACTTTGACAAAAATGCCTCCAAATGTCACTAAAGTGTTTATGGACATGCATATATGTTTTAAAATCCAGTTCCTATATCATTTACACATTCAAACTCTGTCTTGTTAACCTGATAGTTGCACTTTAAGTAACTGTTTTCAAGGAACAATGTCTTTTCATTATTTTCCCCAAGTGTCTCACACACAATCCCCTCTTAGTCTCCTCACTTTCCATAATACAACATAATGTTAACACCAAGCGAACATAGTATAGACTAGTTTGCATAAACAAACAAGGGTTACAGCTTCCTTGGTTATTGGCTGAGCCATTTAAAAAAAGAAGAATGTTCCTAATTACTGTGTTTTCTTAAGCAATTTGTCAGTTTTTAATTGAACTTTTGACTTAACTAATTTTTGCATACATTTTTCACGCTGATGTGTAATGATGAAAATGTACCAATTTATTTCCTCAGTGTCTGAATAAAGAGCGATTCCGGTCTGGTGAGCCAGAGGACACGTTCATTCACTTTTTACCAGCTTTGTAACTCCTGAACAACAATCACTGAAGAATCGACTGAAAAATGAACGGGCTAGTTAAAGGCCTGGCTTACTGCCAACACCCACAAACGACATAGGATTGATAGCGTTCCGCGCAGTGGGGCAGCAAATTGTCCAACGCTTTCATAGCTATAATTTCTTTTGGAGGATAGTGACTGTATTATGGAGAGATGAAGACAGGACAGTAAAGGAAAACAGATAATGACTTTAAATGGCAACGCTAAGGACGTATTGAGCAGGGCTTTGTGCCTACTCAGAGGCAATGACGTAAATGACTTAGCAATGCCACTTTCATTTTTGTAAGTTGCCGTGGGTTTGTCATTTAGTAACGCAGCCCTAAACAAACTTGTTTGTGCCAACTCAGGTGCAGTGATGCAGCTAAATATGTGATAATCGGTTAGTGTGTTTTAGTACAGCCAATTTAATACAAATGTAATTAACTTTCCACCTGCTCAAACCTTTTACACACACTAATCTCTCCAAAGTAATTCAAACATCAGTCATGAATATTATATTTTACCTCTTTCCCTCAAAATTTAATTTTCCTTGACAGTAAAATTGTGTCTTTTCAGTAGCTCCTGAAACATACAGTAACGTCAAAGGATCTTCAGATGCTCTTATTTGTGATGTTATGTTATGTTTTGCTTTGTTGGATCACATTAAACCAAAGTCATCCAGACTCCCAGCTCAACCCATTAGTAAACTGTCTGCTCTCTTTGAAAAGAAACTGATGTCATTTATTGTTGATGCTTTTGTTCTATTATGCTGTTGTTTATGGCCCTGCTTCACCTCATGCCTCCTCGCCCTTCCCCACTTTTACTGCAAAGGACTTCCAGTTCCAGCCACTTCTACCTGACCTTGTGCCCATAATAAAAAAAAACAAAATAATGCGATTACAGTAAGCTTGTAGCGCATATAGACAACCATTTTGTGGCCATTTATGCAAAAAATATACCAATTATTTCCTGTCTGACACTCTCATCCAAATGTGCATAAATAATGTGGAATTTAAATATAACAAACTAAACTGAAGCATCTTGATGTGTAAGATTGTACTTTTTATATAACAGAAAACTTCTTAAGTAAACATCATTGGCTGTTATTAATGTTATGTACAGTATAAAATAATGTTATTATTATATTTAGCACAAATGAACACAGATACAGTATATCGTGTTTTCTGTGTCTCGCTCACAATTTCGGATGCAAGTCAATGTATGTCCTTGGACGTCGGAAATGAACGACATGGGCCAGGTGATGTAGTTAAGCAGCAAAACCCTCAGTAGGAGGTTGTGAGGTTTGGTTATGGTGGAACACTAAAGTTTGTGGAGGCCAGAGTTCATGCTGTGTATTTGTGTGGTTTCTCTCTTTGTCTGTCTTAGTTTTGCCCTTCCCTTCCCTTGCATACACATACACATTCTGGGTACATGTGAGACTTCCCTTCTTCCCAACCCTAACCAAGTTGTTTTTATGCATAAACCTTACCTAACCAAAGCCGTAACCATAGCATCGTCTAGACGTCTGCCAGGCTACCCTGTGCGTCGAAATGTGACGCCCTGACCAAGCGTCAGTGTGTGACGAGTTGGGGGTGAGAATGTATAGTCAAATGATTGCAAAAAGCACTTGCTCTAACATTTAATTTGAGTGGTATTAATCTCTGTAAGTGCATCGTTTACCATACATTACTTCTCCCCTTCACTTTTCATCCAGCTGGCTTTGGTTTGTGTCTCTTCCAGTTGTACACAGTGCCAATATGTGGATCAGCAGTTTTCGTGTCCTCTCTCTCTCTCTCTCTCTC
>JAPQRN010000021.1:11673224-11683315 GCA_037367275.1 Coranthus polyacanthus
ATCTATCTATCTATCTATCTATCTATCTATCTATCTATCTATCTATCTATCTATCTGTCTATCTGTCTATCTGTCTAGTATCACTTTTTCAAGTTGTAACCAGCAGCTTTATCCATTCTTATGCAGAGTTAACTAATACTCTACAGTATCAGTAGCCGGTAGTCATTAATAAAGCTCTTTCACTGGTGTTCATCCTCCTGTACACTTGTAATGTATTTTTTAGTAAGTTATTTGATTGAACTGGTAGAAACATTCAAAGGAACATTCATATTTTGAGCTGCCAAGTTGACACATTATTGGAAAACCTAAAAAAAATATATTAATCAGTTGTCTCAGGCAAATCAAGCTGTTCCCATTTATTACTCTTTAAAAACTAATAACATTATAATAATAATAAAGGAGTATCAACCTACAGTAAGTGATTCCCACTGGACTGAGAAGAAGTACGTTGGTAGAAGGAGATGTTACAGCCTCCTGTGCTGCAGCTGGATTATTGAAGTAACCTCTTCAGCTTAGGGAAGAAAACATGAACCAAACACATTGATTACAATCTTTGTATGCTGCTCATGATTAGACAGTTTTTGCTCATATATTGCGGTCTGGGCTTTAAAACACTCTCACACTGAGGGACAAATGTCAGATTAAACATTGATCGCCTGCTTTGGGAGAAAAAGAAAACATGAAGATAGAAAAAATACATGCCGTGTGCATGTTAGTGTTTGCACTTGTGTGTGTTTGAGTCTGTGAATGATTCACTGCAGTTCTTGTCACGAGAAGACTAGGCAGCCTCGACTGCCGGAAATAGATATTCTGCTCCTGTGAAACGCAAAGAAGGGCATTGTAATTAGGAGATGTTTTATTTAATCTATTTGGAAATAACTAAATTAAAGTCAGACCTCTGCAGTGCACAGCATGCTGCTTTCCCATCATCTCCATCTTAACTTGAATGTTCAAAAGAGATGTATGTAGTTGGTTATTTTACCACAACCATTGATGCCTTTGCTGTCAGCTATCATTAGTATAATACTTTCCAACATAACCTATTGGGTCGTGTCCAGAAGGTTGTTTCTGTGTTTCAGCTCAAGATAACCATTGTACCATCAGTTTTTCTAACACCAACAAAGATGGTAGCTGGCAGACAACAGAGATTAAATAAATATTCTTGGTACAGTACAGTTCAGCAGCCTCTGTGATGTTCTTGTATTGTACTTTTTACCATACCATCTAGTCAAATAATTACACAGCGACCACCTCCTTCCAGACTAGAGCTGATAAGACTGCTCTGACACTTTCTGTGCCCTTTTACCTTTACCCAGAGTCAGAGTACCCTTGTTTTACAGAATCTCCACTGTTCTGGTGGTTTAAGTGATGAGAGAAAAGAGATGGCGAGGCCTTGTCTCGTCATTGCTGCTGTGCCAGAATATAGGGTGGTCTGACAGAATTCACTGTCATTCTTGTATACTTAAAATTTATTGCTCCTTGGTGTTTTTCACTATTCCGTCTGCGCTGTTGCTCTTAGTAAATGCCTCGGTGATATATTGTTGAGAAATATATTGATCAATTACCTGTCTTAGCACACTTAGAGATCAAAGAATGTGTTATCAGTAAAAGTCATTTAAAAAAAAAAATTACGGGTGTTTTGATGTTTTTCTGTCAAGTGTAATCAAGAAACTGTGATTGATACTTTGCTTTATTCTTAGATTTTTCATCCTGACATGAATAATTTGCACTGGTACATCAGTATAATTTTCCCAAGCAGTGGCTGATGTATTTTCAACATTTCAAAACAGCACAGCAACACAATCTGGCTTGTGCGATCACTCTTCACTCATTAAAGCCATTAAAATGCAGTCCCCTGTCACGCATGACTCATTTGTATGCATACATTCCTTTAATCTCTCTTTGCATTGAATCGATCTTGATAGCCACAGTGGAAAGGTATGTAGATGGAAAAGTGGGAAAACTGGGATGGTAGGAGTAAAAAAAAAAGAAAGAAAATGTTTTATTTTTCTTTATTTAAATAAGTAAGAGTCTTGTTTGTCACAGGGATACGTGGCCAAGAGAGCAGTATTAAGTCACTGTTACAACAGACAAAATCCGCTTTCACTCAAGAGTGAAAGCAAAGGAGGGTAATGACACAGCAGCAAAGAGCATCACTATTCATCTTGTGATACACATCATGCTCTTAGTGGCAGCAGACCCAGCCATTATATCCTGATTATGGCTTTTATTCTGTCAACTGTAACTCATTACATTATACCAGTCCATGTAAAACATAGCTCGAGGAGGACATTTTGTCTAATTCTGACCATCTGATAATGTTCAGTAATCAAACATCCATATGTATATGCATTACTTTAGTAACTTGAATGGCCACTGTGGGCTGGCTCCAAAAGCGAGTCAATCCCCCACATACCCCCATGTTAAAATGGCCAACTGTAGCAGAAATAAACATGTTTACAGCCTGGTTTTGGTCTATATAGTTCATTTCCTCCTCCGAGACAACTGTACAGGGGGTGAATTTTTATATAACTCACCCATTTAAAATATTTTAGGGGAAAAGTCATAAATAATTATGGGAGTGGTTGCTGTGGGTGACAGGTGAGTGCTGTCGGTGTCTGTCGTGCTGTGCGGGCTTTGATTAACAGCTAGCTTTAGCTTGGCTGCAGAGACGGACATTCAGAGCTTTTGTAGGTAACTCTGCTGTAGTTGTATTTAAGGAGTTATACCAATAAGACCATCAGAGGATTCTACCAGGAAGTTCACCAGTACTTAATCATAATAACCCTCATAACTTAGCTACATTATCTAATGCTAGCATTAATTGGAATTGAATTATATGGTCTGTCAGCCAGCCTGCTAATTAGCTCAGGTCGTTGTAATTAGTGTGTTTATACATTTCACAAATTTGACTTTACTGTCATCAAACACAGCCTATTGTTAACATTTATTAAGTAGCTGACATTACTTGATGGCGTTTAATATTACACTGTTAGTTGGTGTGGTTGGTGTTGTAGGTGTTGTAGGTTTTGGTTTCACCCCTCGCTCTTCTCCAGCTTCACCCTCTTAATCCAGATATGGGCACTTTTACAAAAAAGAAGTAACATGTAGATCTGTGCTGCAACATGCCTCAGTGTTGTGTCTGCTTTATAATAACATACTGCAAGTTTTACTAAATGTAAATGTGGGAGATGGAGTAAATTAAGTTTACTCTCCAAGTAAACTAAGTTATGCACAGTTAATGTCCTGTATTTATTTATTTAATTTTCTAAGTGAAAGTTCACAAATAAAGATAATCAGAATAATTACACATGAGGAAACAAAACAGTTGGACAGGACTTGAAAATGTTTTCAACACCTACATCCTCTCTGGTATAAGAGTGAAAGTTTAGCCTGAGGGTTTGTATAAACAGTTGTATATTCGTCTTAACACTTGGCAGTATTAGATGGAGTAGTGTTGTTTTTTTTCATCTCATTTTCTTAGAGTTTGAAATTCCACCAGTAGTGCAAAATGGATCCAGCGGTAATGAAAATGATGGTTTTTGTCTTGCATTTCTTCAGCATTGAGCAGCATGTTGGAGGTGCCAGTGACATGTATTATGTTACATGTTAATGGGCCGGATGTAACACTGCACTGCAGATCTCTACAATGTAGTGGAAATGTCTCTAGATCAATATTTTATACTATTATGGATCATATTACGTTGCGTAATGGGAACAGTGACTGTTATAGTATGAACATGCAAATAAACAACTGTCTTTGGCTTTCTCAACTTTTACGGCATACTACGTAGCACGTGTTGCTGTTAGTAAACACTTCAACAACTCAAAGTTGGCCTCTCCTTCCAGCTTAACGAATGAGGAGAGAGCAATGGTGGTTGAGAGACCTGGAGAGGGAGCAACCTTAGCAGGAACAAAGCAATAAAGTTGTTTCTGATTGTTTCACAGTGGTTATGTTCTAAATTACAAATAAACATGACTACACCTTTACACAACCCTACGGGAAGGTTCTGAGTAGATGTTAGCATATGATTCATGTCTGCTGCAAATTCAATGACTAGTACATTTTTACCAACCATTGAGTTAGATATAGTCTTCAAAATTTGATGGCGACCAAATAAAAGAGTAAATATTACTACTTTACATTGTGTCTAGACACATGCTGGACGTTCACTGTAAATAGGCAACTGTTTGCGAAAATCTTCAGTAGGAGACCTTTACAAAAGGATATGTCTCCGTTTTATTTTTTAATGTTGTTTTGTTGTCTGCTAGTGGTAAAAACTGAGTAATGCACCTTTAAGAAAGCATCGATCATGTGTCTTTTTTCCTTTGTGTCTAATACACTTGTATAAAGACTGTCAGACATTCACTTACAGCTCTGTTTTGGAAGTTTCACATCTGCACATGATGTGTTTTGCTATCTGACAGCTGCATTATCCTGTTTGATGAGATTAAATAATGGAGCTACATCAGCAGCCTCTCAGCCGAACACTGTAATTGTCCATTGCAGTGTGTGTTGGCCTGACATCCCAGGTCTTTTTTTTATAGTTTTACAGTGTTCACTGAAGATAGCAAACACACATTGAATGTGGAGTCTCATCTGCCACTAAACCCATTCAGTAACAATGGCTTTAGTGTTGCAATAAAAAGTAATAAAAAGAGAAACAATGATTTTCTCTACAGCTGCAGGGAGAGATTAACCTTTTCGTCTAAAAGGTGATATTGCTTATCATGCGTGTGGTCAACCTGACCTCACGAGGCCACCTCCCCATCCTAACCCTAACCTCTTGGTTAATACAGATAAAGTCTGCAAAGATGTCATTAAGAATTACTGGCAATGTATTTGTAATATTTAAACCAATCCATAATGTATTTCTGACCCTAACCAAAGTGCTTTTATTGGCTAAACCTAAAAACCTGGAGTCGTAATGCAGTCGTCGGGGCCTCCTGCCTATTGAAGAAAGGCCAAAAAGTCAGCCGATAAAACACTGACACATAGATATACAGCATATGTAGAAATGCTATGTATTTTGGTGCACAAACATTGTGATTATATGAATTCATGGTTCGCAGGAAGGTACAATGGCAAACATTTTTTCCTGGTGATTGAGCTGTAACAACACTGCACCTTCAAGTGCGACTGGAAAAATATATTGCTGTAGTTCTGCGGTCACCAATTTTGCTGGCATGGTTATTGATTGGTAGTAGTTACTGCCTCATGCCCTCAGAGTGTTTCTCGCGCAGATGGTCTGATCCTAATGAACCAGGCTAGTGAGCCAGATGCTACACAAGATCCTGCGAGGTTATATGGAAGGAGTCTTACATGCATTTTTAATTGATGGACCAAAAACAACCATGAATGCACACACAGTTTAATTCAACATTAAACTGTGTTACAGATGTTGGCATAGCACACATGATTAGAGGAGTGTTATCATTCTATGGCTTCATCAGTGTATTATTTTTATGAATTAATGACTAAATGGGGATGTTTTTTTGCCCAAAGATTGCCTACTTTTGATGGATTGTGATTCAAATAGCAGCAAACTTTGCAATCATTGTCATTATCTGTGCTTTTAGATGTTTTCTTCACTTCATTAGGTTTTATTTATATGTATTATTTATCTGTATGCCATGTAAACATTCTGGATATTGATAATTGTGCGTTGTCATTAATTTGCTTCTGTTCCATTAAAATTAGTTGCCTAGTTGTTTTGGGGTTTTTTATTGATCTAGATTGCACTCTCATGGTTGCATTTATTTGAAAGTTTTAATACGTGGAAGGAAGAAACTAGTGGGCAGAAGCTAATGGTCACACTATGTAATATAAATGGATTTATAGATTGGATTCACTCATGAGAGACTCGAGAGGACATTACATTACATACAAACTGTTATATACTGTGGATGATACATGAATATAGACATTTATAGAGAGACTTGGAAAAAAAGAGGACGTTTGTATTATCAGCCAGGAGATGATAAAAACGAGCAAACTTGTATGGTTAACTTTATTTAGTTTGTGTGTAAGGCCTAATGATTGGCACATTGTAAACCATCTGTGATCCATTTACAGTGTTGTTTAAAATGAAACGTCATGAGCATTTTGTCTGTTTGTGTGTTGGCTGGCAGCTTGTGCTTCCCTGCTTGTCTCACTTTCTCTGCCAATCCGTCTGCCTGTCTGTGTCCTGCTCTCCATCCGCCTAAGTAATCTATGTCTATATCACTCGGGAGTGAGTGGCGGCTGAGATACTAAGAAGTCAACATAAAAACACTCATATACATTAATCATTTAATGTCACGATCCATTCAGATGACTCTGACACAATTTTCTTGGCCACAGTGATCTGCTGCATCTTTTTAAGTTGTTAAAAAGGGTCATTGCAATAAACGTTGCCCTTCAACTGAGAAAGTTTGGCAATTAAAAAAATGCACAAACCGGCATCCATTTTCTGTCTCTCAGTTTTTTTTTCAAGGATTGTGATGGCCAGTAGAGGGCAGCATTGACAACTGAGATATTTTGTGTGGAGAAATGTCAAATTAATCTTCTCTCCTCTCTCCTCTCCTCATTTCTCCTCATTTCTACTCTCCTTGTTTCTCGTCTCTCCTCTCCTCGTTTCTCCTCGTTTCTCCTCTCCTCATCCTCTCCTCCTTTCTCCTTTGCTCGTCCTCTCCTCTCCTCTCCTCTCCTCTCCTCTCCTCTCCTTTCTCCTCTCCTCCTTTCTCGTCTCTCCTCTCCTCGTTTCTACTCTCCTCGTTTCTCCTCTCCTCGTTTCTCCTCGTTTCTCCTCTCCTCGTCCTCTCCTCCTTTCTCCTTTGCTCGTCCTCTCCTTTCCTCTCCTCTCTTCTCCTCTCCTTTCTCCTCTCCTCGTTTCTCCTCGTTTTCCTCTCCTCGTTTCTCCTCCTTTCTCCTCTCCTCTCCTTTCCTCTCCTCTCCTCTCAGGGCCAAAGTGTTTCGAGGAAAAAAGGTCCTTGGAGACTACGACATCAAAGTGGAGCAGGTATAACACTGATTTTATAGATCTATGATGATGTAGAATAATGTATGAAAGGTTGAGAGGACACTGAACGAAGATGAAAATGAATTAACACCGTATTTACATATTTGATATGGAAATACGTACTGCGCATTGCTTCATTGACACGGTGAGACACTAGTGAAGCACCAGCTCTTTGATAAGCTCTACTACAGCAGGTTTAACTAGAATTTCTAAAAGACCTGAGTGATTTCAATGCAGTAAAGTCAGAAATAAAAGGCTACAAGTTGAGGTGCCTGAGTTGTCTGCTTTTATGTACTTGAGTGTTTGACCCAGGCTGTGGCCAGGATTTTTGAAAAAAGTATAGGCCTGCTCCTAAACTTTTCCTTCTTCAGGTCCAACAACAATCTTGTCTGTTAAAACATTTAACGTTTTTTTCTTATGCAGAGACATGTGTAAGTATTATTATTACTGTATTTTCTTGACTAACTGGATATATAATTACTTGGTCTATAAAATCTCAGAAATTAAGTAGTAACTGTAAGTTCACAAAAACTGAATTTTTCGTATCAATAGTCCAATCGCAAAGTTTACTCTCACACAACATTAAGACTGATCTGGTCTCACTGAGGACTTTGACAGAACAGTTTTGCATTCTTTATGTAACCTTAATAATGCAACCTTAATATCACAGTGTAACCAGTGTCAAAGTGCAGTTAAGTTTTATATTTAATTACATTGAGTTTTATTTGTCGTCTTGGTTTCATATTGGTTGAACCACCTTACCAGGAAACCATTTTGCAATGCTTGGGCTGCATTTGAAATGACTATTCTATGGTGTTTCATACCAAACAGTTTCACACCTAATAGATGTTGACAGTTAAATTACAACCTCAAGTGTCACCACAGAAACAGAAACAGACACCAGAGGAGATGGGAGTCGACAGTTATGAGTCACAGAGAAATCCTCATTGTGCTTGAAACCACACCAAAGAGCTGCTACGTGCATTATTTTACCAGAATAACAATGGTTTCAAACTCTTCATACAAGAATAGCATGGTCAGTTACTCGTAGTACTTCTGCAGAGGAGTTCAGTTAGCGGATAAAGTACTTTATTTACAGTTTGTTTTATCCCTAGTAGAAGATGTTAATGTGAACGATTAGTAAACGAGTAAAAAAATATTAGAAAACTATCTACAATTATGGAATAAAGTTGAAATAAAAAACAAAGAAGATAAGAGAGGATAATCATTTCGTTGTTTGGTTCATTTAAAGCACCAGGGATCACGTGTATGTGTATGCATCACTCATATGTGTCTACTCTTGTGTAACATTTATCATATAATGGGATTCCTGTGTCGACATTAAGAATTAATGTTGAAGCTGTCCTGTGTTCTCCTCGTAGGCTGAGTTCTCAGAGGTTAACCTTGTCTCACATTCAAATGGAACCTGTAACGTGGACATGCAGGTCGTCCGAGGAGGGACCAAAGTCGTCAGGTTAGTGTTACACACATACACACACACACAAACACACACACACACACACACACACACACACACATACACATGTTCGCACTGGAAACCACACCTCTCACCATTTTCAGTCTTTTACACATTTCACTTCTTCCTGTTGTCATCACGATAAGATAAAGCGCAAAATACACAAAAAACACAATACAAATAGATTAAATACATTAAATACATTTTGAAAAGAAAATGACCTCAGTCCAAATTCAAAAATAACACCCGGTTCTCAGAGAAGCGTTTCAGTGAATTTCAGAGCAGACTTCCTTTTATTAGGGTGTTTTTTCTGTTTCTTTGTTTCTTTTTTTCTTTCTCTTTTTTCATTTCCACCCTATTGAAAGTGACAGTAGTGACAGCGAACAGGGGTGAACAGCATGCAGTGTGCTGCTAAAGTTGAACTGGGAAAGTTGTGGTTGCTGTGCACGGCATGAGTCCTACCCACTCAGCCACCACGACGCCTCTTTCAGAGTTAATTGTACTGTTTTTGTGTTGACATTTGGTCTTGTGACAACATTCAGTCATTTTCATAACTATCATAGTAAAACTGCAAGGATGTCTTCATCAGTTTTCAGACTTTAGTGAACCTTTAACTTGTTTATGCATCAATTAATGTCCAAATCTTTTATGTGAGATCAGAGACAAAAACATAATGAACAGTAAGTCAACTGTACCTAGAGACTTGTGAACATACTGTAAACCAGACAATCAGCGGCGCACTCTAACACCACAAACCACACTGACACCAGCTTCTCAGCTAAAGCTGCCAGTGACTAAACAAAACTCTAACGCCCACTGCTCACCCACCAACAAAGCCAACAGGAAATGAAGACAGCAGCCTCAGACTGATTATCAGCATCTCTGGCCTGTAATTAAGCTTTATGATGGGTTGGTCTGCACACGCTCACGCATAAACATAGAGTCAGCTGTGGCCACTGCATGAGAGACTGTGGAGTCAGGGAAACTTTGATTCACAGCGTGATTCACACTGACCGGCGAGACAGTATCAAGTCAGGTTGTTACGTGTACATCTATACAACAGTATTCTCTTACAACACCTCCTTTGAGCCCCTCATAGATTTTTACATGCACGTTTGACTTTTAAACTTTCTACATTTGTCTCCTTAATTGCACCGCATCCATCGATTTCAACTCAAAGTAGTGATTTTTCTATCTTCTCTGGGTCTGTGTTGCTAAGTAACTCTCGTACCAATGATGAAATCTTTTCCACATTCAGAACATTTCGCAGTTTTTCTAATGCATCATAATGATAGAGTACAAATCAGATCCTTAACTCTTTTTGTCTTCCGTAGTTTTTGATTGACTACAATTGAAAGAAACAGTAATTGATAACACAATGACGCAACAATGTATTGAAATGAGAATATGCTGTGAGAGATATTAACATTGTAATAAATATGGAAATTCATTATTGATCAATTAGCACATGTTACAATGTAGACTTTGCAGTGAGATCCAGGGAATGTTACGTTACAAAGACGTAGAGGCTGTGAGCAAATCTATCTATCTATCTATCTATCTATCTATCTATCTATCTATCTATCTATCTATCTATCTATCTATCTATCTAT
>JAPQRN010000021.1:11708345-11720658 GCA_037367275.1 Coranthus polyacanthus
TTAGTCTAGAATTGAAATTCTTCACTTTTTTAGGTTATTTTCCAACCCATTCAACAGAACAAAATGTTGCTTTTGTAACTTTTTGCTTTTTGTCTAAAAGCCTTGAATTTATTGTCGTGTGAGGGAGTTGGAAATCTGTGTAGGTTCATCTGTGTTTATCAGTGGTTATGCATGGCTCCTCGAAGTGGCTCAGTGTGACTTTCGGAGCAGAAAGGATTTCTATCAGTGTTGAGTTTTGCCCTCCGTTGCCTCTCTTCTCTCTCTTCTCTCTCTCTAGATGTTGTAGCCTTATCGTGTACATGTTTTCAATTCACAGCCTCGTTCGTTAGCTGTGCAGACCTGGGCTCGTTACAGCTCCGAGCGCATTCATTTACTTTACATAAGTAAATTACTTAAGGCTGGATTGAATTGTTGCCACGTCGAAGGTTTTTTTTTTGGTTTTTTTGGTTTTTTTTGTGGAAAAACAACGCTGTAAAGTCAGTGAATGCGTTTCAAATAACTCATGTCTGTAGCTGTGACTGGTGATTTCTTGTTTCACCTCTGTGTAGATCTATCAACAGTATTGTAATTTGTTGATTATTCTCATAAAAAGACATTGAGACAGTAGTGCAATAACACCTCGACGTGACTGTTGAGCGCTGTCACCCTATTATAAATATATGACCATAAATACAGGACGTGTGTATCTGTTAAACACCTTATTCTTACTGTACATTCCCTTTAAGATTCCTTTCGGTGGACGCTTTTCCAGGTTGCTTTAACTGCAGCTGGGTGTCACGTTAATATGCCATATTAAAGTGCGGGATTTTGCGAGAATCACGTTTGTAAATCGGGACTGAATTCTAAGGCAACCTGGAACACACCCAGTACCTTAACCGATCATTTTTCAGTTTACTTCATATGTGTAAAAGAAAAAAAAAAAGAAATAAATCTCAACTTTTAAAAACTGCATATCAACCTGTCTGCTTATCAGTCATCGGTACTATGTTGCGAGTAAATTAAGACATATTGTATTTGTATGTATGTGTGTGTGTCATCTCAGGAGTTTATTTTTTGTAACATATTGACTTATTTATTTTATTTTTTTTGAGGTTCTATATTTATGGTACAGTACCTATTGTTTGTTTTTTTTTGTATTGTGTTTTTATTTGTAACGCAATACCGCTTTGCATGATCTGGTGACCGACAATGTTCATTTTCTTTTCTGTACAGATGAAACTTAATAAAGATGTGGTTCCGTCATTCACCGATTCACCAAGTGCGATTTGTGCCGATGTGTAGTTCAGTTTCTGTCTTCTTATCGCAGGAAATATCCGTGACTGAACAACTGAGACCAACGTGATGAAGTGAGTTAGTAAAACCCAAATAAAAAAAAAAAAGAACCATCATCGGACGTGAAGTTTAGATTCTTCATTTCTAACCATTTTTGTCTGTTGTTGTTTTGAATTATGCAAACAGAGAGTCTAAAGACATGCCGTCGTACTTAGATATTTTTAATTCATTCTGAAAGCCTCTGAGGTCATTCTGTGTCTTTGGGCTACAGAAATAAAATGTGCAGTTTAAGGATCCTAATCCAACACTGGGAACATGGAAGGGGTGACTCAAGACGACAATAAACGCATAGAAAAACAAACATTCGTTCTTTGCGTCCTGAGCCAGAAGTCTCAGCTAATTCATCCAAAATATTGCGATCTCGTATTTTTCATTGAGATGTTGCGCTACCGCTACTGAGTCAGCAGGTGGCGCCGCACACACATTTGAAAATACACGAAGGTCTGTCTCATCTGCTGAGATTTTCCACTCAAAGAACCTCTAATGTGTGAATTCAAACCATCATAACACGTGCTGCCAAATCGACAAATTACTGTTGAGTCACAAAGCAGGACTTTCTTTATTCTAGCGTCAACGGTATCCGCTACTAATAAAAGTCACAATGAATAACGGAACAACTATGTGTGTGTTTTCCAGAAAAGACCTTCATCGGGAAGTATTTTTAAATGAATATGAAATAATACAACAAGAAAAAAAAATGTGACAGACTTCCGAACACCCTCTTTAAATGATAAGGCTCGTCTCTCCATCAGAGTCTGATGTAATGAAATGAAACGTGCTCGGGCAGATGCGCTCCCACTCTCACAGAATGTATAATGAAGACAGTGGAAAACACTCTCGGTTCCTGGTCCATGTGACGACCAGTCAGCGGAGATCTGTGGGAACGTCTCCATCACGCTGCTCATAGGGACATGGACGTGGGCGTTCAGTGTACCAAAGCAAGCCTATACTAGCCAAACCCTGTTTGTCTTGGTGCTCATCCCAACCTGCTGGAGCCAGCGACGCAAAGGAGGCCAACTCAGAGAGAGCGAAGGGGAAGCCAGCTATTAGTTTGGCGAAATATTACAAGATAAAGATTATATTAACAAACGGAGACGGGAGTTTCTTGTGCCAAGTTCCATCGCTGCTTTTCATTTCCACGGCTTGAAAAAAAAAAATTAATAAATTAAAAAAAAAAAAAAAAAGTGACAGTTCTGCTTGATAACTCACAAATGTGTCCAGCGCCGCAGATACTCGGGCTGGAACGCAGGAAGATGAACATTTTTAGACACCAGAGCTGCAGTGCATCCAACCTAAGTACCTCTGGGACTGAAATGTATAAACAATAAGAAATGATTGCTTCATTTTGTTTGTGAAAGCGCAACTCTCACGGGCATCGTTTCTTCGTTGAGCACAAAAGGAGCTCTGCGTGGGGAGGACCATTACGCATGTGAGAGAGAACGAGAAGATGTGAGTGTGTCTGTAAATGATCAAAGTGTGTCAGCTGTCTTGGTTCGCAGTATGGAGTTGACAGATCAAAGTCGACGAAAACCAAGCGAAATCTAATTATTTTTCTTGTTTTTTGCTGCCGTTAAACAGCAAATGAAGGGTTGTTTTCCGTTACGTTTCAGAACAGCGCGGGGCACAGATCTGCGTCTTTTGTCATGTTTAGGCCTCGAAAACACTTTGACTTATTAAGACCGCTCATCTGGCAGTGAATGACAGATACATAGTAGCATCTTTTTCTCGTTAAACGTTAGTGCAGAGGGATTTCTCGCACACAAAGACGAACTGAAATGCGATCGAGGCCTTTCACCTAAATACCCACTTAGATGCACTTCAGAAGCTACATCACCGGGTCAGACAGAAGGTCACATCGTCTGACATCAAGACAAAAAAAAAAACAGGAACATTTGTTTCTTCATGGACTCAAGTTTTTGGTTTTGGAAACATTTCCTCACCAGGCTGCCTGTTGCGTATGAGCTATACCCAAAACCAGATTTAGGCAGCGTTACGCACACGTCCATGTGAGGTCAACCCAACGTCCTGCAGCTCAAATAGTTACTACAGGCACCAGTACGGTCGTTTTCACGAAAGGGGAATTTTTTTTTTTCAACTCAAACCGTTTAAAAAAAAAAGCAAGAAAGAGAAATGATAACTTCAGGCGATGATATATTTTGTTTTCGCGATAAGGACGTCGACAAAGGGTGAACAACCACAAGTACTTTCAGCCAACGTAGAACAAATAGCCTGCACAGACTTGAGTGTCTTGGTGAGAGGGGAAGAAAAAAAAAATAGAGTGAGGTTTAGTTTGGGGTTAGTCTAAGGTCCAAGAACTTACCACAAAGTCTGCAGAGATGCAGCACATGAGCAACAGCCATCTAGATGTGCATCTACTTTTGAAGCTAATAGAGAGACGAGTTTTTTCAGCGATGGACTGTTGAGATATGGTTTTCGTAGAAGCATCTCTTCCTGGTTCAAAATAAAAACTGGATTTTTTTTGTCGGGTTTTTTTTTCTTGACTCTCCGCCTTCTTCTGTCCCAATTCTTTTTTTTTGTTCTCCAGAAACTGACTTGATTCAGTTAGGCTGCAAAATCTTTTAACAGGTGCATTCGGTCATACCGTACCTGAACCAAAGCACGGGCGTGTGAACATGTGCCTGTAATGAATAATATCCTCCGACTGACTCAGATCTCTGATAAGTCAGCCAACAAAATAACCAAAAGTTAAGTGAGGAGGGGAAAAAAATGATATCATGAACTTAGGTGAGCTACGTTTGGCGTTAAACAATGAACAACAACAACAAAAAAAAAAAAACAAAGAAAAAAAAGTGAATCCAAACATTTAATACACGACCTGCTTCTCTCAAACCAGAGCTATAAGGAGTAATATGATGCCTCTTCGTGTGTCCTCTGGATCCAGAGTGTGTTGAGGAGGGAGGAGAGAGAGAGAGAGAGAGCGAGAGAGAGGCAGGCAGACACAGACCACAGGAGCAGCAGGAGCAGGAGCGGCGGGACCAGAAACCTCCACGGCGCACGGACCGGACCGCTTTGACGCTGCGCTCCGGTGACAAGCGACGACGCGCACGGCACGTTCGTACAACCGAAGAAGAGCCAACCGCACTACGGTCCAAGTCGAAAGAAAGCGAGTGGGCTCGGTCTGCTCTGCGCTTCAGCACTGATCGGGTCAGTCACCTTCCGCTCGGTTTGCTGCGTTGTGCGTGTGTTGTTGTTGTTGTTGTTGTGTGTGTGTGTGTGTGTTGTGGCTGATGATTGAATGGTAACCCTACTAGAAACCACTTTAACAGATGATTCGATCCGGTGTGAAACGACCGTGCTTCTCTAAAAAAAAAAACGCTGGCATTCACGACGTGGACCGTAAAAGGTTTGGATGGTCGCTGTTTGCGTTAAGTCGTCCAGTCCGACACCTGATGAGACGCTGTACGCGTCGTTGAGTTGGACGCGAACAGCCAGTGGTTACGCAGAAGAGGTGGGGTGGTGATGGTGGGAGGGGGCGTGCGGCTACAAGACTGACAAGTGACGCTCAGTTCAGGTGCGGGTCCACGGTGTACGCGTCTGAGGGCCGCAGTGTGAGACTGAACTTGACATGCAAACACCAGGCAGTGATTTCAACCATCAAAGTGGTCAAAGCTTCTCAGGTGAGCCCAAGGAGTTTGTGCGTTTTTTGTTTTGTTTTTGTTTTGTTTTTTTTACTTCATTTTTTTTTTTTTTTCATATAGATAGATACACACACACAAAAAAAAAGAGTTCAAACACGTGCCATTGTTAATCATCTGTGACATGCGAGGCACTGGTGGATCTTGCACAACTTTAAGGCGGTTCTGTGTTGGAGCTGAGCAGAAGGTCTTGGCCATGACTCAGCAGAATGTGGACACAAGCTCTGGGGCCAACACTGATTTCACTGGTTGTGGTTGGCCCACATCTGTGAATGTCTGTCTTCATCACTGTGTATCATTTACACATTCATAATTAATGCTAATACACTAGCAGTTAATTGAGCAATGACCCCGGTGTTGTCAAAGTGAACGTTTTGCATGTGTTTTGGTCTTTTGTATTAAGCTCTTTTTTTTTTTTTTTAGATGTGCCTTCCTTCCAGGCAGCAGTCGGTTTACGTTAACCTCACAGGGCTCTTTTTGCAAATGTTGCCGTAGTAAGTATTTGACTTTAGTCAGATGTGAAGCTGTTGTGGTGATGCAGGTGGGTGTCCTGTCCAACGGATGTGTGTCCGGTGTCTGCTGTGATGGATGAACTTTAAACTAGTTTTAAATTCATCCAGTTTTGATAGTGTGATGACAAACCGTTGTCTGAAAGATAGAAAATTAAACTAACCATAGAATACAACTTTGTATTCGAGAGGGAGGCACTTATGGGGTAGCGGTATTCAGTGTCTGTGGTTACAGAAAAAATGTATAAAATCAACCTGCTTTTTGTAAGGAAAGTAGCAACAAATGGTAAAAAGAAACCATCAACCACCCGAGCCAAGACGTTTTCTAACTGTCAAAGCCAACATGATAATAAATAAAATAATTAACAATGACAGAAAAAGAGAAAAGGCACCAAAACTATTTGTTCACACTTGCTGTAAAATGTTGCACACAGCGTTGCATGTTTCCTCGGGTTTTAAATTCCATAATGACATTATCAAACGGACATAAACCATGAGGCTGTTATTAGAATGTTGTATCATAGGTTTTAAGTTCATTAAAGGTTAAAGTGTTGTCCCTTGGTGAAACCTGGCTATTTTAGGGCCGGAGAACTTTGAATAAATTCGTGGTTGGGAAATAATCTCTATTTTGGAGAAGTTATAAAAGGTCATTTCTCTGATTAAAATACACATCAGGATTAATCAGAGAATCATTTTTTAACACAGTAACTTGCTTCACTTCGATGTTATTTTAGAAGTCATACGGGGATAGCTGTTGGGTGGTTGTTATATAATTTTCAAGTGTAAACCGGTCACCAGAAAACACACGCGCTGATACAGTGAATTAATGCTTATCTAGTTTTATAATTCCTAAAACGCTGTGTGTGTGTGTGTGAGTGGGTTCTGTATGTGAATGACTGCGAGAGATTCGGACTTTGCTCTGTTGTCATAAATGAAAGGAGTGTCTGAAGATAGCATACCATGTTTGTGTTGCCCTTAACGTGGCCTGAAAGTCAGGTTTAACTCAGTGTAGATGACATACTTCCACGCAAAACTTCGTTTGAGTTGGTGTAAAGGTCTTTTAAAAAGAGGCACAGTGGATTTAAAAAAATTTTAATTTCTGTTTCTTGGTGCTTATTTAAAACACTGGAAATGTAAGGCGTCAAAGTTGTTTTTCAGTGGCTGCATGAGTAAGAGAGGCTAAAAAAATAGACCATAACGAGTTGTGTTTCGAGGAGCTAATTATAATCACTGCATGAATGTTTGAGTAAAGGAAGGAGGATGTTAAATGTGTAGGATTTATATAAATATACAGATAAAAAAAGAGCGACACGCGTCGGTTCAACCCACAGATAGTTAACATGCAAACCACTTTTGCCTCCACACCGCTAACATCCTGGTTTTGCTATAATTCATCTTTTCACTTTGTCAATTTTGTTTTCAGAGACTCTACCTTTGATTTGGTTTTATCAGATAACACCGAGGCCACGTTGATGTAGATTACCCTTAAGGTCATCAATTTGTTTGTTTTTTGTTTGGTTTTTTTTCCAAAATTAGAGGTAATTATTAACTTCAAGGCCAGTCATGTCATCCTTTACTGTCCACATCCACTTCCAAATGGATTTATTTTGACTGCAAACAAAATATGGCCAATGAGCAAGTTGTTAATTCGGGAAAAAAACCAGCTCTATCAGTGTGGTCAATAAGCCAGAGATGAAGCAGAACAAAGTTTTGAGTCACCACATAGCATCTCCACAGCACTTCTAGCACAATATAAACATATTGAGATAAAATGCTTAAATCACACCAACGCTGGGTAGAAGTGACACGTGTTCAGGACGACATTAGAGCAAGTCCTTGCGCGAGGAGCTGAATATACCCTCATATTTATAAAGATATTTTCCACTTTTTGGCCTTTCACACTAGATTGAATTATTGATCCCATTCCAAAAAGGTTCTGTTTCGCTCTTGGTTTTAATCATCCGTCGAAAGGTTCACAACAGACGGTCGTGTTTTGTTGTCCGGTCAGATATCTTTGGAACCGATGGCCAAATTGGAATAGATCAAAATTATCCTTTGATAAAAAAACGGCTTCTTTCGTGAAGACACAAACACATGCACAAAACAAAATAGGAAACGTTTTCTCACCGGTGCCCTTTAACATAGATATTATTCACCAGACCACAGGAATATCAGCCTTTAGCCTAATTTCCCTTTTAGAAAGACGTGGGACCTCGGTCTCTAATGGGAACTTCACACTGACTCAGATATGATGTACTGATGTTTTTGTGTGGTTCACTGCTTCAGATGTCACCCAGTTACATATAACAGCTTAATGACGATGCGTGGAATAATAATATATGATATGTAACTTATACATACTCCTTTTTTTCATTCATAAACTCGTATATGCAAAAAGGCTGTGGGGCAGAAAACACTACTAGCTCTTTTTAGAAACATTGTGTAGGTTTTACACCCCTCAGCATTTGTCTGTGCTATTGTTAGTATTATATGTATTACTGTATTATCTGGTAGAACTTTAGATAAATTGCTAATCCCTGGCCCATTAGTTACCGTTGCTGTGTCATCTGGTGTTGACCATTAAAAATTCAAACTTTTTAAACAACGGGCTGTTTATTTCAGACAAAGGCAGACAAAAGTGGCAACCAATTTTGCTGAAAAGACAACTGTTTCAAGCAGATTTTGTCTGTAATCATAAAAGGTAAAAATGTAAGTTGAGGCTACATGCTGTATGTGGTCGCAACTTGAAACCGTTTCCACTTGTAGAGTCTTTCAGAATGAGGAATAGCAGGTATGCTCGGGGTTTCTAAAACTTCCTTAAACGTGATAGAGTACGGGACGGAGCTCTTAGCATTCATCATACACTGTGACAGAGTCCCGGCCCGGCCTCCACGCAATGTGGAAATACTACACAGCTGAATGTGTAACATAACCCACAAACCAGTGTTACTGAATGATTTCTGTGAAGTGATTTCAGCACCGTACAGTGCACAAAGACACTTTAATTCATTTTTTATGTGTGTTTTTTTTTTGTGTGTGTGTGTGTATGTTGTTGTTTGAGAAGACTCCGAACTGTTTAAATGTTGAGCATCTTTCCAAAAAGACCCATGAAATGGTTTTGGCACGTGGCCATTGCTGATCTGTGATTGACATTCGATGCACCAGGTGGGGCTGTGGTGGTGGGGTTTCACAAACAATTGTTGACCCTCGTATACTTATTTTGCTCATTGTAAACCTTCCTTGAACCTCCCTATTTTACGGTTATAAATGAGTTTCTTTTACGTACACCTTTCCCGGGACGCTCACTTCCAGTACGTTCTGTCAATGAGAATCACATGATGTGTTGTTTTGTTATTGTTCGCCTAAACAGCAGCTGAAGGCGGCATACTCCTGTGTTTTCCTCTCCACTTCGAGGAACAGGGCATGACCCTTCTCACATTGTACCTCTCCCTCTTCCTACTGCGCAGACCTCCTGTCACTCCCCATCTCTGTCAAAACACAGGTTTAGCTGTAAGTCGTCACCGCTTTGATTTCTCACACGACTCCCACAGATGATATCGCGCTCTCCCGAAAGCGACCATTCCCATGTGTTGCGTCATTAGAAATGGCATCTATTCTTTCTGCCCTTCTCTACCATCCTTATCCTCCTTTTCATTCTACCTCACACACATGGTGTTTTTTTTTTTTAAACGTCTCCGGCTCAGAGGTGTGTGTTTGTGTGAGCGAGGAAACAATAAATTCAGACTTTGTTCTGTCGGCATAAACAGTAGGACTGTCCTAAAGTAGTTTATGTTGCGCTCACGTGTGCTAATATACATTATGTCTTTCAGTGTGACGGTGAGATACATGTGTGTGTTTGTGTGTGTGTAAGGCCTTGACAATACACACCACTCCTTCCCCTTATCCAGTGAGGAAGCTCTTAAGGCTCGAGGGACTCATCAACTATTAACTCATAACTATTTAAAGGATTTGGGGGAAAGTTCATGTCCTCAGATTATTGTGGAAACTGCAGATTCCCAGAGAGTAGCATATGGAGCACACACACACACACACACACACACACACACACACACACACACACACATACTGTGTGCTGCAACAGTAGCTGCACTTTCTCACTCTGAATCTTTCCATTTCTTTACGTGTGTCCTGACCTGCTCTTGTGTGCGAATACTTACTCATATGTGAGTTCAAAAAGAAAGTATGTAACATCCAGTGTGTTTACATGCGCTTGTGTGTGTGCAAATATCAGCATCGTAATGTAGTGTATGTTTCCTCTAATGTGGTCGCACGGCCGCGTTCAGTCGCTCTTTTGTTCTGTGATACAAGGCTCACCTCACGTCTCAGTCACATTATGATCTTGGCAACACTGGACAACATATCCTAAACACCATAATGTGTGTGTCTGTGTGTGTGCGTCTAAGGCAAGCTCAGCCATCACAATGGACAATTAAATGCGGGGATGATTAAAAGCCGTGTTATAACTATAACGGTTCTTGCTAAGGTTGAAGTAGATTTGGTGCTGGAGGCCGATAGGATTCAGGACTTCAGGAGTCTGGTCCAATCTGCGTCAGTTGGTGGGACGTAAAATCTGGCTCAATGGAAGCTCTAGTCCTTGTCTGCGAAGTATTTATGACGTTATTGTCGTTTCTCTTCTGATCCGTATGCTCTCCAGAGCAGACAGAGCAGATACATCAAAAAAATATCTTTAGAGAGAGGTTCTATTATTTAACATCATGTCTTTTTAGAGCCGCAACATCGGAGCCTTTCCCAAACTATGGTAGCTGTTTTTAATTGGGTCATCAATTGCCAGAGTAAAATACATACCAATAACATGATATGTGAAATCATTTTCCCAATTAAAATAGTCGAGAAGTGTTCTCTGTAGGAGTTTCTAAATGTTGACCTATGTGAAACGCAGAGGTTGGCAAGAGACGTAATAAGACAAAAATGACATAAAAGATCAAAACAACAAAATGTAAAAGACAAAACAAGAGGAAAGCCATGTAAGATGCAACAAGATGCAAAATATGTAAATACATGAAAGAGAGACTTTCAGACAAATTGTTTTGACGTGGAAGAGAAAATTCTTCTAACGCTGTCTCTGTAGACAATTTGACAAATCTCTGTTCAATAAGACATCAAAGTTTATGAATGTGCAATAACATAACTAGGAAATTACCCTACAAATCACTCAGTCGATCAGTATGTACTCCTTTCTGGGTGTGAATCTGTGCGGGATATTGAGAATAAGTAACTGTGCTGATTTGGTGGAATGGGACAAGGTTGAAGGCATTATATTTTGGAGCAGATCCATAAAAAGGGGCATAATCTCTAATTTGTTTAGATGGATTTGTCTGAATTAGCGACCTGTGAGGTCTCGGTGGAGGTATGCGATCTTGCAGTGCCCCTCTAGTTATATGTACGTCGATTTTCTTTAGTCTTCAGATTTGTTTCTTACTTCGAGTCTTCGTTGCTCTAGTTCCACGTTTCCGCTGGTTCACTAAAAAACAGCCAAACAATTGCCACAGGGCTGCGAAAAGCCAGCGACCGCAGCAGGTGAGGCCTTGGGTATGTGCAAAACTGAGACTGCGTGCTTTTTTTTTTTCACACAACAAGCTCACAACCAGCTGTTTCCAGTAAATTACACAAGTATGAAGGCATCTTGTTGTTCACCAGCGTCTGACACTGTTCATAATACGTTGTCTTCGCTGCGTGGGGTATTCGCTCAACTGGCACAAAAACACACATCCTGACGAAACAAAAATGCTAAATCTTTTGATGAATGGAAAAACCACTCTTTGATATAACCCAGCGAGTCATTTTTCTCACTTTTCCCCACACCTGAGGTTTTTCAATGCGTGGTTTATGCTGTTAACCTCCAATACTCTCTTTTACAAACAAAGGGCTACATTTGTCATAGTGTGGGAAGCTGACTTTGTGCTAATGTCTGTGCTGTCTTTAAATTGCCCCCAAAACATTTTATACTAGCTAATGCTTTAATTGTTTGGGTTTTTTTTGGTTAAATTTGGATCTTACTGTCACTTTCTACTTTGTTCTCTCATGCTCTTATAGCTCATTTGCTGCTATTGATGATCCTTCTGTCTTTTTGTCTCCACTAGGGATCTTTTTCCAATGGACTTTGCATTTTTAGAAGTTTTGGTTAAACCTGTTGTATGAGAGCTCAGTGATCCAATGTGAAACCACTTGACCCTACCTGTCCAACCTTGACCCTTTTCACTGAATAACACAGCTCTAAGTGAATGATTGATGGTAAGAGACAAGCTGAATCTCTTAGTTCAGTCCGTCTGCCTCCTATAATCAGACTACGCACTACGAAAGTGTAAAATGTCTTCTGTTCCGCTGCTACGTCTCTATATTTGCATCTGCATCTCGTATACGGTCACTTAACTTATGTCCGAATCTATCTGAGGCAGACTTTTCCCATAGTTACAAATAATGAGAAGAAACCACTTCTCTCTTGGAGCATGTGAAGTCATTTCTGTGTATTTGAATTAGTAAAATCCGAACACATTTGTTTGCAGGGACTAATAACTCTATAGACTGAATCGTCTCGTGCTCATGTACATTAACTTAATATCGCTGTAAATGTGTAGAAGTCGCTAGAAAAATCATCATGTGGAACGAAGAAATGAGATACCCATCATATTAAATGAATGTTATTATTCTGTAGGTTATGAACACGTTACTAATCTGTTATTACTGTCGAAATGTACCAGTTTCTGAGCGATAACAGCTCTCATATTCCAGTAAGAAACCGACTCAAGTAGCTGTTTTTGATGCATTGCAAGAGGA
>JAPQRN010000021.1:11755204-11774745 GCA_037367275.1 Coranthus polyacanthus
CCCGCAGCGCCCGAACCCGAAGCGTCCGAACCCGAAGCATCCGAACCCGCAGCGTCCAAACCCGCAGCGTCCAAACCTGCAGCGTCTGAAGATGTCCACAGAACCTGCAAGGCCCACCTCTTTATATTTGACAGTGAATATCAGGAAGAAGACTCTCAGTCCCTTGTTGGTGACAGTACAGCACGTCCTGCTGACCCACAGTCAAACGTGAACAAAGACACTGCACGTTCTTTGACTCAGGCTCAGTTAGAGGAGGACAAACAGCGAATCAGAGACCTGATGAACCAGACACATCAGGTGAGCATTACAGTGCAGCACATGCGCGGTTGCTACTGCAGTGTGGTTAGACCTACTTTTTGTATTTCTACAAGAAAGACTGCATACTAAAGACCAGCAGCACTCATTTCAATCCACGATCTTACCTCAGTCATATACTATTAAGAATTCATGTCAATCTTATCTCTGTTTTTCTTCTAGGACTTAGCAAGTGTAACCAAAGCTCTGCTGAAGACCAGTGGGGACTGGTCTGCTGCAGTGGATCTGCTTTTGGATCCCTCTTCCTTTTCAGGACCATTTTGGACTTTCTCTGACGACAGGCTTTTGCTTTCAGGTGATCCCGATGCCCGTCAGCAGCTGCAGGAGAAGTATGGTGAAGAGAGCGTTTCCAAGAGGCTCATGTTCCTTGAGACTGAAGGATGAAACTGAGATTAGAAGAATGATTGAAGTTAACTGGAGTTTTAATTTCCTCTTCCACTATCACCGGCTTCTGTGATGGTATTCGTGACAATTCATGAGAATTGTAAATTTTGTAAGGTGTGGAAATTTGTGGCGCTTCTTTCATTACCAGTGTCTTTTGAAGCAAGAAAATCCCAGGTTAAATTGAGATGCTTTCATGTAAATAGAGGCTATTGGCACCACACCGATGCCTTTGTCGAGAATATATTTTAATGATTTTTAGCATGAACAAATTGTATTTTATTTTTTAATGTTATACATTCAAAAGTGTACAATAAATTGTTTACCATTTGTAGTAACACATACCATAAAGTCACCTATCTGAACTGATGACAGAAATAGTAATGATTTGATCAATAAGGGAAATAAACTCTGAATTTCTAAATACGTTGAGTTTACTATTTAAATGAAAAAAAAAAAAAGAATATATTGACTGAAAAATACAAAACAAAGCAAACACACTTTGATTTTTATCCAATCCACCATTTTATTTCATTTACCCCAATATCAACTGAGTACATTCATAATTTTGAAACAATTTGCCCCAGACCCACATGAACACATACCGAGAGTTTAAACAAAAGATATACCCACAAATCTAAGAGAGAGAGAGGAAAAAAAAAATCAACCACTAAACCTGGACCCACAGGGAGGGATATGATGCAAATGAAACACAGAGGTCTTCAGATTTTACCCAAATATGGCCACAAGTATTGCTGCACCTTTTATGTCCTGTCGTCTTAATGAAACGCAAAGGTGATAATGATGTTAACAGCAAACACATACGCAAATGAACATGTAAAACCATATGTTGACTCAAAAGTTGACATAACCATGTAATCCCAGTGCTACACTGATTAAAAACCACTCGTATAAAACCCTTTTAAGTAAGAAACATTCACATCCATCAGGAGCAAATTTACGTTATACCCTTAGGTCACATACTGTAAGTTGGTCAGGTAAGAAACACAAGTAAAGCAATACATACCAAGGTCTCCAATAACATAACAGCGCACCACACCACAGATCCCTGGATTTCAAAAGCTAAAGTTTTTGCTCAGCTTTTACTTTTAAGGTCTTCAGAAGATGCCTCAAATCGAGCTACATTCAACACAGCGGGTTGCAACAGTTTGTTGGGTTTTGTTTTTTTCTGTTTTTTTTTAATTGATTTAGTTGGATTTTGACCTGTTTGAAGAGACAAGAGTGGCGGTACTACACTTAATGTTCACAGAGTTACTGATTTTGGAAAACCAAACAGTTTTTAAAATCAGAGTCTATCTGCAAACTAACATGTCTGTGGCAGACATGTACAAACACTGAGACTTTTCCCGAGTTAGTAGCAGTCATAGCTTGATTTACATCTTTGTCGTGTTACTGTACACATTTGCTTTGGTTGGCTGGTTAGTGTGATGATCCGAGGATTATGGGCTACAGTCTCATGGAGGAAATGTGAAAGACAGCAAACTGTGTTGTTAGGCCTGCTGTTCCTGGACGTTGCAGCCGTACAATTAATAAATAATGTGTTTGATGTGGTTGCTACAAAGTACAGTACCAATAAAAGAATGGCTCTTTGTTTCTTATCAGGCTGGTTTTACATCAACACAAAGATATGAAGGCTCCATGTGAGAGAGGATATTCCTCACTCTTGTCTGATACAGTGGATTAGTTTTGTTTTATTACAGGTGATTTGATATGGTCAATAACTGACCACATTGTTTGGAACAAAATTAATAATTATGCTAAGTTAATAAAGCTGAATGTGGTGACAGAAACATACTTTGGTTAACACAGAATGATTAAAAATCAGTGAAAAATACTCTTTTTTTTTGTCACATATACAGTAAATTGATTAGGAGAGAAATTAATAAAAATGTAGCGCAGCCTGCATTGCAGCTATTTAGTTCAAAACAGGTTATTAAAAAAAAAAAAAGAAAGCTCCTTTCCTCCACACAAACATGCTGAAATAACAAAAGGCCTTTATTTTAACATTCTGCTTCTTTAAAACTTCAAGATAGAAGTAGCACTTACACTTTGATCCAGCAAACCATTCATACATTATGTTACAAAGAGGCGACAAAAACGTCACTTCTGTCCCCATGCGTCGATCGGTTTCTACGCTAATCCAGTGAAAGCACTGAAAAGCCATTGGTCGGACATCTTAATCTGCTGCAATAAGACAAATGAACAAAAAGGCCTCTAGGGTGTACGATCACATGCCTACAGCCCTCTATGTACAGTCTGACATGTCTAGCCCCTGTTTAAAAAGACGAAGCAGCAGGATGCGCAGCCTGTCTGGAACAGAGTCATTACACGACCGCAGGGAAAGTCTAAAAACCCATGAGAATAACACAGACGCAAACATTTCTCCCATATAAAAAAAAAAAAACATGTATGGATGCGAATGGAAGTGTTTTAAGTGTGTCCTTTGGTTCTGCTTTTCTGTTTGGCTCTTTTGATAAGCATTGTCAATTTATTAGATTTGATCAAAACAAACACAAGGAAAATGCACTGCCTGTTTCAGTAATAAGTAGCTACTGGAATAAGGCAATGTAAATGTCACTAAAGACATTACATCTTTTGTAGAGGGGGCACTGTTCCAGTTTTCACTGTTAACATGCACAAAAAAACCAAAAAAACACTCCATACTGAGATTATTCCACACTCAAATGCACAAAAAGGAGTACTCAAAATGATACATAGAAAACACCTGCTTTGCTTAAAAGGCTAATTGTATTGGTTTCAGGAGAAATGAGGAAGGGTGAAAGCCAGTCCAAAATTAAGGCCAGCTAAATTGCATAGAACTTCAGTAGTGCATTAATGCATCAAAAGGCTGTGCTCCGTTCCTCTGTCAACTCTGGCAACCTTACAGAGTTCCCGCAGAAACTCCCAACACCATCCGTCTCCACTTTTTGTGTTGTCTCCTTGGCAGAAGACACTTAAGCTCAAACCAGTTTAGTTTGGATTGCAAATACCCCATCTGGACCCTTATAAATCATGTCAAAAACAAAACAGGAGTCCAATTCAGGGGTGCAGACGTTTTTCGATCTAAAATGAACGTTAAAAAGTGTAGGTGAAAGTTGTTTTTAGTGAATAATGTATGTTGTTCAGCGAACAAGGAGCACAATATGTACTGTATTCAATTCCTTTAGAAAAAAAGGATGTTAATAGGGTAACAATTTGTAAAAAACACTTCTCAGCCAGTCTAAAATGTTTGAGAGTATATATATATATATATATTTTTTTTTTTTGTTATCTCCCCCAAATTGATGTGAAGCTCAAGTTTGAAGATCCAGTGAGGCAGCAGTGAGGAAGAGAGCACAGCTCGGACTCTATATGCACCACTTTCTCTTTGTGAAGCACACAGAAGATACCCCCCCCACCACATTTTAAACAACATAAACTGTATAAAAGCACCAGTTCCAGGGGTGGCATCATTGAGCATGACCATGAGAATTTTAATAGGTCAAACAGGCCCAGATTAAGGTCGGACCACCCCCCTCTAGCAGGTTGGATCTCTATACATACTTAACCTCAGTGACGACTAGGGGTGGTCAGGAGGAGATGGGTCAAAGCCCAGCTATGCAGCCATCAACTAACGGGGACTTCAGCCTCTGCATCCTTGTCCGAAATCTCATCCTGGATCTCATCTGTGTTCCCTGAGTCGCTGCTGGCCACAGAGCTGATAGAGGGAGAGTTCCTGCCACCTTTAATCATCCGACGACAGGTTTCCATCTGCACGTCCAGGCCTCGCTTCATGCTGCACATCTCCATGTACTCGTGCAAATGTCGGTTCATGTCGCTCTTTGCTGTGGCTAATTCCATCTGAAGGAAGAGGACGCGTAAGGTTAGTGAGGATGAGGCCCGCACGATACGAGGAAAATCTACGACCTGTTATGTGCGATAACACTGTTCAGTATTGTGATGATGATAGTGTGATAGTGTGTATAGATAGGTAGGTAGACTGCTAACATAGACCTCGAACCTGACTATGTCCACTAAATGAAAAACAAAAATAACTAGCATCAAGCTCATATTGAGCATGAACGCCCAACCAACTGAAGAGAGCATTCACTGAAATAAGACAATATAACTACGAGTAACGAAGGTTTGTTTTCCACTGCCCCCTTTAAAATGCCTTCTTCGAAACTCAACAAAAACATGTTTTAGCGTCGAGTACCTTTTTAAATAAATAAATGTAATCTAAAATGCAATGTAATGTCTGTAATGTCTCCCAATCACCAAGGTCCTCGACTCCACCCGACAAGGTGCAGAGATCTATAATGTAGCATGAAGGGGGGTGTGTTTAGTGCACATGTTCATTTTGCGATGGTGGTGAAAATACAATTTCAGTGGTGGAGAAATAAAAGAATGGCCAAGTATATCCTCATTTGTTGTCTTTATTGTTGCTATGGACATGCAAGTTATTTTCAGTTATTTTATTTAACACACACACACACACACACACACACACAGGTTGTCTACCTCTATTTGTCCGATGGTCTGCTGGTACTCCTGCTCTCTTGTCTTAAATAGTGACTCTGTCTCATCAATGAGGCTGCCAAGACTTCCATCCTGGGAGTCCTTAGAGAGCAACAGACAGAGGCCTCATTCATCATGCATGAGCTAATGTCTTACACAGCACCCATAGCAATGATCTGAAAACGGTAAATGCGTGTCAGAACTCACTGGATCAGCGACCTCTCCGTTGCTGTCAGAGGGGCAGGTGGTTGTGCAGGTTGTTGCGGCGATGGTGCACGGCATGTTGTAGTTTGTGAAGTCCTCCCACAGCAGCAGAGTCTCCTCGTTTTCCTCCCACGTCAGACTGTCACAGTCGTCGTCGATTTCGAACGTCTCGCGCCTGGCAACAAAGGAGTTATCTGAACAATGTCTGTGTAGGACAAGGGCAGAGAACGGAAAGAACAAGAGAGAGAGAGGGACGAGAGGAAGGTATAACGGCCACCAGCTTCAGCACAGTGACATGCAAAGTGGAAGAAGACAAAAAGATAGAAAGCAAAGAGTGTATGCAAAACATCCTCTAGTGCAGTCAAGCATACAGTCATTCACTTAAAAGTTTATTTTACCTAGTAGGATCCAGTGATGAATAGTGATTAGTAATCTATAATTAAACAGGCTACTCTAAAACGGGCAGTGTTTGTGAAAATACTGTAAAAAGAACTAAAGAGCATTTGAAAAATCAACTACTGTAACCATAACAAAGCAAATGCAGGTAGTATTAATATACAGTATGCTAGGTTTTGCTAAGTAAGCACACCATTTGTTAAATGCAAAACTCCATATAAACACTAGAGGGAGATAGACAGAGCAATATCATCATAACGTTGCAGAAAAATGACTGTATTATTATGCTGTTACTGCAGAGCATATTGAGGCTCATTCAAAGCAGAGAGTTGGTATGTGAGGTGTCGCTTACAGCTGGTTGAGCATGCGTTTCATTTCATCTGTGATGTTGAGGGACCCGGGAACCTCCTCCTCTGAAGGGCTGGGCTCTGCATCCATCTCCGAACTCTCCTCGTCTGACACAGCTTTACGCTCTTTTCTCCTGCAGCAGGCCATGGCTCCCTGAAGAACAAACGCACACAAAGGGATTAAACACAGACGTAAGGAAAGAAAGGACCGACAGGAAAACCTGATGAATCATGAGAGAAAACTCTTTGCTTTCACGCGCTGACTATTAAACGTATGTACCGCTGGAAAAACACTGCTGGTGTGTGAAGAAATGTTAATGCATTCAGCAGCCAGGGAGGGATATCTGTGGTGTCTGTGCAATACAGCACACTGTATCTCTTGTTTTAAAACGCACAAATGAATTCCCCACTTTATGTCAAGTACCGAAATGTATGAAAACCCGTTTAAAGTCACAAACATACAGAGACATGTATCATGAGGTTATGCTGCCAGCTGGGTTCACGGCAGACTTACACTTGAGCTTCAGCCAGCACTGTCGGCGCAATATGATAACCTTGGGTGCAGCGAGGAGCGACCACATCAGCATTTAAATTTTCTGTGTGTGCCTGCTTGTGTGTGCATATGTAAGAGTCTAAGTATAATGTAACGTGTGTTTGTTTATTTGTGAGCAAGTGAGCATGTATGTCTGCACCTTCAGAAGGGTCACCCAGTATTTTCTTTCATCAGCAGCCAATGAAAAAGCAACAACGTCACCGACATTCTTCAGCTGCTGCCAGCTCCGATTTCTTTTGTAGACTGCTGACAGTTTCCTCCGCGAAAGAATTCATATTTCTTTCTGACATTATGTCGGCTCCTCCGAACAATGACGGATACCCACCTTCTCTGGGAGCGACCTGGCCGGACTGACGTTGAACATCTTTGACATGTCCTCGGAGTTGCGTTGCTGAGCCACGTCGCACAGCTTCGCCGTGATATCGATCCTTCTACAAATGTCCATGTCCACCCTTCTGGCTTTCTCCTGAATCTTGGAGTCCAGCTCTGACATTTGCTGCATGGAGACAGAAAGCGGTTTGAGACGACATGTCGGGGCCAAACACCTTCTCACGTAGTTTAAACAAAGAGTATGTGGACTTGATCATATTTCATCATTTAGTTAGTTCATTTGGTTACAGAAAATGAACACAGACCGTGTTGGTAAAATAATCTCTGTATTAGTGCCATTAATGTCATATGTTGTATTTTCCCATTCCTATTGGCAATTTTATTCCGTATGTTACTTTTGTTTTGTTTGAATCTGACATCGTATTATAATTTTATGCTGTTAATCTATAATTCCCTGTCACTGTCTTGGTCAGGATGATCTTGAAGCAGACGCCAACGTTGGTGACCCTATCCCGGTTAAATAAGGATTAAATATAAAAACACTTAACACATCATTTTATGTAGCGATAAAACTAATAGTGTGCATTGTTACTTTTTCAATATGGAGTGTGAAAATACGCCACATTATATAAATTCTTCTGGACAAAGCGAAAAGGTCGAGGAGTTTTTAAAGGAAATGTCAACACAGCTACCGCACATAATACAACATCTAACTATGACGAGACAAAATTCTAACATTAAACATTACCACATTATCTATCACTCCTAAAAAAAAATTCACTACATCTATGTCACTTACCCGCCTCTGGGTTCACACAATCATCACGGATGAAGTAAAGCACAGAAAATAATGTGAAAACTCTACAGTACAGCCAGAAGTGAAGATAAGCAGAATACACAAAAGCTTTCGGGACACAAAAAATGACATCTGACTATATTTATCCCTGAGCAAGCACAAGCAGTGACTGGGCCCACTGCAGTATATTACAGCTGTATATCACACCCAAACAGACCTGCCAGGGAACAATACAGAGCAGTACAGAACAGGAAGTCTCTTGATCTACTGCTGCTATTTGAGCTATTTTCAATGGATACTTAGAGGCTTTCTTTCCCAAGATTCTTTTCTAAACCTAAATAAGGAAGGAAGTGCGTATGTGTTTACTGTTATTCTACAGAGCCGTACGGATGACAAATGCAGGGAAAAGAATTGTACATTCTGCAAACACTACTTGTGACTTGACTAACACGATGACTTATTGGGTTAAGAACGGGAGTTACACAGCACTTCTGCGTAGTGTTTGAATGTGTGGAAGCAATAAAGACATCACTCTAGTGAAGAGCAAGCACTTACATCACTCATCAGGCTTTTGAAGACCACGAGCTCAGCCTTGAGTCTCTCCACCTTCTCGTTCAGCTCATCCTGGATCTCTGAAGACTCTTGGGCGCTCTGAGTTGACGACACAGTGGAGGATTTAAAACAAGACACATAATGAATTAGTGTTGCTGGGAGGGTTACTTAAAAACAGTATTTCACTAGAGATCGCACCACACCTTTAAATGTAATTTGTAACATATTCTTTTAGATCACTCAATGCGAGTAGCATATTTTAACGCTTATGTTAGAGATGCAAGTATATGGAAACACAAAAAGTGGTATTTTGTCTGCAAAAAGGATGAGACTCAATTTTTCCTGGGTATTTAATTGTCCACAGCATCAAATTAGACTGAAAACTGGTAGACGAAGATCAAAACTTTATGAGGTGCATTTTGTTGCCTTGCTACTAGTAAAAATGGCTCCAGAAAAGGCAGTTCTGACCGTCTCTGTTTTCCCACACCATCAAACGGGGGAAAAAGATACGCAAGTTACATAACATGTAACTTGATTTCCCACTGTAACTACATCCTCTCCTGTCATGGTTGGACAGGCAGACTACAGTATGTGCATAGTCTACAATGGGGCAGACAGGCTTTTGTGATTTGTTTTGAATCAGGGGCTGATGGGAAAGTGATGCCTTTTAAATCCTGGAGAGAATAATGCAGACTTAAGAAAGTTTAAGTAGTCTATTGTTTGAAGATGAATGTAACTGTATTCTGAATGAAACTGTAACTGTAAGTAAATACGCTAGCTATTCTAAATATGTAACACTATTACATGTATTCTCTTAGTCCCCAAGACTCCAGACAAGTAAGTGAAGTAAAAGTTTAGCCTGTATTTCCTTATGATAAACCTTTCTAAACACATTCCGGTAGATAAAAGAATGGCACAAGATACAACCAGATAAAACTCATGGACTCAAATAAAGCCTTTATACTTGTATACTGTAATCATTTGAATATTAGTTACTGTGTAGCTTTTATGATCAGTATCCAGAGGTCACAGTTTTCTTCCATTTTATCACATTGTGGTGATACAGACCATTGCTGAAAGCATTTAATAATACATAAGAAAGATGTGTTATAACTGGACCCGTAGTGACACTGGGAAGGAAACCATGTAGAGCCGTTACTCGTTATTTCTAAATCACTGGGGCTTTGTTGAATTAGAACATGTAAAAAGTTCAGGTGCGTTTCATCCACTCATTCAAAATACCTAATAAGACCTTTAAACACCGCACCTGTACTCAGCCCTTGATTCAAGGCATTACTATTGGTGCTCTATGTCTTGCAACTTGAAAATCTTTTCTTGGCAGCTTGCAAAAATAATTGTTCTTATAATTTGCCTCTTTAGCTAGTAAAGCAATTCAAGAGCCAAAAAGGTTGAGTAACCCCGTCTATTACAAGAAGTGTCCGTATTAAGTCAGAACACAGTAAGAGCCAACTGACTTTAGGCTCTTAACTATAAAAGGCTGGTTGCACTGAATTTACCTTTTACATGCTCTAAGAGGTTACGGCGCCTGGGGATGGCACTCCTCCTGTCTATCTTTGGGTTTTCTGCCTCGGAATCTCAGACAAACATGCATGGCACTGATCGATTTGCGCAAAAGCACAGAGAGGGAAGGAAGCTACTAACACCCACTGGGATGGTGTATGAGCTGTAATATAAGCACTTTGATGCCTGCTTCAAGGTGTGACACTTTAAATTGATTTCACTGTAACATCTCCTTCCTTTGCCTCCGCTGAACAGAAAAATAATTGCAGAATGCTGGTGACTTACATCTTGTATATCCAGGCACAGACACACTCCTCCTGATGGGTTTGTAATATGGTTTTTCTAACCATATTACCATATCTGACACACATCTGTGTGTCTCTAGCTGCTCTCTTTTTCAGCTCTGCTGAGTTTATATTGAATAAAACACCACAATGAACTGAGCTATATATGAATGTTTTCGCATGTGCTGTAATAGCAGTTTTCTAAATGTACCAAGGTACCTGTTTTTTTCTGAGCTCTCACCTGTGTTGCTAGTCTCCATGTGATAAATGACCCATGAGAAGGCTCCAAAAAGCCTGTGCATGAATATGTTTGTGAAATATACTTTATTGTTTATGTTTCCAACCTGCTGCAGGGATTCCACCGTGGACTCCAGCTGCTCCCGCTTGGACAACTCCTCTTCCCATCTGCAACACAGAGCATAGAGGTGGGTCAGTTACTGCTGGGCCTGGTCCCTTGGGGGCCACTAGACAGGGTAATGGTACTTTTGTAGGGATAACACTCCCATCTCTAGTTGCAAAATGCCCTTGACGATGTGGGTTCACACCCACTTTCCCTCTGTTTCCAATCTTTTGTCTCCTTTCCCCTTTGTACAGTCACCTTAAAAACCCAACTGCCGCAATAAAAAAACATAAAGAGTCCCATCCTCCTTCAAACAGAACAAACATTGCTCACGAAGGGTTTTTGAACCTTTGAGTGACTGCAAAGCTTTTTTGACTGCCTTTTGAGCTTTTACACACCAGGAAAGGAGGGTCTCTTTGCTGCAGCCTGAATTCCTTTATACTAACAGCAGAAGGGTTTCCATACTGGTGACATGCGAATGAAAAAATGATAAAAATGTATATACAGAATCATGCCTCTGACTGATATAAAAGCTACAAAGATAAAGCTTAACATATACCCTGTATATTAGGGGTTGATCGATTATTGGCCCGTCCAATTAACTGATCTGATATTCAGCATTTTACAGATTTATAAAATATGCTACTTATTATGCTTTGTCTGCAGTCTCCACCACAATCTGTAAATGATGTACAGGGATTTTTTTTTGGTTTTTACTTTATTTACTTCATAAAACTTAGGAATCCCATTTTGTTTATTTACACATTAAAAAATTCACTTAACTTTATCGGAAATGCTGCTTGGAGCTCCCTGTACTTTTCTGTTAAAGGTCCAGTGTGTGATACTTAGTGGCATCTAGTGGTGAAGTTGCAGACTGAACACACCTCACCCCAGCCTCCCCTACGGTGGCCACTAAAGACGCAACAGACCCTCATTAGAGGCAGTGTTTTGTTTGTTCGTTCTTGGCTTTTTAGTTATGGAGATAATAACTCTTGTCCACACTCAAACATAACAGGTTATGATAATGCACTTTAAGGTTGGATGTCACCCACTATAAAATCTAAAGAAGAAGAACCCTGTTCTGAGCTACTGCAGAAACATGGAGGGGCAACATGGCGGACTCTATAAATGGCTCATTGTAATTGACCAGATAATTGTGAATATTACACTTAATTTCTGAAGTTAGATTCTGGAGTTATTCTAAATCTTAACACAAAGATTTACATTTTTACTATATTGCAAATGTGTATCATCTCCAAATACTGGTTATTGGTCTCCTTAATTACCAATATTCTGTATCATTATCTCCCCAAAAAAAGTGTCAGGCAGCCCCTACTGTATATACAGTATATGCACAAACGTAATTGTAGAGACTTAGCATGATTTATTCATTATATTATAGTCACCAGTTGGGCTGATAAGTGATGCACGACTTAGAGAAGCAACTAACATTATAGGTGTGGTAAATTTGCAAGCAATATCAGATTAGTGTGTCAGTGATGGACACACAGGAAGTTAAAATAAAGTGGCAGACATCCTCGTGGCTGCAAGCCATGATTAGCGGTACAGTTCCTCTTTTCCTCTTGTGACTATTCATACCAGTCCTCTGCACCATGACAGCTATGTTAAAACATAATTATGGGTCTGTTTAATTGCCTTGCAGTCAATGTTCCTCACAAGGCACACAACTCAGCTCATGCTGCATCAGTCCATTCAGCATGCTCTTGATACACTCATCCTGCTTCCTCGGATATGAGATGCTGAGTCACAGACACTTTCCAAAATAGTGTATGAGGTCCAGAATGGACAAGGAAGTCATTCAGCGATATGAGGTAACCACACAGCATCATGTGACGATGAGTCGGTGTGGGCCGCATGGGTTGTGACAGTGGAGGATAAAATGAGAATGGTTTTGTGAGTGAGACTCGGTGAGCCAGACGGAAGATTTATGTTTACTGGTGTTAGTTGCACATTCCTCTCCATATATGTTTAGTGGAAGGGACCAAGCCGACATTTGATGACCACCACTGGGACATTAGCTTACCCATAGCCTTTACCACCGGGATACAAACACAGCCACAAGTCCACAACATGCGTCACTGGACATTCACTTTCTCAACAAAACTCTGCTTTGTTTCCTTTCCGGACCCCCTGAATGTATACTGTCTAATTAGAGAGGAGTATTCCTTGGTAGGGCGTGCCAGCTCACTGTGTGATTGAAGCCTTGTTCTAAAAATGCTGGCAGTGCTGCTTTACTGTGTCCACAACACTCCGCCTGTCTGCCGCAGGACTCTCACTAAGGTCACTGGAGTTCGCAACTGCATCACATCCTCTGCAGACGCGAATCTGTTTGTCACAGCATCTGCATCACTTGTGTTGTCACTTCCTTCCATGTCTTTTTAAACGCCGTGGGTGATAACGGGACAACGTGATTAAATTGACCCACTGATGGAGAGGAGCCTCTCTCTGTCAACAAAATGTCAAGGCTATTTATGTTATCTATCAAAGGTAATGGGATCATTGACAGGACTAAGTAGCAACGGTTTCCACATTATTTGGAGCCGTTACACTTCAGCAATCCATAAAAGTCTAATAGAAAACCTAAGCATATAGATAAACAGACTGAAAAGGGCTAATCCAAACATGACATGATAGAAGCAGAACAAAAAGTATTCTATCTGGCCTCACGGTGGTGTGGTTCTGGTTTTCCTGTACCTTCTGGCGTGACTCAGTCAAACGAACACACCCGGAGTCTCCTTACAAGGACAAAGACAGCAGGAGGGCTGGAGCCTGTGTCAACTCACAGACATCTGTTTATGACCAGACACAACCTCTGAAATCCTTCTCTAATAAATCAAAAAACTGTGGCGCTACACATCAATTAGGTCAGCCTGAAAAGCCAACCGAAACTGCTGCAAATAATTATGCGGTTTCTTCTTTACTTTTAGGAGGATGTTGATTAAATCTAAAATAGATTTATGGGGTACAAATAAGCGGGCAACAAAAAAACAAAAAACGGTTTAAAGAGTCGCATAAAGATACTGTGAAGTTAACACTGAGAAAAGTAAAAGAGCTTTGGAGATTTAACATATGTGATTTAAACACATCGTAGTTGTCATTCATTCGTCGATTCGAGTATTTTATGTAGTTTGTTCAAACAATGTGTGAAACTTTTGTAAACATATTTTGTATTCTTATGTAATAATCTGAATGGTAACAATGAAGTGTCTCATATCAAAGAGACATTTTCTCATACAATTTTTGTCTGCTGAACAATAGCATTCCTGCAGCCTTTGCCAACGAACACTCCCTGCCTCGTGTGGTATGTCTGGGAGGTACTTTTGCACGCGAGCTGCCTCAATATTTTCCCATCACTCTGCTTCAGGACAGGGAGGAAACAACGTGTACATCCAAAATCAGATACCGTAACGTTCTCGGTTGATTATTTTTAATTGACTGCTGCTCATGGTGATAGTTTTATGGCGTTCATTATGATTTAATATTGAAGCTTTGTTTATCTTTGCCAGAATTTGAATGATGAAAGATTATGTCTTGGAGGTGAATATTACGTAATAATAAATTTGAATTTTAATGTTCAAATGTTTATCTGATCTCCTAATCTTCAAACTCCAAAGATCATTGTGTCCACATTATGATTGTGCAACAGGCAGTAAATACCAAAAGGAGGGGGAAATATGCAGTAAATACCGAAGGAGAAAACTCTGAGGTGTGGTTGTGAATCGCTCCACAAAGCCTGTATTGCTCATAGCAAATAAAATGCGAAGTGAGACAACACCCTGTTTGGACTATATGATGCTCGGAAATATATTAAGCAGATGTTGATTTCTGGAGAACGGTGATGCATTTTACACCCAGTTTAATTCTTTGATTTCGTTTGATAAAATTAGTTACAAGCATTTACTGAATGTCAAAATATAACAACTAGATATATATACACGGTACATATATAGTTTGGAGCAGAAAAAAGCTGATAAACAGAAAGTGAATAACAGTTGAACTGGACATCTAATTCAAAGACATACATGCCTACATAAATAAATAAATCTGGATCACTTAAAATCACATTCAAAGTAATTAATCGACAAAGCCAGAACTGAACAAAATCTCTAGGTGATTCTTTGTGCGGCTTTTTCTTTTTATCTATTATTTTCCTTCAAAGACAATGATTAAAGCCTGACCGTAGCCATCAGCCACTACCGGTGCCAAGTTCTGCCAGTACCAGTAGTTTGTAAAACGTCCCATCAGCCGTGATTAAACGGCCGAACCGATCAATCTATCTATCTGTAATCAAAGCTTTAGTTTCCTACAAGAACAAATAAAATGATCTGCACTGTTAAAACTATATTCTACAAATCAATCTAACACCAATCACAAAAATGCTTCTACTACTTTTTTCATTCATGTGTCTGTTCTAAAATGTCTCTACAGAATACATGATGAATCTATCTGTACGCAATAAAGACATTTTAAGAGAGCCATTACAATTAATTCTCATGAGAGCATGATAGTAAAACAGGAAGTGTTACATGATCACATATTCAAGGATCAATACATCTGGCTACATGCAGGACAAATACGCCTATTCAGCTGTGTTACTCGCATGAAACGGAGTCACTGACAGCCCTGATAAATCACGTCTGAGAGGCGTGAGTGCACGCGAGTCGTCCCATAGGTTCCTATAAGTGTCGACTGTATATAATGTCTTCTCCATGACAGCGATCCCCTTCCTATACGTGCAATTACACAGTGCACAAGCAGGGGCTATAATTTACTGTAGGTGCTGATTCCTTTTTTCAAATCATCTTGACTGGACAGGAGGAGCATGCTGGGAAGAAGCATCTGTGGCACAGTGATGTGAAATAGTGAGCAATGCAAGGCGTTTCTGTGAGATAAGGGGAGGTCTGACTATAGTAGGTCATCGATTGAATGTCGGGATGCTCTGTAATCTATAACCTCCCCAGACTCCACAGAGAGACACGTGTGGTGTGCTAATGATGTAGTCCCGTGGAACGGAGCAGGCTGGCAGGGAGGTAGAGCAGCCCAGGAGTCCACCGTCTGGCTCCTCGAGGATCTCTGCTGACTACACAACACATCAAGGTCAAAACTCATTTCAATTGTCGTGCCTTTCTCTGTTAAAACTCCACCTCCCTCCCTGATTTCAACCCATATCTATAACACAGTCTCCCACAACCCCACACACATTTGTCCTCCATCACCCCATCTTCTCAAGCCATCTCGTGTCCATGGAAGCCATGCCACCCGCCTGCATCCAAAGCCCATGCAGATTAATTCCTGCCTCGGTTAATCATGTAAACTGTGCACAGAAATGTCCGGGCAGGTAATTGATCACTGAAGGGTGGTTACTCTGCTTCATGTTCCACAAGCGAAGCCAGACTTAAATATAGCCCTCCGACCCTAGACAGGACACAGACACCAGCAGACTGAGCAGCAGGAATGTCTGTGTTGCTAAGTGACCACAGACATTTTCCCAAGCCATCATTATCATTGGCTCTCAGGGAGCAAACACATTGTGCTAGAAGCCTATACAGAGGGTAATACTCTCCTATTGATTTCTTATTTTACTTGAAGACGTCTTTATATTTTGTTGTACTTTCCAATCAAAACAAACTGTCGAGTAGAACACATTAAACCTGCAAACCAACATGGCAGTATTTTTACTATATGTTCAAGTTACAGAAATATTCTGCTACAGTATTGCCTTCTCACACTTAAATTCCTAGTGATAACATGCTTACGGAAGGGAGAAATGAATAGGAGTATGATAAATGACACCATGTCTCTTCCCAGGAACAATAGTGTCTTAAACGTTCCTCTTCACAAACCAGGCCGACTTAAACTAAACCTGTGACCTTCACAACATATTTCAGTGACAGTGAAAAAGACAAGCAACTGTGAGGATGAAGATAATGACTACAGTGACCAAAAAAGGCCAACTTTCCTATGAATTATGAAATCCTTTCTCTAAAGGCTTTGAACAGAAATGGTGTTCACCCAGCAGCTTCCCTTTTTGAGGAGGTGCCTTCAAGAAACTTTCCTAAATTAGCTATAATGGAAATAAAATGAAATCGTCAAATGTCATTGACATTCATATATTTGGCATTAATATACATATTAATAAACATTTTAAACTGGCTATGTATGTGTGTATGTAAAGTGTGGATGAAGTTTGTACAGAAAAAAAAACACAATTCCCTTAAACTTTGGAATTTGGAAATTATATGAAATAACTAAAAAACGAACAATTGTTTATTATTTTATGATTCACAATGTATATCGCCTTCTTTACAGTACCACAATATATCGCAATATATTGAATTGTAACCCGTGTAACACAGATTCCTGCTGATACACAGCCCTGCTCTGAGGCCAGTTAAGTGAAAAAGTCCATTTATTCATTACAACCTGAAAATAAACATTTTCCAGCAGCGTAATCCCGGTGAGTACACACTTGTCAAAGCTCTGTTATAATACATGTTTGGAACACACTGGATAAAACAGAATTAAAACTGAGGATGAGAGGTTGCATGCACAGTGAAATGTAATCTGTGAGTTTGACGAATGTTCTCTGTCTGATCCCAGACATCTGCCTTGATTTAACTTCCTGCAACAGTACTAGGCTTTTATCTTTGTATCTTTGCACTCAAACGGAGATAGCACTTCTGTAAGCTCCACTCATGACAGTTGATCCTCAGAAATAATTATCAGATTAAACACCATATCTTATAAATGTACTGTAAATCCACCGTCAGTGGAACATGTTTTCATGGATTTCAACACTGAAGGAGCCCTGACTTGCACGTTCAGCCAGAAGAAAATACAAAACAACATGGACGGGTTGCAACACACCTTATAAGAAAATAAAGTCTGCTTGAAAACAATTTTCTTTGGAACCTGTTAGGTCTATAACAAATTAATTAACACTGATCAAAGCAACAGTCTGAATAGAGGGTTTGGTAAAATACCCATGGATCCTCCCTTCATACAGACAGACTGATAAGTGGGAACCACTGTTGCAACATGTCTAATCCTTCATCACACTGTCATATTGACTTTTACTGACAATACGGGTGTGAGCTTGACTTGTTTGCGTTACGCACATGCACTATCTAATTACTTAACTCCCAAAGCCAGTCCTAGCCCTTTTCCTCTGGCCTCGGGGATGCTGCTGTCAGGTCGGTTGTAAACCATTTAAAGGGAAGAACATGCACATAGGTGTTACATGGTAATTATCATCAGTATCCATCTAATAGGTTTGACCTGACAGTACCCTGAAAGTAATGGATGACTGCTTTCAAAAGATCTTGTGTAATTGTTTATAATGGCAGCAGTTCTTCATTCTGTTAGTGGTTAAACTTTGTAGGGACACGCAAAACACTCCAAACTTAATGGTTCATTGATTTTGACAGTTAAATGTCTCCGTTGGCTGAACTTATTCGACGATTAGATTCTCGGTCTTTCTATCCTTACCGTCTCTGTTTTCTCTCTCTGAACTCCTTCAATGCAACAAGCAACACGGGTGAAAAACTGCATTAACATAACGGGACAAAGAATCATCTGCTGCTTATTTGTAAACGCTGCAGCAAAGAGGGTGACAGAGAGCTGTGACAGAAAATCACTTTTCCCCGCAGTCTTCATCTTCCCACACTCGAAACCTACCCCACCCCACATCCTATAAAGCACAGTACTTTGCCGTTAAGTTGTTATTTTCCCACTGATGTCATTTACTGCAGTGCACATTATAGCACCGTCTTAGTACAATATGCTCCTGTCCCCTGGCTGTTGACTTAACATAGAACTAATGGGAGACAGAGTTGCTCAAAAGGAGTAAATACATAGCGTCTTTTAAAAACACTTCAGTAAAGAGAGCTTCCCGGTTCTCTAAACAATCCTATAATGGGGAGCTTTGGGTTGGATGTTCTACTTGACAAATGACATGGATTTGTGAGATTCCTTACAAGTGCATAAGAATAAGAGCACAAACAAGGCTTGCATGCCCAGGCCATGTTAGGGTGGAGCTGTACTGGGACTGACATCCCATTACAGAAGAAAGGAAGATGAAGATGTTCAGTTTTGGCACAAATCTCCCCTGGCTGGGGTGTGTACTGTCAAATTATTTGAGACATAATAGATCTGAGATACCATCACAACAGAAATACTGTATCTTTTGTACCTCTGTGTACACACACCTGGAGGGTGAACCCCATGAGTGAAAACAGAACTACAGCTCTATTCAAACTAATCTGGTCTCTTGGCTTTTCAGTTAAACCTGTGCAGACTTCCAGTTTCAGGCTAGTGACCCTGCGGCCAGACCTGACCTCAGACTGACAGCGCTGATTCACAGTACCACAGAACATCTGATACCAAACGGTCTCTTCATTTACCAAAAACAAAGGTTGACTAATAACTGTTTGGATCACAAACACTTTTAAGAAAAGTGAAGAATATATTTATTTGTGCTGTTTTGTGTGTTTTAAAGTTGAACAAGACTGACGACTGTCATCTGCATTCAAAAGCTAAGGTTCTCAAGAAAACAAAGTAACCCGGTCTAAAGAAGAGGAGACAACATCCAATATATGGCTTGAACAAGAACCATACGTTCAATTAGATGCATCCACTACCCTTGCAACATAATCTGTTCATGCTGTTCTCTCAGTTACTAGCAATCATGTTTTGTGAGGTCACAATGATCGTGATCTTTTGCCACCAAAATCTTTTCAGTTCATCCTTTCATCCAACTGAACACCGGTATTGCATTTTGCAGCATTCTGTCAAACCGTTCATGTGATATCGTGTTTCAAATGTAATGGGGACCGACTGACGGACGCATGTTCTTACAGAGATGCACCGTGGATGCATCTAAAAACAGCTGACTTGCAGCCACAGGTAATCTGACTTTGAGATCTATGACATACCTTATTTCTCGCATATTTGTTTGAGATAATTGAAGCTGTGAGAGATGAGA
>JAPQRN010000021.1:11774845-11794517 GCA_037367275.1 Coranthus polyacanthus
AATCTGACTTTGAGATCTATGACATACCTTATTTCTCGCATATTTGTTTGAGATAATTGAAGCTGTGAGAGATGAGAGGATGAAAAAGATCCTGAAATCCTTCGCTGCTTCCCTAAAGATAAGCCTGCACCTGTGCCTTAAATGGTTAAGATGCTGACCATGATCTACAACCTCCTTGGTTCAAGTCCTACCTGTGTCCTACCTCTTTATCATTTTTAGTACCAACAGGTTCCAGTCTCATGTAACTCTATGAACTTCTGTTTACATTTAGATTGTGCCTTTGCTGTAAAGGCCATAATGACAACGCTGCCAACGGAGATTAAATGCATTTCATTTCTCAGCACATGAAGATTTACAAATAGCTCCAAGGAGAGACACATGTGGACTACCTTAAGGTCAAACACGCAGTAACACAGAGACTGATTTAACACCACTGTCAAGACTCTCGCACGCTATCCTCCTATTTGGCACATGTGTGACATTATATACAGTATTGTACGAAGAGACGTGTATGTGTGTGTTACTTTATGTGCCTTACACACCAACATGTCCTCTGGAATAACAAGCTTTAGAAATATAGTGGTTATTAAGTCAGAATGCTGTATTAGCAGATCCAGGTCTTTACAAAAGCCGCAGAAGCTTTTTAAAGTGTGCAGGTCTGAACAGAAAGGCAAGACACTTGTTAAATTATTAGGTGTAAATAAGGATTAGGTCTGATGATTATGGTCTTAGCAGTGTGATTTACCTGACCTAACAAATGTCTCCTACTTAGCCTCAGAACACAACTGCTGCAAGACGTAACAGCACTTTTCCAAAACAATCTGCAGTGTGGTCTTTTCATATAGTCAGACTCCACAAAAGACAGGTGCATTCCTGCACCCTTAAATATGGCAACGCGCCACTGCTCTGAGCTGTATCGATACCCATGAATAATCAAACATAGCCTCACAGCACAGCAGCAGCTCCATACAGAGGCACTGAAAGAATAACGGCAAGAGTACGGAGATGGAAACAAACTCCCAACACAGTGTCACATAGATTTTCCTTCCAATATAATCCATTCTGAGAAAGACAGACAATATTTCTGTTTGTGTTGATCTTTTTCTCCACAGCTCCTTGCCATACAGTCGTTGACTTTTTTCAGGCTGTTAAACTGGTCCATTAGTAACTCTGTTAACTCTTTCTATTTCCTGTTATTCTCAAAAACACTCCCATGAATAGATTCAAACCAAAACCTAGATATGATTTTGGTTTTGGTTTCTGCGTCTCTGTCCTTTGCACTTTTTGCTAATGATGTAAACCTTTCAAACTTAAATTACTATATAGTTTCAGTTTGAAAAAGGTTAAATTCCTTCTTTTAAGAAGTGTTAGGTCCTCTAGTTTTGATTGGACATGTTTGTTGCCCAGCTGATGGACTGGAATGATGCAAAATAAACTTCCGCGCCCCATAATAATAAAGTTACATTTCTAACAGTGCAATGGTTAAGCTATTGGATTTTAGATAATAACAGAGGTCTATTGAAGAATAGGGATGTCAGAGGAATAATTATCGGAATATCCTGTGACAAACTGAACACTATCTGTTCAAAGAAGATGATCCACAGTAATAATAAAATGCAGCGTGACTCAAAAAATACAAAAACACGTTTATGAGTTTAAGAAAAGCGCACCACACAGGCAGAAAGAGCGAGTGCGACAGAAACAATACAGACTCTAATCTGGAGCTCAATAGTCTTAGTGAACTGAGCTCTCACTGTATCTCAGCAGCAGGAAGTCTTCCACTTAAAGAGGCCCGAGTTCAGCACAGCGGCTGCGTGCCAGAATGCGGTGCAGGGCTGGATGGAGGTTGAAGCCTCGGTGCTAGGTGACGGCTTAGAGAAAATCCCTCTCATGAATAGAAGGCCTGGATTACGCAGGGTAGGTCAGCACCAAAGGCAAACAGACCGAGGTGCTCATCAGCGTAGCATGTTGCTCTTCGTGGGGAAATATGAAATTGGAAATGGAATGCGGTGATCAGCTTTGAAATCATAGTTGGTCTCATCCTGTAATTAGTCAGTTTTTTATTACTACAAACCTAAATCCGGCTTTCAAAAGAGGTGCTTAGCTCTGCCTTTCACCTCTGTTAAGCACAGGAAGCAAGATCAAAGCCTCAGAAAATTCTCATTGCATTGATCCACACACAGCTAAATTCAGCTATAGTTGAATTATTCATGCAGGAAGAACATGCCCAGGAGGGCCCAGTGCTGTTCTGGTTCACTATATGTCCTGCATCAGCCACACTGTGATCCAGCCGGACAGTTGTTTGGCCTCTAGTCAGAGATGGAATAAACAACCAATTAGGAGAGACCAGAGCAATAATCCCAGGGCCTCTGGTTCAGATGTGTGTCCTTTAGAACTACAGTACAGTATACCGAAGAGACTGCAGTAAGTATTGCACCTAAAAAGGGCATAATACTGTAAATTATACCGCCCTCGCACTTCCTCTGTTTAATCATCTCAATAGCTGCTTTCATAGCTGCGTACATTACTCAAAAATTAATCTGCAGCGATATCACCTGTATACAGTGTGCTTATCATAGTACATTCTTTGAAATGAGCAATGAACTAACCTTGTCTGTATACAGCTCTTTGAAAATATATTTACATATTCCTGTAAAATTCCAAGTAAAACTACTGCCTTTTAGTTCCTGTCTTTTTCATACACAGTAATAAATGAAATATCTAAAGCATTATGCAAAAAGGCTAAAGCATGACATGTAAATTTTAAACAAATGCATACTTTGCCTTCTTGGTCACATAAATGTAGCTGTCATAGGCTGCTAGAAGTAACCTCGATCTATCTGTTTTGCCAAGTGTCAAGATGTTCGTCACTGTCAGCCACAGTTTTAATGGCCTTTTAAGCACTATCACATGCTGGTGGTACTTACGGGCAGAAACCGACTGACCCCAAAGTGAAACATTTCACAGTGATGCATGACAGTGAAATAAAAGCTGTGGCTGATGGCATTAGCATTGTCCTTACCCATCTTTGCATGGTCGTTTGTCAGCATGAGCGGTATGTAACCTCATAGTCCAGACACCGTGGCACTAAGTGGACGTCTAATTTATGGGGCCTATCCTTAAACTGTTAAATGTGTATGTCCTGTGTGTTTTTTGCGTAGTGTGTTTGATGCAGTGTGTGTGTGTGTGCGTGTGTGTGTGTGTGTGTGTGCGTGCATGCGTGTCTGATCAAGTAAACTTTTGCATATGACAGCAGTGAATGAGCAGCTGTGTCGCTAAAGCTACAGGCTCAGATAAATTAGTTAATCAGTTAAAGAGCTTTTCCTAGATCCAGAAATAGGCCCAACAACTGTGAAAGAACAATACTGTTCTCAACAAAAAGGATATTGTATAATGGAGAGAGGCTGATTACAGAAACACGATTAAGCTGATTTTGTATCAATAAATGTATCTGCTCAGAAAAACAACCAGAGTAGATGGCCGAGGAACCACAGTATGATTAAATATGAATCTGTTTCCCAGACGAAGGGCTATGAAACAGAACTGTGATCATTTATGTTTACAGAAATGAAGAAAACAATAAAGCAGATTAAGTTTTTGTCTGAGAAAAAGTCTGTACACGTGCACATTTATTTTTAAATGCACCTCATATGTCATATTGAATTCATATTTATCATTCATAACAAATTTATTTGCACTATATCAGTATATATTCTGAAGCGCCATTACATGAAAATTCCTGTCACAAATTGAGAATATTTTTCTGCTATTTAGACTGAACAGGTTTTTAAACATCTGAGCAGATAATGTTGACATATTTTTTTAAAAGGATGACGTCTGATGTTTTATGCATGTTGATGTTAAATTATATATACAGTACACTCTGATATGATAGCTATCGGGCACAAGCGTGTTTATCTAACTACTGCAAATGAATTCATGTAATTTATGTAGGTTACATGTAAGCTCGTGTTTTTACATTTTTTTTTTTACATTATTTATGGGTAAATTTAACACTTCTAAGAGAGAATTTCGAGTGTTTAAGAGGTTAGACACTTTCTACATGTGTGTCAGGTACATTTACTCTTATGAGCTCATTTGCTAATCTGGTTCCAGTTCTTTTACATTACATCACATATTCTATATATCTTTAGTGTTTGTATAAACTTTTCTATTATATTTTTATGCACTTGAGCAGACTCAGAGATAACTAAGCGATACAACTCCATTAGCGACTGTGTTAAAGAAAACAGTATATGATAAATCACACCGTTTTACCTCAGGTTCAGAAAATAGCCTCTTAGTCAGAAAGAAGACAAGACTGTAAAATGATGAGTAAACACTGTAATGAAGAGCAAACAACTGACTACTTCATAGCATGAACACAAGTGGCCGAATCAGAAATGGGCCAGCTGGCCATCCATCTCCTTGTGTGCGTCCACAATCGTAAGGCTTTAATAAATCACCGGGGCAGTGTGGGAGCTCAGGGGGGGCCTCCGTCGGGATTGAGGATGTCTTACAAAGCAGTGTGCATGTCACAGAGAGGAGCGGATGGGGTGGAGGCGCTGCAGAGGGCTGGAGAGAAGGATGAAGGAATGGCTCAAGACAAAGAGCACAGAAGAGAACAGCCATGGCAGGATGAGGCTCAGCAATGAATACTGAAACGTGACTGTAGTAAAGAGGATTTAGACCGGGAGACAGAGAGAATACAACTGGACGGTGAACTCGGTGCTGATGCAATTATTGTGCTAAGAGCAAAGAAGGAATGTGAGGAGAACGGAAAGAGATTGATTTCCAGGTTTATGGGGTGATAAAAGAAAAGGCTAGACTTGTGTCTTGTTCCGGAGTTTTTAAAAACATGACGAAGCGCAGGTTTAACACTAGTCAGGGTCATTTAAAAAGGATGTAAACACATATAACACATACACTACCACTTTGTGATAATTAATGAATATATAGACACACAGTAGCTTGACAATCCATATTTGAAGGCATAATTTATGTTTATAGAGCGTCAATGGTATAGTTGCTTTTCTATAAATACCTTTTGCTAAGTATAAATCTAATTAAAAGCAACTGTTTCAATGACTTAGAAAGAGCTCTCATTTTTGCCAATGAAGACCCAAATTTTGGACTTGAGCTGCAGCAGTTTTTAATTTGGCTGCCGTCCCAGTCACTGCCGTTCATCTTCTCAAGCAGAAATGCACAAAAAAGGACATGCTGGTGTTACAGGGAATGACTGGACAGGATATCCAATTTCCCAGAGGAGTGGGAGAGCACACACATTCTGTGTCACTGACTCAGTATGCTCACATGGAAGTCAGTGTTCGTCATAGCCGACCTCACAGAGCAGACCGAGGCCTGTTAAAATGCCTCTGTGCTTGAATCATGGCGGCAAACAGAAGCAGGCGGTTGCTTGGCATGCTTCTCTCCAGTAGCTAGCCAAGCCGGCCAGCAGTGACGCAGGTCAGCCAGGGACGCTGCAGTGAGTTCTCAAGGAAAAACAAAAGAATATGACTAAAGACAAAACAATTGGTGGAGACTGAGACATTCATAGGAATTTCCTCAAACACTGTGAGAAAAGGGGTCATTTTAATTCAAGATAAGCGTGTTTGCGGGACTAAAAATGCGGACCTCCCCCACTGAGCTTAGACGTCGTTTATGGGAAACGTTATCTCGTGTTCTCTGTCTGATGTCTGTCATTTCACCGTTACGTTGTCAGATGAGGCTCAACATCTGGTGACGCTCACATGATAGAGAATAAAATGTTACACTGATAAATAAGTCACAGATTTGTAAATGAAGAGAGCTTCAAGATCCCACCTCTCCGTTCCCTCAACCAACATGAACGATAAAAGACAAAAAAAAAAACTAGTCTATCTTCAAAGTCGCTATCGATTATACGTCTAGATTTAATGTAGCATTACATTAGAACAGCTTACAAACTACTACATTGAATGAGTCAAACCATGAACTCCTTACAATTGAGTGTCTGCAATGTAGACTACAATGTAGGCCTGATGCGAAACCACTTTAATATTCCTATAATGTCCCTACAGGGACTATATAGGCTCTGATGACTATGGGGTGACATTTTCAGACTAAATGTGTCTTCTGGCCTCCTACTGTCAATGAGATCACCTGTATGATGAAAGGTAGTGACAATAATACAGACGCCACGGAGAGCAGAAATGAATAATGCTGCAAAAACAAAAAAACAAGGGCGCAGGTCAACGGTGAGGGTTTTCACATGTGCTCTATCCTGGTTCTGAACTTCCTCGGGATATGGTGTTTTCAAAAATCTGGTTATTCATATTCCCGTTTACACGATTCTAACTGTATACAGTGTTCTTCATGCACGTGTGTTTCGATATTCCACGTCAGTACGTTTAAAGGCTGACGTTTGGTTCTGAGTGAAACCTGATTTGTGCTCTTGAACTGATCTTTATGGTCAGAACATGGCAAACACTTGTCAAGCAGAACATTTTAGAAATCTAGAGGGAGAACATTCAAAACAAGTCTATTGATAAAACCTTTTTTCCCCGCATCAAAATATGCATGTAGCCTACGTATGTACAGCACAGCACTGAGACAAGTGGTTTAGTTGACAATATAAGCAAAATAAACCTTAAAAACACAAAATATATCATGATAATGACATCTGTCGTGATGTGTGTATCACTATCTTTTATCGCCCAGTCCTACCTTGTTTCTATAAGTAGCTTATTCCTGGCAGTTTTTCAAAATCAGGACCCAGGCCTTATCCAGATCCTGAAGCCGGGATAAGATTACATGTACAGCCGGGCTACTTTAAACCAGTGCACATGTAAACGCACCCATATCAACATTATTATGAGTCTATAAAGACTACCAGTCACCCTGGTGGTCTACATGTCAAACACAATTTGTTTTAAGGATTAGAACTAAGTAAATGACTAGACAGTTATAACCAACATTTTCATTAAAGTTCAGGCTACTTAATTGCCTCTTTCATCAATAATGAATGCATCACCAGGCCCACTTTTAAGGCTACCGCTGCAGTCTTTTACTCACCTTCTCTTGTATTCGTCTCTCTCCCGTTTGACTTTGGCCAGCACGTTATACAGAGCCCTCACTTCTGGGGTTATGGTGTCTATTTGGACCCCAACTCCGTCCGGATGCGTCCACGTCACCCCGGGCCCATGCACGGTCTCAAAGCGCTCCCCTTGCCTCCGGACGTGCGTGAAACTCCAAATGGTGCCCGGCAGCCGAGACTCGGGACCGTCTGTCTGGACGGCAACTTCACGGGCGTAAAGTCCACGGTACTGCGGTCTCTGCAAAGCTTGCTGCAGTTGGCTCTCCAGCAGTTTGTTTCTCCTCTCCAGTTCGTGGACTTTGGCAAGAAAGCAGCGGAATCGCAGGTTCAGGGTTTTCAGCACATGGATGTTGGAGCCCAGGTCATTTCGCAAAGCGCTGGTCACCGCGCCCGACCCGGTGGGGACGTTGCAGACCGGACCGGGCGGAGTATCGGAGAAAAAAAGCGAGTTCATGTTGGTAGACAACAACAACAGCAGCAGCAGCAACAACAACCGGCAATCCAAATAAGGCTCTGTGTGGTTTGAATGCAAAAAAAAAAACTTGTTTTTATCTATGCATATTCCACCACAATCCCACTCCTCCGGGACGAGTTTTTCCCTTACAATGCAGATGCTGAGAGTGACTGAGTGGCTGGAGAAGGGGTGACCATCACAGTCCCTTCTGGGTCATTACCCCGAGATATTAACACGGACCCCTGCGGCATGGGTGCTCACAAAACAAAAACCAAAAAAAAAAACCAAAGAAACAAACAAACCCTCAAAGTCCTTTAACAGGCACAAAGGGTATCATCATCTGAAGTAGCGAGAGATTTGACGCAGACCGCAATAAATACCAGCATTGCTTCCCGTCAGCCTCATCTCTGTGTTTTGCCTTTGCTTTGTCAGGCGCTGCTGATGCTGTGCGGGTTCATATAGCCGTCGCGAGAAGACGGTCCACCTTCTTCCTTTACCATTCACTGCTACTGTAGCGCTATCCAGTCTCCATGTGGTGCGGTAGCATGGCAGGACGCAGGACCGCAGAGCCCGGCCTCTCCGTGGCGTACGGGGATCATGTTGCAAAGTGCTAAACTAGGCACTATCACCCACATCTGCCCCTCCCACCTCCCCTCCCTCTGTTTCGCCCACACCGACGGCGAAGAGGTGCATCACATCCTGGCCGAGGAGGACAATAAACATAAGCCTTATTGAGAGGATGGAGTAGACATTTTCAGTTCAACTTCAAGCCTGTCACTTTCTAGGAGTTCGTAGCCTATAGTCTACAGATACATCGATCCTAAATAAACAAGGCGCGCAATAACGTAAGCACATCGGCGCATTCGTCCAATATTAGGATAAAGTTGAATATTACTAAAAAAATTTTTTTTTCAAATTCTTTCCCGTTTCTTTGAAGTTCATGTTATCTATTTACACCCTTTCCTCAATTCCCTCCGATCGTGTAGGTCTTATTTGACACAGAGGGAAGGCGCTGTCCATATTTCTCACCGCATGTCGGCTTCATAAGGTTGTTCTGAAAGGTGATCGCTGTGGATGTTTTGATGCTTTCATGAAACACTGCTATCAGACCGTCCTGGTGTCATTTAATGCTACCACCTCTCTGAAAGTATGTCGCTCATGCTCCTCTCGTGTTTAGATTACTCAGAGACAAAGGAGGGCAGATGGTTGACACCCTGAATATAAAGCCACAATCTTTACATATGAGTCTGCAACAGGTGAACACGGAAAAGGAGATTTGCAGATCAAGAAAGGCCCCAACTTCCATGAGGGTCCTTATTTGAATCTTTGCTATTGGCTTCATGACCAGACTCTAGGCCCACATACAGTGTTTTAAACCATATAATGAGCTCTGTGCATGTTGCTGCTGTTTTGGCCCCCTAGCGGTTCAATACGTCCGCATTTTTCATTACTTCAAGCCAGCTATTTTATTAATAATGGGACATTACAAAAAGATTTATAACGACTTAGGGAGGGCTCGATAGGACTATGAAAAACGTAGATGTTAATCATAAATGCGGCATGATATTTTCTAATTAAACGTGGAGTTTACAATCATTTCTCTTATCTCGACCCATACGATTATTCAGGAGCATTGCATAGTTTGCACACACCGGAAATGTCACACAGACACGAACCTGTTTTTTTATTACCTTATTTTTGATCATTTCAAAGTGTCACAGTGTGTATTTCTACTCAGGCACCACACGGACAGCTTCGCCAAACAGAAACATCTGGGGTCCTTTTACTTCACGTGTGCGTCTGCTGCTCTGCCATCGTGAGAGGAAACCATGCCGAAGTCAAAGAGGGACAAGAAAAGTAAGCAAATATACGTTTAAATGATACCATGTACAGACTTATTTAGAGATTGAGTCTGTTAAGTGGCCGCTGATTTGTAAAAGCTTCCCTCAACAACTGAAAACTAATATGAGTGAAGTAAAAGCTAATGTTAGCTTATTTTCCTGTTAACATGTATAGGTTGTTGCAAGTTTCTACTGGTTAACGTCAATATAGTCTCGAATATAGTTAACTGACTCGTTTTACACAATCTTTCCTCAGTTTCGTTAACAAAAACAGCCAAGAAGGGGCTGGAATCAAAACAGAAACTAATCGAAGAGGTGAGTGTTGACGTGAACTTTGTTGAATATGGTGCTCTCTCTGGTTATGTGAAGACCTATTCACACTCTTCAAATTAAATCCTCCATCTGTTTTTCTTCACAGTTACGGAAATGTGTAGACACCTACAGGAACCTGTTCATATTCTCCGTGGCTAATATGAGGAATAACAAACTGAAAGACATAAGGACAGCATGGAAACATAGCAGGTAATGGCACCTTAAGTGGCTTGTTGATTTATTAAAGTATATTAAAAGAAATCATTAAACAGAAGGCTTCTTTGTTACACAGATTCTTCTTTGGCAAAAACAAAGTAATGGTGGTTGCAATGGGTAAAGGAGAAACCGATGAATACAAAGATAATTTGCACAGGGTAAGTTGCACGTTGGCCAGAAACATAACCTTAAAAACACCTTAGCCTAGTTCAAAAATGTAAACTATTTCTGCTTTTGATAATCTGCAGGTCACCAAGTATCTACGAGGAGAAGTGGGTGTACTATTCACAAATAAAACAAAGGATGAAGTACAAGAGTAAGTTAGGCTTAATGTCACTTGGGTTTCGCAGTAATAAAGCTTATTTATGGATTACTAAAAAAAAGTTCTTTACCTACCTACAGGTATTTCAGTCATTTCAAAGAAATGGATTATGCACGGGCAGGAAACCAGGCACAGATGGACATAACTTTGGACGAGGGACCTCTAGAACAGTTCACTCACTCCATGGAGCCCCAGCTGAGGCAATTAGGACTTCCTACCGCTCTCAAAAAAGGTACAACTAAAGATGTTCGAGGAAAAAAAAATGGATTTATAATTTTCGTTCAGTTAAATGGCATATTTGTATTTACTGTTACCCAAGGAGTGGTGACACTGCTGAAGGACCATGAAGTCTGTAAGGAGGGGGACGTGCTTTCTCCTGAGCAGGCTCGTATTCTGGTAAGTTCTTAACTGTTTCGGTTCAGTCAGCGCTGTTTGTGACACCCTACTATGTTGCAGATGAGTGACTTGTCAAATGGTCTCCTTTGTCTCCACAGAAACTCTTTGGTATCGAGATGGCAGAATTTAAGGTGCAGATCAAATGCATGTGGAACTCCGAAACGGGTGAATTTGAGAAGTTCGCTGATGAGGAAGAGTCTATGCAGGATAATGAGGACGAAGAAGATGACGATGATGCAGAATGAAACTTCTGCAAGGACAATAACTTGTACACATCTGGTTTTAAATAAGTAGTTTTGGCAACAGCAGAAGGACATTGATGTTGAAACCAGTCGTTCTGTGCTGCCCCTTGGAGTTGATGTAAAGTTTGTCCTTTTCAGGCTAAAACATGAACTTCTGTCATTCACCTTACATTTTATATTTAGACTGAATTGTTTTTCAGTAAACACTGGCGCCTGGAGTCAAAAGACTTGATCTTGTCATGTTGTCATCTTGATACACTTGTTCATATGTCAAAAACAAAAACCACCATGGGAATTTTTTTGTATTTCGTTCAAGTATTTTTATTTTCAGTACATCCATTTCCAGTGTTGATACAATTAATTTGGACTTTATTTGTGTAGAAAATGTTTGTCAGAAAATTAGTTTGCGTGAAAGGTCAACAGTTTAATTAAGTTATAAATTTTCCATGGAAAAAAACAATTAAAATTCTAATTTTTACATTTACAGTGAAGTGCTTCTACACATGAATAAAACTGGTCTCAATTTATCCATTCATAATAAAATGACTAATTCCAAGCAAGATTTAAAAAAATAAGTGTAGGCACCTGAAGGGAAAAGGGAGTTCAGTTCTATTTTCTGAATTAACCTGCATAAAATGTTTTTGGCCCAACAAGTTAGATTTTTTTTTTTAGCTCTACAGTGAAGGGTCTTCAGCGGAAGTAGTTTGGACACTCATGGGACACGAGATTCCAGGCTTCGTGGAAAGCGGCAACCACTCGGTTATCCAGGGGCCCCTCTTCTGCAGCAGATAGATTTTGCTGAAGTTGCTCCATGCTTGACATGCCAATAATGACTCCATCTCCCAGATCACCCTGGAACAGCAGAGAGCAGGGGTCAAAGACGAAAATTATGCCATGCAATCATGATTTGTGAGGATGTGTTTAATGTTGTCATTGGTAAAACATTTAGTCTCTGTTCAATGACTCCATGTACATTACCTACAATTTTCCAAATAGTAAAATGTTTTGATAACCCCATAGTGTTTACTGTAATCTTCCATAATAATGAGTCACAAAACATCTCATGCACCTGCAGATATTCATGTAGAGCAGGTACCTTAAGGTGGGAATGGTGATACATCCAGCGCATAGCAGCAGAAGTCATAGTAGGTTTGTCTGAGCCATAAACTGTCTCCAAAGCCTTAAGGACCAAGTCAATCCCCTGGAAATGACTCTTCTTCCAGTATCTGACACAGAAATGGAGGGCAGTCTTAATGACTTTCTGTTTAACAGTTTAGCATAAAAATAGCTGTACATAGAAAAAGCTGATTACCAAAGACATAAAACCAAATAAGTTACTTATCATTGGGGAAATTGCCAAAAGTAAATTCCTGTGTCTTACCTGTCCCTGTATGCTGTAGCCCAGTTATTACCAAAAAACCGTCCTTCAGGCTTAGAAATATCTTTATCTTCATAATGATACTTCCCTGTCAGAAGGCCACCTGGCAGGACAAGTAATGTCACAATGTTTTCTTCTGATCACATAATGCTGACAATAAATTAAGGACTTTCACAATTGATAAAAAAAAGTCTTAGTTTAGCATTTATTACCAGTTGTGAGGATCTTGAAATGCTGAATTCAAAGTGCTGCGCACACAGCAGATGTGCATTACCTGCCAGAGGATTGTATGCATAGAATTTCATTCCATAGTTTCTCAGACATGGCAGCAGCTCTGTCTCTACCTGCCTTGTAGTGGCATTGTACATCCCCTGTGGAAGGTTGATAAACTCTAAGTTAGGGTTAAGCTAAAGTTAAAAGAGATGAAATTCAACTTAAAGCACAGTTAGTAAAGAAAGAAACATAAAACTTGAGACATCTGCGTTGGAATCCACACTGGGACCATCTGGACGTTTTGCTACTACAACTTGATTTGAAAATGGACATACTGCTTGAATACCTGATACACAGTAGGGACAATCCAGTTGTTGTGTCTGCAGATGCTCACAATTTCAGCCACTTCCCATGATGCATAGTTTGACAGGCCAAGCTCCTTAAATTTTCCCTGAAGGTGACAGTTTACAACAAGTTTAAAAACATACAGGATTCTATAATTTATAGTGCATATTTAAACTTTTATTAGATGTATGCTACAGTGGTGGCATGAAGTTAACAGAATAGACAATAATATCCTCAATTGCATTTATTTGTATGACAATTGATCGTTATCTCAAATTTCAATATCGTGACAGGCCTAGCTGTGGTCTCTTTACCTCTTTGTGGAGTTCGTCGCAGGCCCTAAGCGTATCCTGTATGGGGTTTTGGTGGTCAGGGGCATGGAGGTAGAAAAGATCCACACAGTCAGTCTGCAGCCTTTGAAGGGAGGTTTCTAGCTGGGAGCGCACACTCTCTGGCTTCAATGTCTTCCCATCCCACGGGTTGGCTTTGGTAGCTATGCTTACTGTCATGCAAAAACAATTAAATAAAAAAATGTCATCTGCAGGTTTTCTCCAGCAGAACAACATAACTGTTTTATGTTTACAAAATAACCATATATATGCCTCTATGTGGTCTAATACTGAGGCTATATTCAAACAACCAGCTAATAAACACGTTTATGGGACAAAACTGAAAAGAAATTGAACTTAATGTTATTTTTGGACAATACATAGAAACATGAGCAAACAATTAACTACACATCTACTGATCCTACTGAATCATTAAATGACAGCTTAGTTTTACTGACACTAGGAAACTCACAACAGACAGGTTTTGTGTGTGTCAGTCTGTTTGTGATCTGATTTATTATTTATTATTGGAGTACAATTTTAACCCTGACATTTTTAAGACCAACTAGCAGGATTACATATTACTTAAGTGCCAATTTTATGTGCAAAATCTTTACTTAGTGTAAATTCTTAAATATCCAAATACCAAAACAAAACAGAAAAAAAACTGTGATCCATGTTTAACGCGATACAATCCGTAATAGTCCTTTGTTATTAGCAGAGTCTCAAAAACAAAAAGGTTGATCTGTTGAAAACGTGAAGGATTAAAACACTGCACAAAACTAGCTAACGTTAGCCGTTGGAAGGGGCTTTGGTAAATTTTGTTACCCACAATTCAATGCTACCAGCAGGTAAGCTAACCATTACTTTTTGGTCAAATTAGCCACAGTTTGATTAGTTCACTAAAGTGGACGTTAGCTGATAAACTATCGCTAACTACGAATGTCAGTGCTTCGGGAATACCTGTTTTGGGAAGATTCATGCCCCCTAAGACTGTCTCCGACTTTCCATCGACGTACATGAAAGCTGTGTCCAGCTGGTTGTGCCCCCTGCCCAGATATGCCTTCACCATCTCCAGGCTCTGCTCGGCGTTAGCGCGCCCACCGAACGCCATCGTTCCCAACAAGGTAACCGGCCGCTTAGCTTGAGACGACATGTTTCTGGACACCACAGACCTCGGCAACTTTAAGAGGGCTTCTTTGATAATGTGACTCTGCCGAAGTGTGCACAGTGCCGCTGTTATTACCCAACGCATGCTACAGTCTGCGTGCAGCGTACGTCAGGGCAAAGGTCGTGTTGGAAGTGTTAGGAGGGACCGTCGTACAGTTACTTAACGAGTTAAAAACAAACTATATGTTAATTTAGAGCAGCTTGGCAGAACGGCTTGAGTGCCCTTTTGCTTGGTTAAAGTTGAAGCAGGGCAAAGTCCGTTTTTTATGACAACTTCCTGTTGATTTCTGTGTTAATATGTGCTCACCTCTTGTCGTTGCATCATCTGTAAAGCTCCTGTCAAACAACCGTACCGTGTAGTTTTTGTTTTTAACCAGGAGGTGTCAGCAAATCTCCATCTATTTTACAAAACGCGCTTCCCTGTTTCCTTCCATTGCTCCTATACCATACCATATTATTTTGGTACACTGTAAAAAAAAAGAAGAAGAAGTTTTTCATGTGGCTTTGAATTGGTTAAGTTATATCAAAATAAACTGTCAAATTAAGGGTTAGGGTTCATTTACAGTTTAGTTTGATATAACGTAACTCACTCAAAGCAATAAGATGACTTGATTGAGTCATTTTTACAGTGTAATGCTGCTCCTTCTTCAGGGATCTCAAGGGTTACATTACCAGCCAAACAATGTGTAACATCCTGACACATGGGAGCAGCACCAGGTTGGCTGCAAGTCGATTCATTGTACATTTATTTGGCAGTTTGCATCAGCAAAGTATCTAAAATGTCATGTTAGGTAATTTTGTGAAGCTTTCTTGTCTAATCTTCAGAGTTTATTTAATGTATATGCTTATTTTGTTTGTGTTTCTCAGAAACATATATATGTATGTAATAATTGCTAAAAATGAATCCATGTTTTAGATTGCATTGGTCGTTGTCTGGGCAAATAATGAAGTCGCCATGGATAGTCTTCTGTGTGCATGGGACTTGATGCGTATTGGAAATGACAGAGGACAGCTTCTACTTAGTCAGTGAGTTTGGGTCAACATAGGAGCCCAATAGCAGATGTCTGCCCAGGGGCCTCATTTAGGTCAGTCTAACCATGTATGAGCTAGTGCAAGCATAAATAGATTAATTCAAATATCATAACATAAGACACACTTCCAAATCTAAGAAACACTGAAGGAGTTATGTTGTAATGACGTCTTGCTCAGTTTCATCACTTTGACAATTACAAGTCTTTATAAGCTCTGATATCTCTACGGGCCCATGGACTAATTAAAGCAGCATGTTATTTGCAATGATCCTCAGAGGCGGCAGGGGCGGCAGTGACCCAGGACTCCTTAGGGTCATTAACACACATGAATGCAATGAAGGCTTTGTTTGGAGAGCAGCAGTAGTCAGTTCTGGTAGACTGACCCTTTGACCGCACCATCAGCTGTTTGCCCTGCAGAGTCACCACAACCGCCACTGACTCCACCCCAAACATCCACTGTTGCTCCACTGGTGATAGTTTTCCTAGATGGCCGTACCCACTATGAGTGTTTTGCAGTGGTGGAATGTAACTAAGTACTTTTACTCAGTACTTGTATTTTACTATTTTTAAACGTTGAATTTTTAGGGGTATGTGATTCGCAAAGGACAACAATGCAAGAAACATGATAATCTAATAGAACATGTTGCATTGCTGTGGAATAAACTACCCAAGATGAACTACAAGATAAACTCAAAATGAGCTTAACCTCAAACAACAGCAGTAAAATTAATCCAAAAACATCATATATAATAGTAAAACACTGACAGGGACCATTTTACTGCGACTTTTCATACTTCATAGTTCATAGTTCATTTTGTTGATAATACTTTGATACTTTTACATAAGCAATGTTTTGAATGCAGAACGTTTAATTGTAGTGGTGTATTTTGTTCTCTTAGTAGGCTACTTGTAGTTCTCGTAGTAAGGATCTGAATACTTCTTCCACCAGGGGTATTTTGCATCTTCAATCAGTCGTGCAGATATTACTCTTCACGTGGACTGGCTAACATACTATGAAGTCTACCCCGAATCCAGTGAGCAGAAAAGTTTGTTTTGAAGTTTCTCCGTTTGGCTGTGAACTTTGACAACTGCGGGGTGTCTGTTGTGTGTTTGAGAGGTTGAGCTCTGAATAATAAACGGCAGCCTCTCTTTGCATCCTCCCCCAAACCCATCATTACCAAATCAATGGAAGGAGGCAGAAAGCGCTCATCCTCCGCGAGTCAGTCCAACATCTGCAGTGGCGAAGCGTGGGTGAGCTGAGGTTTCCTGTCGGTGTCACACACCGGTTTTGATCGATTAGAACGCCACACATAATGGTGTCATTTTTGCAAAGTGAGCGTCATTTTCACGCGGTAGATCCTTCACGCGCTTTTTTATTTAATTGAAGTGGATCGCGCTCTTTTTTCTTTTTTTTTTTTTTTCTTTTTTATTTGGTTGAATTTTCATTAGTGGTTTTGTTTGTTAATTTCTTAGACTGATGAATGAGTCCGCAAGTACTTCACATTTTTAACATAAACCAAGAAGAAAAATGGATAGTTTTGTTTTTTCATTTTTCCTGATATTTATAAAAGAGGCTCGCGCACTTCGTTATGGAAACGCCAACAATCTTCAACCCTATATGTGAGTAACTTGTTTGAATATATTTAATATTCTAATTACTTCTATTTGCTCCTACACCAAATTGATTGTAGGTAGTGTTTTAGCTCATTTTATCCTGACATGTTTTACAGCGTTGCATTTCTTTTGAAGTTGGACCATGAGAAAACTCTTCACCTGCTCATGTATAAACTTGTGACAAAGTCCTAAAGTCAGAAACAGAGACTTTTAAGTTTTTCTGTCTTGTTTTAAGGGCATCAAACTGCACCTAGGCAGGCAACAGATCTACCTAATAGATGCCTAAATATTCACATTGCTGTTATGCGCTTTCATCATGGTCTTTATTGGCTTCCATGTAGAATATCACTGTAATTTACATAATTATATACTCCCTCAATGTGGATGGTCTGTGCTGCATTCCTGCCTCTGTCAGAGGCTGTTTGTTAAAAGCCTCTGAATGAAAAGTATTCATGACAGGTATTTTAAATCCTAAAAAATAAATAAGTAGCTTGAAAATGTTCTCTTGTGTTACCTATCTCTGACAATAAGGTCTTTCATATGCGGTTATGTGTACAGCTTGAGGTGATCATGATTACTGATGTTTATAAGATGAGCAGCTGGATGCTGTCTTAAGATCCCTGTTGATCTCCATATGCTGAGCCTTCCTGTCTGTCCCTGGAGCGTTACCAAAGGACTAAATGTTTCAAAGATCATGTTGCACTTTTTGGCTGAGAATCACCTGTGCAGTGCACTGAGTGATGTCAAGACATCAGTGGCACCTCTGCCTTTTAACCCAGACAGACTTTGTGTAAGGGGGACAAAACATCAGAGTTGAAGGCTTTTTACCTTAGGGTGAACATGTTAACTGTCTCCTCTTTCTGCTGCTATTCAGTCTCACAGACATACAAGATAACATTTATGTTCTCCAGGATTTCCAATGTAAATGTTTTCTATCAGTTGTTTGGAAAATTGTTGCATGTTTTTGTTTTAGTAATTTATTTTGAAAATATAAAATGGTAAGTGGTTGCAGAGATTGCATTTCATATGCTTTTGTTTCCCAGCAAACCTGGCTCACATCTAAACCATTTTGATCCTGTCCGGTTTGGATTTTCTTTTTTTTTACATTTGAAAGTGGTAGATATGAAAACGGAAATCACTGCCACTTTGTTGTACATCCCATCCTTAAAAACTCCCAGCTAACACATTTCAGATGAGTATTGAGTTTAGTTTGAACTGCAGGTAGCATCTTGTATTTTGCAGCTCGTTCAGAAAGGTGAGGCACGAGGAATTCCCCTTAAGTCTTAAAAATACCAAAGCCAGACATCATAAGCAGCTTTACTGTACACCTCAGCACAGGTAATGCCCTTACACGCATTACGTCGTTTACAACTGGCAGCACCTTTTTGTGAGCCTTGTCCATCTATCTTTGCTGCAGAATTTCTTTCAGTGCTCATAAATTACCCTGCTGCCATCTGTACATCTGTTAAACACTGCACAATATTTTGACATGTTGAGTATTTTTTTAACCCTGTTTTTGTTCTAGGCCCAATGTGTGTGTGGAGAGGGAGGTGACCCTGGTTGCCCAGAGGCAGCCATGTGTGCAGGCCTTCACACGCATGGTTAAAGTCTGGAAGCAAGGCTGTGTGGGGCAGTCATGGTGCATGGGATATGAGAGGAGGTGAGTAATACATCTCATTTGTTGTCTGTCTCCTGATGAACCCTCTTTCCTCTGTGTAGTCAAAGCCTCTGACGTTGTCCTTAAACAAACACATCCATCCTCACCTGCAGGGTATTCAGCACCTTGCTGATTAATCTCTGGCTAGACCAAAGCCTTAATTAATGGTTGTGTGTAGTCTCCATGAGTCATGCAAGCAAAAAGTTCAGAGAGGACACGGTCCTTTACTTAATGGCATCTAAAAACAGTATCAAACAAGATGAGATCTACCTCCTGATCTCCTCTACCTCTTTATCTCTCTTGCTCTTGTGCTATAATCACAACATTGAGCCTCTCATACAGTTAAGTGCAAGGTGTAACCCCACTTCACCAGTGTTACCAGCAATTTAGCCCATAGACGTCTCTGCAGCCAACATTCCTTTGAAGGTGTAGTCTCTGTGCTAACATTTTAGCCTGTCACTGGGAATAAGTTACAGGAGTTTCTCGCCGTGCCACTCACAGTCGCTTTCTCCGTGTTATTTACCCTGTTACAAAGTCAAAGGCTGCTTTGAAGGCAGTGAAGGCCACAATTACTCGCTGTAAACAAAACATGTTTCCACAATGTGTAATGGCTGTGGAGCAATGAGAGGGTCCCAAAGTACAGGGATAAGCCACGTCCTCTGAAGTAGTCTGCCAGTCTCACACTTTAAAAAAGGTTCCTTTAACTCTGGGAAAATGTTAGCTAAACAATATTCTGAATTGTGCTTGAAAGGGGTGGAAGTCATTTGAACAGATTGCCTGTCAAATTTGTTTATTTTATCTACTTGCAACCGACCACATGAAACACCAACATCTGCAAGTCCCCCATATTCTGAATGTCCATGTATGTTCATGCACATGCTATTGTCGTATGTTAGTGTACCCTCACTTCCTCCCCATTTAACATTTGTTACTAACATTTAATAAATTATAGTCGGAGACAAATATATAAATGGACACTTTTATCTTCTTGTAATTACATTATAGTGTTGTTAACCATTTATCCAATACTATTGCTAAATGGGGGTGTTAAAATAAAGTACTGATTTTGGACACGTT
>JAPQRN010000021.1:11798572-11839675 GCA_037367275.1 Coranthus polyacanthus
CACATTTCTTTTCATATATCCTGTTCAAAATGTTCATCCACCTACTTGGAAATAAGGATTAATGTATATTTCTCTAAGGGAATTAGTATAATGTGTAGAGGATGATGTAGGGCACAGAAAACTAACAAAAAGTTATAGCCTGCAGTAAACTGTAGAATATGTTTATTAAGCATTGTCGTGGCTGCTTTGTCAAACTGTGCCAGTGTCTAACTTAAAGGTATTTAAAATCTTTCAAAGAAACCTGTCAAAGATTATTTGACATAGCTGGGTGTCATTTTCACAAGAAGTCTTTGTAGCAAAAAAATGATTTGTTACCTCAAAATACAGTGTGAGGCTCTGTGCGTACCAGTTATGGCACCAAACGGAGCCCTGGACTCAGGTCTTTGTGTATATGAATTGCCCTCTATGTGGTCTCCCTTTGGGACACACTCTGGGGGTTAAACAGATCAACGGAGCCTAAACAAACACAGGACTGCCTCAGTTTTGATGTGGTCATCCCCTTCAGACGCTGTAAGGGTGACACCTGCTCAGTTTCCTGGTGTGAGTTGCCGACCCCTGCTCTCTCTGCCTCTTCTTTTTGTAGACATTGCTAATCCTCTCAAAGAAGGTGTCTTTGTAATAGAGTGGAGGCAGTCATAGTGACAGATGAGAGTGAGTTTTATGCCACGCTGCATGCCACATTAAGGAATTATTTCAGGGCAGATTAAACAGTGTAAGGGGCTCAGGATGGGGGCGGCCCAAAAATGCCCTGGTTAGCTGCCAACAATCCTGTGTGTCTCACATCTCCGAAAGGGGAATGTACATTCCCTTGTTGTCACTTACCCATGTTACGCTGAAGTGACTCTGAGACATGTCTGACCTTTTACTTTGTTGCTGGTGATTTAGGTAATTTAAAGCTTTTTCAGAACAATTTAGGAATGTCTCATTAAGTTGATCTCTCACAGCTGGTGGCAATATTATTGTCCTGAAGAATTTGAATCTAGTTGAAACTGCAACTAATCCTAAAAAATTAGTTGTTTTTTTGTGTTCATCTATCACCTGTTGCTTTAAATTAAAATTTCCTCGCCTTAGGTAATCACAGAAGTGGTAATGTTACTGAATATTGAAATAGATACAGTGAATTATAGCTTCTGAAGCAACACTGTCCTCTCAAGGAACTGGAAGTCATCATGAGCAGAGATGAGATGAGATGGTCTTCTGGTTGGAATATGATTTCACGGGCTTCAAAAAGTGTGCAACATTTGGTCTATAAGCTGTTTAGCACAGGGACATGGACATAATTCACGATATGCATCAGTATAGTCAACTTTTCAAGTTTGCTGGGGGTGTTATGTTGTGCATTAGAGATATTATTGATGTTTGTTTGAGGCTGTGCGTATAGTGTGTGTATGTGTGGGTTATTTTTTTGTAGACTCTGTGGATGGTCCAACTGTTAAACAGGTGTCTGAGGATGAGGCTCACCAGATGACAAGCGGATGTTTAGGCTGAGTGTTGGTCTCTGAGGAGCCCTCTGAATCTGCTGAAGGATGTGGAGAAAATTACTCCGGCTCATCTGTGATTATTAGAGAAACCACTTCTTCGTATCCGTCTCCTTTGTCTGGAGTGTGCTATTTCCCAATACACTTGAGCTAGCTTTTATTTTCATAACCTTAAGCAACTTTTGTCTCTAAAGTCTCTGAAGTGGACATGTAGATAAAATCAGATCTTCAGCATTTATATCTCAGTTTGTCAATTAGGAATTTTTTTTCTGCAACTTGCCCATTGCAGTTCTCCTGAATGTAAAATGAACATATTCAGATTTCTTTTTTTGCCAATCAGAAGTCCAAAGCCCAAAGATCTTCAATTTGCAATAAATTATACATACTTACAGGTATTCTGTCTATTTCATGCAGATAAGTGCAAGTTGAAATGATGCTAATGTTTCTGTTTGAGCGTCACTTTGACCTTTATGTCCAATAAAGGTCAAACCACGCGCCGCTTGGTTTCGATGGGCAGAAGAATGCATGTTTGGCAGAAGATGGTTGGATAAACTGACTTTCACAATATTCTGAGAAAGGACCGGCATTTTAAATTCCTTGTGTGACTATCTGGACTGTGTGTCCACATGTTGCCAGCCGGGAAGAGCAATGATAGACATCAATCCTCTGAACCTGTCATCACTAAGCACTGTTCTCTGCTCATAAGAGTGCAAACAACAGGCCTGGCTTAAACAGCTGTGTCTTACTTCACAGGGGTATTACACTCAACTCACATCAGAGAAGCATATAGACAGATAGACTGCAGCATATGTACTGTACGCAGTGTGCACGCACAAACAATTTTAGGTGAGGGCTGTCATGATTAATGTGAGTGCTACGTGAGGTGGATTTATATGTTTTAAGCTACCTTGTAGCTTTCAGTGTATATGCCCTGGATTCTTTGAATTTCATGTCTTAACGAGCAAGAGCAGTTTAACTTCAAGAGATTTATGGACACGGGGCCACTGGCTTCAGGAGATGCATGAGTCATGCTCGCCCTGTGGCTTTGATTTTATTCCATGACTGACTGAGACTCAGGCACGTGATGTGCATGACCACGGTTTGTGACAATGATCCAAAGTTCAGTTAATGAATAAAGGCTCTTCTCAGGTAACATCTGACCAATCGCAACTCTGATTCTGTGAAAATGGAGATTAGAAATTTCTTTTACTTGGCTAAAAGCCTGCTTCTCTGTTCAACAAGAGCCAAGTGGTAGATTCCTCTTACATTGGTTAGTGTGAATGGAGAAGAATCAAGGTTCCTCTTTAGACAGGAGTTAACAGGCTGATGATAAGACTTTGATAGAAAGAGGTCAGGATTTGAAACAGCAGATGTTGAAAACTCATGACACGGCCAGGTGTTTCTGCTTCGCTCACCTGATTTTTTTCCCCCTGTCTTTCTCTATTTTCCACATGCAGCTGTATGTAGCTATGGCGTATGCTTCAATGGAGGACAGTGTCGGGAGGGCTCCACCCAGCTCTGTGACTGTCCTGCAGGGTTCAACGGGCCAAGCTGCCAGTATGGTGAGTAGAAACATCCTCTTAATGCACTCCTTTCTTTCTGCTTTCATCTATATTTTGTATTTGCTTCATACATTCTGCTTTACATTTTCTTTTTCTTTGTGTTGAGTTTTTTTATCTCATCAATCATTTTCTGATTGAATTATGTGATTTCACACAGATTGCAGATATTCATGTACACTACTTATTTCACATGAAGTTATTCTTAGCTTTTTTCCCATGTTCATTGTCTTCCCTCGTCAGATGATACAATAAGTTGTTTTGAAAATAGTACAGTGAAAGTACAAATCATGAAAACTTGGACGCAAGATGAACTGATTGAAATTGATAGCAGCTTGCCATTAGATTAAAAACACCTTTTTGGCTCTTTTCTAGAGCTTACAATTCTGATCCACTTCTGTCAGCGCTCCAAAACTCCCTACTGAACTCTTTTCGAGTGATCGCCTTTCTCTACAAGTGGGGAATCTCCTCACATCAGCAGTTGGCTTCTTTACTAGCAGCCCAAGTATTTTATCAGCAACTCCATTGTTGAATTTGAGCTGTTGAAGTAAAACAGTGGAGGATTCTGTTGTTTTTCTGATAACACCACACGACAGGAAATTCCTCTTAGTGTCAACTTTTTTTTACCAGAATTGTCCATCTCCCCTTCAAACATGTCCTACCAGACAGATCTTGTTGTATAAGTTAGATTCAAACTGCATGGACAGCTGAAAGTTATGGTCCTCTTTTGTTGCCATGACCCGACCTGACGTTAGTGCTTTCTGGTCACAGTTCAGGATCTCCGACACACTACACAGTCCATCAGCACATGATTTTTCTCAGGAGCTCTCTCGTTCAGAAGATACAGCTTCATGACAGCTCTCTCACACTATACATTCACTTCCTGTTTGGCTTATTGTATAACCCATGATCAAGCTTTGGGAAATCCTGCACTGACAGCCTCCTATATGATCACAGCTCTATGTGGCTGTTAAGCTGATCTCGGTCACTTCTGATAACTTCATGGTTTACTGGAAAACATAATCATTATGACAAAGGATCTATCGACACACATGCCAGTGAGGTGCTGTTGAGCACACTCTAAGGTCATCAGGCGCTTTTTATTATGTTGGACCCCATGTCCTTAACGGAGGTCCTGAGAAGGAGTATCTATGAACATCTTCCCTCATCAGATATTGTGCAAAAAAGACAGAACATATTTACTAAAACCTAAACATAGAAGCATACTTAAATAAGCACTAATTGTGTATTCTAAACAGAAGATATAATACATGTAAATGATATGTACATGTCTGAACTCTTTTTTGAGCGATCAGACATGTATATGTGCATATTTTATTTATTCATTTTGACAATATATGGTGCAGTCAAACCTCACCTGTTTTACCTTACCTGTTGCTACATTGTACTAATTCAGTTTGCGTTCTTATTTTTAACTGTTAAGTAGAATATAAATATCTGATGATCTGGTAATGTGCTGCACTTTCATTATCACAGGTCCAGTCGGTGGTTTGCCACATGTTCACCTCCAAGGTGCATAAGAGGAGACAATATCAACATTAGGGCTGAACAATTAATTGAAATATTATTGAAATTTAATATTGAAAAAGAAGAACCAAAAAGATCCAAATGAAACACTGGTGTTTCAGACATGCCCTGGCCTACAAATAATAGTTTCCATATGTAAAGGAACCTGCTTGTTTGGTACAGACCCTGGCAAAATCACATAATTTTGAAATTTCTTTTCAGTGAAAATTAAATGAAAAAATTACGATTCCCACTAAGATCCTGACTCATATCACAGTTGCAATATCTGTCAAAATAATTGCAATATGATTTGTTTTGCATGCATGCATGTTGTTCAGCCTTCATTAAAACTGCTGCAAAAATACACATACTCACAGTATTGTTGTGTAATGTATATCAATCTTCTTTCGACTTTCTTACTTTCTTGCAACCGATTTAAGCAAAGGGACTTAAAGTTTAGTGACCAGACATTGTTCATCTTTTCCTTTTCCTCATTGTTTATTTCTAGGCCCTTTTCATCTCGTCAGTATGGCTCTTCTTCAGTGCGGCTCCCATTCTGCCTTCTAGTTATAATGTTTGATATTGGTGCAGACATCATCTACCCCCCTTTTCTTTCTCACATTCTGATCCACCAGCATTGTTCCGTATTCTGAATGATAGTTGTCATCAATGGGCACCTAGGGGCCCTTTGTAAGAGAGAGCTATGCGGTCGACCACCACACCCTGATCCTCCCTCTATTGAAGGCTATCAATCCGTAAACACTCTGGCAGTTATATTGCCCTGTGATTGGCACTGAATGGGATACTGAATGAAGGGTGATGGGCTGCAAGTGACTCTGCCTGACCAGGGGCAGCAGCACTTGGGATGATGGGAGTCTGACGTAGGTACAGCTGTCTTTGTTGTCCTGGTCTGGATGTGCCAAATACAGGTCACATCAGGGACCCCTTTGCTTTGCTCTCCTCAGGACTCTGAGGGCAAAGGGGATAGCTGCAGGCTGAGTACAAAGTGGCTCATTATAGAAAGACCAATAACATCACTCCTGATGAATGAGTGTTTTGTTGGGTGACGGCTCTGATATATAGTTTAGCCATTATGAAGAACACACTAAAATGGTCAGACACACACCACTTTGTTGGAATTCTGTTGCATTCTTGAGCCCTGAATAAATAACCTTGGTGGTTAAGCAGACAAGAAGCACACTGCTCATATGAGCTGCTGTTACAATTCAGTTACTGCTGTGGTCCACATCCTTCACACAACTGTCTGTCATGGTTTGTTCTCTCTTGACATGTTTACCCAAAACACTGAAGCTACAGTAGAGGATGTGGCTGTGGTCTAATGCATGGAGCCGCACTTTACTTAAAGATTCACTCGTCATTTAATCACTTTAGATGGTTCTCAGCAGTGTAAGCATTCCTATGCCATCGGATGTGGTGATATCCCCTTGAAGCTCTTTTGATGTGGTTTGTCCATGTTTGTGTGTGCTATTGGGTATGTTTATGTCTTTTAAAGGGGCCAATTAGTCCACTGCTCTAAATAGTTGTCTGAAGCTGTTGTCTGTTTTTGCCTTTTAGTTGCATTGTCTCAGAGATATATAAGTGAATAATTACTATTTTTTGGAACTTTGAAAGTGCTTTAACTCTTTAGTAAAGTAAGAATTGCTGTCTGCAGGCTCTTTTAGTTATTTCAGTAAATTTAATTTATTTGAAAGGGTCAAAGCTTTATACTTTTCAAGTCATGAAATCCATTTGATGGATTAGCTCATTTACCAGTTGCAGGATTTGACATGACTGAAACCTGACTGATTACGTGTCATTTGCACTTAAAGTATTATTATTATTATTATTATTATTAAATGACAGGCCTATACCCTACAGTTTACTGAACGTTTTTAGTGAATTGAAACCATTTATGCAAGATTTTGTGTGTTTAACAAGTTGCCTAATTTTAGGTACTCACAAGCACAATTTAACAAATGCACACATCGCAACCTGAATAAATCATCCACATTTTTAACATCCGGCTTCCTGAGCATACAAATATTTGCCGCACTCTTTTTGCATTTTTATTTTACATTTTGTTATAACATTTCCACATGCGCAAATATAAACTGCTGCACACACTGACCAATTAGTAAATAAATGTAAAAGAATGTTAAATATTTTTAGAAATTTGTATGTGCAGGAAACTTTTCAAAACAAAAAAAAAAAATTGCATCTGTGAAGCTGAAGTAAAAAATCTGGACCTAACATATTAATATTCATTCAGGCTGTGATGTGTGCATTTGTAAAAATGTTTCACACGTGTTTACATTTCTTGGTATTTGTTCATGGAGTGAAACACCCATTTGTAAATCTGTTATCTTTGTACACATTTTGGAGATCATATAATACATATGTGTGTTCTTTTAAAACTGTCCTCTCTATATCCAGTGGGACTTAGTCACTTGGTGCTTGATGTACATGGTATCTAGTCTGTCATCAGTAGACAAGTGGTGTCCTCTGGGATCAACAGCTTCCAAGGCTTTTAGACCGCTGGCAGGGCAGATGTCTTCATACCAGCTGACATCTGGGTTAAGCCACAGACAAACAGCCAGTCAGACACACAGAAATGCAGGCAGACACTCTTCATAACATGAAACTTTACCATCTTAGTTCAGGAATCTTTAAGTATCTTTTAAAGCTACCTCATCTGTCACGTTAAAAGAAATAAAGTTAAAGTTATCTAAAAACATAAAATTGATGGACTGCCTTACTTTAAAAGGGTCAGTCAGTGATACCAAAGTTGAATTGTTGATAACAGAGGGAAGAAATGTCCAAATTGATGTAACTGGATATGTGACTGTACTGTATTTGTTCTTTTCCCACAGGTTGCAAATGTTTTATTAGGCCTTTGTTTGTTGATTATGTCAGGATTTCAAACAATGCAATAGCTTTACTGAAAGAGGTCTTTCTCTGTTACAGTAATTGCATCTCATTTTTGCTCTGTGCAAATGTTTTCTGAACCATAAGCTCATGTTTTGGCTCGGTTTTGGGATCATTGCATTGCCAGGAGGACCAGCTTGTTGTAGACATCACTCAAGAAGGACCATCTACTCCTGGCTATTATCATTATCATTATTTTGTAATGTTTGCTTCAAAGCATGCTCTCAGCATTCTTTTCTTAGTCACAGACATGTTGAATTTTGGAGCTTTCAGGATAGTACATTTTAGTGTCATTCCTACTGAACAACAACTCACATTGATCTATTAAAGTTCTGATTTATACTACTAATAGTCACTGTACAGATCTGTTCTGTTTCAAGTGCTATATACAGATAAAGTTGAGTTTAGATAATACAATAAATATGCAGAAAGTGATATGTTATATATTTTGTTGGAAGGCTGCACTGATGCACAGAGGCCTAGCTCCATTGCATTTTAGTTTTCCTTTCAAAATCATATCTGAAGTTAAACTTACACAAGATGACCATTTTATTTATGTGTTTATTTTTTGACATTTTGCCGTCATTAGTGACAGTAAGGTGGGGGAGAGAGGGGTTGATATGCAGGAAAGGCCCCCGGGCTGGGAATCGAATCCAGGTCACTGCGGTAAGGCCTACGTTGTACATGCTCTACCAGGTGAGCTACAGGGGCACACCATCACGTTCACATTTTAAAAACAAGAAGTAAAGCAACAATTAAAACAACTTGTTAAAATGACGTTCCACTGAAGCCTGTCAGAGGATGATGTAAATATTTCATCGTGTGGTGGAAAAATAAGATGTCACCCTTTATAAATACTGTGCTGCTTGAAGGTTTACATCTTATAAACAGTAATGCAATGTGTATATCTGGATCTTGATGACACTTAATGCAAATTTTATCAGACGGTGCAGGCCACAATTAAAAATTATATTTATATGTCTGTAGCGAAGAGGTCCTTGTCCTTGTTTATCCTTAACTGATCCTTCGCTGGTTATTCTGGTTCTTTTTGTGAGGCTGCATTGTAAAGTTCAATACTTGTTAGCATGGTTGCAAGGTCAGGACAGAAACCCCGGAGCTATTGTGGGAATTCATTGTCTTGTTAAAGGACACTTGTTGAATTGCACTCCGGGGTTGTCCACACTGAATGTAGTATAGTATTTCCTTAATAAGTCCCTACAGCCCTTTCCTAATTCTGCAAAGGCTGTAGGGTCTGATTTGATACACTCCAGTTAACCAATAATCAGAGTTAATAAATAAATAGAAATATTGTGCCTCTCACTTGTGACTTTACCAGATGTCTTTCCTCTCGTGATTTTTGTTTTGATTCTGTCCATCTCTCATCTGTCTTTGTTCATTCGGTTGAACACTTTCCCAGAATGTCTTGTACTCGTAAAGTATGTGCTTAAGTTTATCGTGGGTGAGTTTGTGTGTATAGCTGTAGTCAGCAATTTTGAGTTCACATGCTGCTTTTACCTCTGTTCTTGCTCTAATGGCTGTTCTACTCAGTTACTTTTAAGTTCAATAGTGGTCTGTCTTCAGACTAACAGACAAGTAGCCTGTTGTAACCTGCCTTTTTGTCACCCCATCTTTTACCTCAGTGACTTGTAGACATAGAAAATGGTCTTGAAACAGGTTATGACTTTGACTTTTTAAATGCAAATAAATGTGCATTCCTTTGCCACTATTAAAGAAGATTTTTTTCTTTTGCATCTTTGTCATGTGCGCTAAATTCATTGCTGCTAAGTGTAGCACATTAGGGCCAAAAATGTGGGTGGTTCATGCTTCCCAGATGTTAAATCCCTGTAAACACATACTGGCATGCTGGTCAGAAGTTGCCGGACTTCATCGTCAATGATCGGTATTGTAGTTAAATGTAATAAGACCATTATTCTTTTAGCCTGGAAGGAAGAAGAACGAGTAAGATCAGCAGTCATAGTAATATTAGCGTAAATGTGTACGCAGTAAAGACTATTTACGTGACAGTGATGAGTTTTGCTCTCTCCTGCTGCTCTGTAGATTGCAGCGGAGCAGCAAGGTTGAAGGTCAAGCCAGCATGTGGACCCAGTATGTGGCTTTTAGGGCAATCTGGAACGTACATGACTAGACTTACTGGTAATAAATAGCAGGCATGTTGCCCAACATTTCACAGTTTCACAGAAAATTTGGGTTAACAGATAACATCGTTGTTGCTCATCAAGCCACTTAGAGACTGACAGTGACAGGATGAAGCAGCAGTGACACAGATGGCATCTTCCAAGTTTAGCTGAGTCATAGACTTGTGTTGAAAGAGGACATCACCTCAGCATATGGTAAAATCAACCACACATTATGCTCACTCTGGTGTGGGTACAAGTCTAAATGTCATTTAATGAGTAAGAAAAAAGACCGTTTGATTTTGCTACATCTATGGTATTGTATATTTGTCTCTTTCATGTCCATGACCCTGGAGGAATGGAATGAGAGGTGCTTTCAGTATGCTGGCTTTGGGACCCTCCTCCTTGTAAAAATAAATGCCTGAATTCTGGGTCCTATTGAATGGTTTAAAAAAAGATTATAGAAACATCGTAGAAACGTCCATGCTGAGCTAGCTAAGCACATCAGCAAAGATCCTGAAACCTCCCAGAATGAAAGACATATGCATGTTCCCATCCTCATAGCTGGAGGTAGGGCAGCTTCCATGCTCCAGCCATGATTTAGTATGATAATTTTATCAGGCCTTCTCTGACCAAAGAAGAGTAAAAAGTGTATATTTCAGTGATGTAAGTCAATAAATGCCAGAACATGCATAAATTTTTGATAGTGCAAGAATGTGTGACTTACATTAATGCACTACAGACTGGCAGTTTTAGTACCAGGATTTTTATTTGATGTGATATACTATAATAAAACAATCTGATTTTGAGGTAGCTGTGACCATTATAAATTCAGTTTAACTTTTGCCAACTTCAACAAATTGCAAACGAAACAAATCACAGTAACATCACGCTGTAAATTTTTCATAACCCACTGTATATCTGAAGTTGGACTGCAGATAGGGTTAAAGGACTTTAACGGTTGATTATGTTTCACTTTCATTTTTGGTCAGCTACTCATAGCTAAATGTGACCATGACAGATTGTTAAGCCATGAGATTGTAAAGCTGACATTGCCAGCTGCGGCGGTCTGTCATCATGATGGCTGTCTCATCTTCTACTAAGAGGTCGAAAGGTGTTGGCCATCAGGACCTTTGGTTATATAACCCTTGTATAATGATTACCACATTTGTTTTATCTGCTCAAGAAACTGGCTGCTATGCTTTCTGAGTAACTTCTACGTGGGAGAGAAAAAGTTGTAAAAGTCAAATGGCTGATAATGGGATAGTAAATGTCTAGGAAGATCACAAGAAGTCTAAATCATTGTTATGGTTTCCCTTTTCCTCTCTAATGGGTTTAACAGTCTACAGTTAAAATGGCCGTGAACAGGTTGAAATCTGCTTTTGTACTTATCACAGAGAGATTAGGCTTCAACCTTGACCACACAAGCCAAAGTTGAAAAAATGGCAATCAGATTGGGACAGTGAACAGGTTCAAGTTGTGACAAAATCATGTTTTTCAGAAGAATCAGTTTTTTTTAACAACATGTCTCTCATTATCCATGAATTGCATTTTAAACAGTGCAATTCTAAAGTTGCTGACATGTTTTCTGTTTTTGCCATTTGAAGGTTTAATCCTGTTCTTTCAGTATTGTTAGCAGCCAACATAGCGTGACTTCAGAGCAGCTGAAATGGAGGTGGCCATGGAGATGTAGACACTGCAGCTCATTACCAAATATTTTCTCACACATTCTCCACCTTTTTGTCATGAACCCCTTGAATCTTTATTTAAGCCCCTTGTAATTTCTGTGCACCATTCTCACTTCCCGTTCCATTCTCTATTAAACTAAACATTTAAAGTGTGTAAAGCCATGATGTCTAAGGGCTGAAACTAATTATTATTTTAATATTGAATTATCTGTCAATTACTCTTTGATTGTTTGTTATAAAATGTGAAAAACTTCACAAAGACACACTTTGCTAAAGCACCAGGAATTTTGTTTAAATTATATTTTCTAATTAAGGCTAAAACCTACAAACATTTATCATTGAATGATATACAAAGAAAAGCAGCAAATTGCCACAATTAAGAACTTAAACTAGATTTTTTCCATTTTTGATTGATAAATGACTTAAACTACTAAGTTATTTTAAAAAATGTATCTCATTTTGTGAAAAATAAACAAAAATCTGATATAATAACTGGCAGTTGCTCATGTCTGCTCCTGTCCTTAAATTCTCTGATATCTGATATTTAAGTTTAACTATGAGTGAGAACAGCCCTGAGCCTCTGAAGTCAGGAAAGGCATCTCTAATGAGAGGGAGAGCTGTGCAGTCAGAGGGTGGGGTACACCCTTTCCCATCTACCTGCCATTGCATCCTGCACAGCACCCTAATCTTCCATAATTGTGCTCCCACCCTGACTCATTAGGTTCTTTACAGCATTCCTTATGAAAGGTCACTGTTGGTCACGCTGGGGGTGAGGGCATCAAATTTGTGTAAATCACAAGTGACAAGAGTTTGCAAAATACAATTACAAGAATCATCAGTATGGACTGATCTGTTCTTTTGTCAGCGGTGCTCTGATTCTTCTTCTTTCCCCTTTACCAAAGTGATATCTTTCTCCCATCTACAAGATCTGCTAGAACTGGCTTTGTTCCCTCTTGTTAGACTGATGTGCTCCTTGTGTTGTGTGTGATACTCAACTCAACACTTGACTTCTAATCTGTTTTCCCTTCACCGTCAGCATTAACTCCTCTGTTGTGTTTATCTTCATATGGAAGCAACTTACTCTTGGGATACGTGCACCGCACAAGTTTTTTCTTTCAATGCACAGCCAGTGTTTTACTTACGCTTCATGAAGTGTGAAAAGCAGATGCTAATCTGAAAGAAATGTAATGAGACAGGGTCATTTGCCTTTCATATGGTTTGGTTTTTGAAATGCAGATCATCGGTTGAATCTCATTACTGTCTCTGGGCTCTAGTTCTTTATCTCAATGCTGACAGTGGTAGTGTGGCATTTTTGCTATTGTATTTAACGTGTAGTCAGAGATACTTGGGTCTCTTGGGTTCCCATTACTGATCTCCCCTGCATATACAAACCAAACTGCATATATAAACATCAAATGTTATAAATTATAACAAAGGCATGACACAGCAGAGAATTTATCAGGTCATAAAGACAGATGTATACACTTGTATTAATACAATTCTATGTTACTAGGCAGCAGGTAGGCATGCACAGATGGGTGACAGGGGTGGCACGGTGGCTCAGTGTTTAGCACTGTTGTTTGGACCAAGACCTTTCTGTGTGGAGTTTGCATGTTCTCTTCATGTTGGGCAGGTTTTTTCCGGTTTTCCCCGCCATCAAAAACATGTATGCTAGGTTAATTCTCCTGTCAGTGCCCTTCACCAAGGTACTGGTTTAGATCTGGAATTGGTCCCCAGGCGCCTTCAGTGGCAGCCCTCTGCTGGGTGAGGCTTAGTTCGAGATGAGGGAACTAGTTTGAGCTGCTCTATGCACTTCCATCAATAAACAGTAGAGCACGTTGCCACTGAATGAGACATACCTGGGGGGTTTATGTATTTGACTGCTGTTCCTTTCAACTTCTAACAACTGTAAACCATGTCATGTCACACTTGAGCATTTGAGGCAATAATCAGAGCTTCAATGTTTATTCCCCCTTTGCACCTTGAGCGTGACACTCTGTCATGCACCTGTCAACTTTTGGCCTTCAGGGAAATGTCTCTGAGCATCTTTCCTTTCCTGCGCATACCACTGCTACATATCTCACATAAGCGAGTACGAAGGAGACACATTGGAAACCACAACAAGTAATTTTTGGATTCCTGCTAGCCTCCAAGTTTTGTCCCAGGCAGTCAAAGCCTCTGGGTCAGGGTTGGGAAATGCAGGTCCTAACAGGTAGAGCACATATTCAGCACACGCAAAGGGTCACAGGGCAAACCCTCAAGGTCCATGAGGTATTTTTTCCCCTTGTTCATCTCTGTAGCTCATAAAATGTTATTCTGGAGACATGTGTACATGAACGCAGCTGGCCTACTTTTTCTGAGTTATAGTGTGTAGCTTTCACTGATAGTAAAAGCAAGTGACAGAAGTTACACCTTTAGCCAGGCTTTTGAAGGGACAGCCCTCTAACTAGATTTATCATATGATCACAGCTATGGGATTGTCTCTACCTGCCTACAGCACCATTTACATCCTTAGGTCTCCGACCACTGCTGGAACAGTCTTGTGACCATCTTAATAAGGCGAATTGATCTGCCGGTGTCTTTAGTGGAGGAGTTAGTCATTCCATGCTGCTTTAACTAAAAACTGAAGTTTACAAGAGTCCGAGGCATTTAGGGTATCATACAGTGTAAACATATAGTACGTGAGTGCATAGATGCTCAAACACACTCAAACGTTTGCACATGTATACACACTTACAAATTTACCTTGTGAGGTGAAATGGGTCATCAAAACAGGGATTAAATGACTTTAGATCTCACTGGTGCAGAACTTTCACAAAACAAACTTAGACACTGGATTTCAGTGTCTTTGATGTTACCCATAAATCCCTTGTGATCAAACATGCATAAATATTAAAACTTAGAGCTCAGTGGTCCGGCTAATAAGCTGGCTAAGGTTAATACGGAGACTACTGAGCTGCTTCATTGATATTTTTACCCCAGAGTCAGACAGCACTTCTCTGTTCTCTCAGCTGCAGTGGCTTCTTGTCAACACATGCCTCAGGAGGAAGAGTTGTATGAAAACAAAATGCTACTGTTTGAATGGGCAGATAAGCAGAGAATTAGATTGTCCTCTTGAATTGCATTTTCACATGAGAAATGTACCTCCGAGGAAAAGCAACAAGTGCTGACACTTAGCCACACATAAGTCAAGACAAATCCCCCTTTACACCGTTAATTCTTTACAAAAGGATGACTCTTCAAATTTGGACCAAGACCTAAATGAAAGAAAAGTCAAATTAGTGATTTAAAATCTAACATATTTTGACTTAATTGCAAGGGTAATCAAGGTATGTTTCGCTAACTTTTGTACAATTTGAATTTTTGTGCTTTATGTAGCTGTCATCTTTAACCTTTAGGAAATAGGAAATTTCAGAAATATAAAAAGGAAATTGGAACATCTTTCAGTGTCCATATAGTAATGCTGCTGAGTCCATGTTTGGACCTTTTATTCCAATCGCCAAATTTGAGACGGATCGTTAATGACTTCATGGAAACATTGGAGGTTTTTGAATGAAGGTAGAGACGTCTTAAACATCAATGGATGTACATCATAGAGGTCTGTTTGTGGTTAGAGCTTTGTTATTAAAGGGGACATTTTTTTTAACTTCTTTGGTTCCAGTAAAGCCACACTACATCTAAATGATGCCACTTAACAACTCAGCTGCCACGATGGCCACAATTATAGGGCTTCAGGAAGGAAGTTGTGCCAAAACTGGCACTCAGAATGCATCAAATAAGGCAAGGGAAAGAAGTTATTGGATGCTCAACACAGCATGCATAGTTTTCTAGTGTAAGTCAGTGTGGTGAACCAGATTGAAAGCTGTTTTACTGGAGAGGGCACTTTGACAAGAATGTGTGGTCTTCTTTGACTAAGAATTATTATATTTTGGCAGCTGTGTTTTAGTTGAATGATGAATGAGAGCAGAAGTGAATCACATACTGTTAACTTAATAAATGTAGCAGCACATCTGGACTATTGATGTAGCAGGAGATTAACAGCAGGGGGCAATGTTGAACTTGAGCTCAATCCATGTACGTGAGAGGGTAAAAAAATATAAACTAAACTAAAACATTTTTTATCAAGTAAAATAACATTAGATATTGGCCTATTAAATAGTCTTCTTTAATTCTGTGAGATTGATAATCAATATTACTCATTTTAATAAACAACCCCCCTCTAATCTGCAAAACTATGTTGTTTACACTGTAGCAATGCCATTTCCTTAGTGCTGATAATTCCTCTATATTTTATTTGCTTATATATTATTATCAGCAAGCAGCGTTCTGCCTCATCTGACTTCCCTTGGTATGGAAAATGAGCAGACTTTTCTTTTAAATCATGGATGTTGTCTGTCTTTAAATGTTGCATGTTGCAGACACAGACATCAGGCAGAAAAGCATTTCAAGGAAACCTGATAACTAAAATGCCTCCAGAATACAGATACAGTAACTCTTATCTGCAGAGGTTATGGTTAAAAAAAAGGTTCCATAAACCATTTAAGTGCATCTTTCGATTCTCGTGATATCTGACTCCTGGAGCTGAATATCCATGTGAAATCCACAAGGAGTTATGGGCCTATAAAATACTTTTTATAATATTCTTTTGTGAGCTTGAGTATTTTTACCAGTTCATCTGTTTCACTTGAGCCTCTGGCAGTCAGCTTTGTGGTGCTGCCTTTTCGCTGGGTGAAGGGATCGCATCCTCCACAATAAACATTTTAAGGGTCGCTTATGCTGGAGGTCAAAGGTGAGGATGAGTTTCCTGTGAAAGAGTGTGAAGTAAATTGTCAGTTCCAGTTCATAGGGGCTTAGTTTGAGTCTAACAGCATTCTGTCATTAACTGTCCCACAGCCACATGTCCAGATCATGCACAAATCGTCTCCTGAGTCATCGTCTGAATGAAACCTCTGACTCAAAAATGTCTCCTGGAGCCTCTATCCCCATCTTTATAGCACCTGGTAAATGAAAGCAGCTGTGTCTACCACAGGGAGTCTAACCAGGAATGAACACTAGCAAAGCACATTATTACACCAGCAGATCAGGGCCCTAAAAGGAAACAGGTTCGGCTATCCGTGGCGTCCCCCCTCCTGATCCTTAATGAATGCTCCCAATTTTCCGGCTCATGACCCCCAGAGATAAAATCAAGCCCTGGTGGTTTTCGCTGGGCATGTCTTAGCCCCTCATGGTCTTCGAAGACATTAAGTCTAGTCTTACTGGGAGCCGTCATCGTTCTTATCACAGGAAGTCACACAATACAGCAGTGGAATGTAAACCCAGAGCCTGCAGCTGAATTTGCAGAAACACAATCAAAAGTTTTTTTTTTTCATTTTGTCATTCCTCAACTGATTACTTTGGAACACACTGTCTTCCACAGGAAAATACTAATTTCAACCCCTTTTTATAGGTGCGGTTTTGCTTTATAATTCACTTTCAAGTAGACATAACAGCATGGAGCAGTTTTGGTCACCCAGCAATGTAGCTAAGATTTTATTGTTCTCACAGAACAATGCACAGGAACTCCACCTCCATACATATATATTGGGGACTGAAGATTAGAAATGTTTCCTCACAGATCCTGATTTGTCTTATGATCTGTTTAGTTAATACATAATGGCCTAAACAATAGTTGTGCTCAGTAAATATACAACACTCTGTGTGAAGTAGTGCCTCAGCTGTTTTCCCCTTAGGTTATTGTTTTGTTTAGTAAAAATGCTTTTTTAGTGATGTTAGCAAAGGTGGACTTGTTTTCAGGCAAGGTGACTCACCTAAAACACATAAAACACAGCAGGAAACCCCCACAATAGTGCAGTAAATACAAACCACTAAGTGCAACAGTGTTTCATGCAGCTGAAATGCCTGATCTCTTTTTAGAAAACATCCACACAACCCCCCACCCAAAAGAGGCTCAGGTCAGGATGAAACACGCCAGTGATGTTCCCAGTAAATGCTTGATCTTGAACACTTTTTTTTTTAAGGTGCTCCACCCCTTGTTTCACTCCCTTAGATTTGATTGATCAGTCTGCAGGAGGTTCACACTGATGAAGGATTGATGGATGGATGCTGGTGGTGTAATGAACTGAAAAAAAATCTCATTTGTGCTCCCTGGAGTTAAGTTATGGTGTAGGCTCCACTCTCCAATTTCAGAGGTCATCGAGTTTAACATTTGGGAAAAATGACTTTTACTAGCAGGCATTTCTTTCAGTTTTAAAATTAACTTACATACGTATAAACATATTGATTTCCAATGTGGATCCTATTGTACAAGAAAACAAAAATAAGACAATTCAATACAAGATATAAAAATAATACAAAACATCCTGAAATTACATGACAAAGATCCATTCCCATATTTCCACATAAAACCATCTGGCCTTCTGGCCTCTAAACATGATTTTAGACCCAAACTTAATCCAAGTGAAGCAAAAAAGGGCAACTCCTGTCCATACTAAAAACACATTACATTCTTGAGTCAGTGTTCCAGTTCCCACTGCTGGATTACGTACTCCCCTGACCTGCAGTGCTTTAACATTCCTGCTTGCTTATTGGGCAGAAAGACATGGAGAGTGATGAGCGTGACACTGACCCTGGGCAGACCTCTGCTCAAGCTGCCACACAGGTGTGTGGCCTCAGGGGGGGGGGGGAGGTAGACTCTTCACTCACACACACAAAAACACACATGAACATCTCACTGCAGGATCCGTCAGGGTGTTTAATCCTGCCCTTGACTTCAGGTCACATTGTTCTCAGTGACCATCACTTTTGTCTCCGCATAACCCTGGATGTTTCTGTTTTACTTTCTTCAAACCTGCTATTACTACACTGCTTATTTTGTTAGTTAAATGATCTGTACTTAAATAGGCACTTTCTCTCACCCCAAGACCCAGACTCATTAAATCAGGCCGGGAAGCTTGTGATGTAGGGTCAAGCTAAATATTGGTGGACATCTCAAATTGGATCTTTGGCTGCAATTTATCAAACCCCTGCCAAGAGGGGTCGGAGTAATAAATAGATTAGGAATTATATTTTATAGTACAATAAAATTAAATCTTGATGTTAAAGGTAACATTTCATTACACATTGTATGCAGTTTAGGTTTTATGACATAGAGTAAAGTTTTTAAATAACATTTGGCAACAGAAACAGTGCTGTATTTTGGTGTGAACATTTCCAGATGCTGTAAACTGAGAGGGAAATCGTTTAATTGGCTGTTTAAATGCTGGCATAGCAATCTACCGAAATCTGCTAAAAGGGGTAAAATGTTCTATAAAGCTATTTTGTTTGCTTTCATACTCTTCCTCTGTACTCTTCTTTTATGGACATGAGACTTTACAAGGTGATTAGTGCCAAGTGAGTGCTCGCTCCTAATTTTCTCCATGGCTTTCAGTTTTCAGTCCAAGATTCCTTCTGCTGGTACGGTAAATGAAAGAACCCAGTGTCATCAAGTCTAAAACTACACTGTGAGCGTAATCTCTCCTGACAAAATGCCCATATGAAGAGCATTTACTTTTAATGCAGGCAATGTAGAACAGCGTTCTTAAACCGAACAATCCGTAACACATTTTTCTTTTGCTTTCAGTTTTAATATCTCCTCATTACGCAGAAGCTCTCGAACTTACATTCTGGTATATGCTTAACTGTCAGCACCTGTATCTGACCCCAGTAATTATGTGTAGTTTAAGAACGGGAGGAAAAGATTTTATCTGGTTTAGCTGATGACAGCGTTGGCAGGATATTTAGCTGATGGAAATGAAATGCGAAAACTTCTTGTGGAAGTGTTTTAGAGGCTCTGCATGACGGAGAAACACTGGTCCTGGTTCATGTCATAGGAAGTTTACAGGAGGTGACAGGGAGACATTTCACTTTGTCTTAGTTAATTTATTGCTTGATACATTTTGTCTCTGTTTTTTTTACTACGTACAGTATTTTCCATTCATCATTTGTCTTGAAGTTGGTACTAAGGAAAGAAAAAAAAAGGATGGAAACGGCACGCACCATTTCCTGCAGCAGTTCTCATGATCTGGAGTTTTCCAGGCACATGAGCACTTTCCATACTTTCAAAATTAGCCCAAATGTATTAATGGAAGACATTTAAAACAAACAGAAAATGAAAAGAAGACACATGTTTTTTTACCTGGCTTCACTGTTAAACAAAACTCAAAACACCAGTTTAGAAAGCTATCTAAGCATATTTGTTTAACTGGTTCTCCCAATCTTTTTTTTCCCGCATTCCTGCTTATGGTTTATGGTTTTAATGATTGCAGATATAACTTTTTTCATTTTCTTTCCTGTCAGATGTGAATGAGTGCGAGGAGACCAATGGAGGCTGCGAGGCTCTCTGCTGTAACACAATTGGAAGTTTCTACTGCAGGTGTCCACCTGGACAGAAACTAAACGAAGACGGCAAAACCTGTCAGGGTGAGTCCTGCACTGTACTTCATTATGTTGTTATAAAACTGAGTTGTATATAGTCTAATGTTAATCTCATAATATATAATATCAGGTAGGAGATATGTAGGTGTTCTGTACAGCTTTATGTTATTCAAACATTTCTACTTGTAGCAATGTAGAGAAAATGACCCAATAGAACTACAGCAACTTTCCACATTACTTAACTCAGAATTGTCTTGTATTTGAATATGTTCTTAAAGTACAAACATTCCCAGAAGACTGTCATAGTAGTAACATTTTTTCACCACTACCTCTTGTTACGCTAATCAAACACGGCATGTATTTGCTCACGTTTATGTTGACATATGGAGTTTTCATTTCTATTTGTGGCTCAGTGTGCATGCAGACTCTGCACCGTGTGAACATCAAAACCAGATCATTTAACCCCAGTCAACCAGTCAAGTCCAGTCGATGTACTGTAAATGATAAATTGATCTTGGCTTTTGCTTTTTCATGTGGAAAAACGTGTAGCTACCAGTCTATCATGAAGTCCAGTGTCTGTGAACCACAGTTCACCAAAACTGAGCCTCCTCGGAACATTTTCCCATGAGATTTTTTTTCTCTATCATAGTTTAATGTTTCTGATTAGGGAAACTCTGTGAGTGGTTGGTTTAATCAGAATAATGATTCTTCTGTGCAGCAGCCAAGCCTAGAGGAAAGACTCTGGAGTGCTTTGCAGTATGGCGGTCTGCTAAAGGAACCAATGAGAGATCTGATCCAGGTCATGGTTATTAGGAGAGTTGAAGGGAACATTGTCACAGCTGGCTTTTATAGCTATCTGCCCTCTGCCATTGGTGTATATTGGAAGAAAACAGCTACCCACAGCATTAATGTCCTAATTGCCTGTAATTGGCAGGAGTCTTTACAGAGGTAAAAGAAGCTGAGTGGAAGCATGGATAGGGTGGATGTTTAAGTTAGTCCTGCATGTGTGGTGCTGCTACTGCCAAAAGTGATCAGCTTTCATTCTGCAGGACAGCCTGAAGCTGGGAGGGCTGCAGAGGAAAGCCCACATGAGTCTCAGTGAGACACAGCATCCATTAATTTAGCTGTTAAGGATAAATCATTTTGGGGAATTGCACAACTACACTGCTACTTTGGGGGTGTCGTATCTTTGGCACACACAATATATTTGAAATAAAAGACATCTGCTGCAGCATGTTAATATGCCAATACTGCTGGCATCAACAAGAAAGGAACAAATACATCTTTTGTTCAATGCAGTAAACCACAATCCTGAATTTACAATTGAGTGGCTTGTGGAGAGTTCCCGACTTTTAAGCTTCTGGTCAAATTCCATTTTATTCATTTTGTTTATTCTGAATAAAGAGCATTGATCCACGTGAAACTGATCAGATTGAAGGAGGCCAGCAGTAACTGCCGTCATGCTGAGTGCAGTGCAGCAGTGTCAATATTCAGCCGTCATGCCAAATGAACTTTACAGCTCAGACCAACATGAGCATGAAGGTGGGAGTAAAGTCTGCCAGTGTTTGACACGTGTCTTAACAGTGAGCTGTAACAAACAGCAAAAGCCAAGGTAGTTGTGCGTGAATAACATTTTCCAAAATCACCAGGTATTAGATATCCATGTTTACTCTGTAAGCAAGACTGATTTTAAAGAGACCGTTGCTAGGTACTGTCTAGGGATGCGTGATGTATCACTCAAACATCGGTTTTGGCCAATATCAACCTTGTCAACTGCCATCTGCTTGTCGACAAATAACACGACATTCATCAATGGCAATGGCCTATGTTATGTGTTGTGCGTTATTAGAGATTGTTTTCTCTTCTCTAATGAATATTTTTTGGTTTCCCTTGAACAAAAGGGGTAAAATGACAATAAAAACAAAATAAATCAACACAAATCAAGTCAGTTTTATTTTTTATATCACAAATCATAAATTTACCTCAAAGAGCCTTAAGAAAAAAAACCCATTAGCACTGGCATCAGTTACTGGCCATCAGCCACCAACCAAACTGTTACTTTAGACATCAGAATTTCAAAATCTGTGGATCCTGTATTGTACCGTTTGCTTTTGGTATTTTTTAAAAGTTTTTTTCTACTCTGGCAAGTTACAGTTATGGCCCTCAGCCTATCATCTGTCTTCTATACTCGAGTGGGCTGCTTTCCTCCTCACCTGGCTGGCATCATTGTCTACAGGACTCAGTCTGCCCTGTCTGCACAAACATGTACTTTTTATACGATATGCAGAATTGTGAGAAGTTAGCGTGTAGTGTCAAAAAATGATCTGTATCACTTTCTGCTGGTCTGTCTGAGCTTGACTACTTCACAGATGTTTGTGGCCTGATGTAATGACAGCACAGGTGTACGTTACAGGAGCTTTAAGGTTGCATTATAAAGAAGAAAAGACATAAGGAGTGAACCTCATGGTTAATTTCCTCTTTGAGCAGTTTTTGTTGAACTCATAGAAATGATGCTGACCATGACCATGCTTTGCTCTTTTTCGGCTCTATACAGTGCCGCCGTGGCCATGCTGCTGTGTTTGTGTCTATGTGTTGGCAACAGATGTGAGAGCACAGTGCTTAGCTCCTGAATAGACTATTTCACCACTATGCTCATTCCTCTCTCAGATGTTTGGATCATAAATCATAGATCATTTTGACTTTTGGCACTTGTTTAATCTGGCATTCTTGCGGTGGCTGTATTTTTTTATAGATGTCAATAAGAAAACTGTAGGCAGCTCATCCTGCAGTCTGTTCACAGTCTTTGCACATTCTTTATGCGCCTGAGTGATATATGCACTCACATTAAGCTCACATTTATCACCTAATATCCTTTGAAGAAACGGTGCCCACAGTAGTAAAGTGTAGTAAATTATCTGAGTACATAAATTGTTTTTGCAGCACTGGATGTACAGTGTGTGTAGCTGAGAGAGAGTTTAGGCTGGGGTTGAAAGGGAAGTGTTGGGACAAGGGGGAAGGAAGAGGGGAGAGAGGAGGATCTTTTCACATGATGGACATTTAGCTTTAGTAGATGGGAGGGTGAAACGGGGAGAGATGGAGGGAGGGAGAGAGAAAAATCAGCAGGCAGACTCAGTAAGAAGTAGTTACAATGTTACATCAGACTAGGGTTCTTTAGTGGACAACTGGTCACTTATTGACATTTTTCAGAACTGGTGTGTTGACCAAAAGTATTATTTTAATCTTTTTTTTTTTTACAGTCAGGCTTTAGATTTCATTGTTTTACTTTTGGCCATGGCTTTGTCATCAGGATGGTGGATTTTTTTCTTGGTGTTTATAGAAGTAATGGCATGTCTGATATCTGGTGCAAACTATCCACACAGTTACTATAGAAGAATTTGCTATAGGCCTCATTGTTTCCATGGGTACCATGGCTACAACCTACCTACCTACCTGTCAACAGGTAAGTGATAAAATAGTGATAGAATGCAGATGAAGCTGTAGTAGAAGAGCTTTACTGCTGCACTCTGGGTCTTTCCTCTAAGTTCATTTTTGCATTTTGTGAAATGTATGAGGAAATAATGCCTGTGTTTTATTTTACAATAAATTCATTTTACGCAAAAAATCAGTAAATGAAAAAAGTAATGGTTTTTTTTTTTGGACGACAAATTAATTTCAAATAAGATTAGGAAGTGTTGTAATTTTTCCATCAGTGGATGCATAGAAGTTTTGTTCATGTGAGTTTTTGTTTGTGCCTGTCCACAGCTATATCAGGGCTCAGACAGACTGGTTAATCAGTCTCACTGATACTCTACGTGTCTGCTCTATGCCCTGTCTGGCACTGCCCAGCTTACTATGTCTCTGATCAGAGCAGGGGAGGCTCGCTTTTATCAACAGAGATTACTGCACATGAAAACATGAACTATGAATCATGAGAGACTCTTTGTAATGCTACACAAACAGGGAAAGATACCAAATACACTGTCGACAGGTTATGTCAATATTATTATGACTGAATATTTAATTTCATGTTTGGCAAGACTGTGGTGTGCAAGGATAAATCCACAGATTGTATTATTACCATATATCTGATAATCCCTGTTATCTACTGTGCTACTTGGAAAACAATCAACACTGTTCAAAAATAATTTATCTTCTACACACAATAAACCAATCACCTTCAGAAACCGACCAAAATAGTTTTCCATGAAGACGACACCGTGCTGTAGGTGGCTGCAGGCAAAGAATTAATGTGTCTTCTCAAAGCCAACGGCTGCTGAGGCTTTGGCTTCGAGCTCAGTGGGGGGATCATGTTCTGGATGTGGACACCAGCCTGGAAGGGATTCACCGCCTGTGCACCACTGTCGATGAAGGAACAGCAGCTCCACAACGCTGGACCAGTTTCATAAAAAACCAAACCAAAGGACGGCAGGCTGAATGGATGGAAAAATGAAGTGAGGGCTCTGCCAGCTTTCCAGGATGAAGTGAAGCTGAAGTTTGGCAGCAGAGGGGCAAAGAAGAGGAAAGTTTAAGAAACTAATTTTGCCCTAAACACTTTATTTGAGGATGTCATGGATATTATTGGAGTAGACGAGTTCAGTTGAGGGATATTTCTATAATTCAGCTGTCTTTGGCAGGTTTTACAGGAACCAAGCAGTTTTCCTCCATTTGTGCTTATATACTGCACTTATCCTAATCCTACTCTTTTTACTATGAAGAGCAGAATCAGTGTTGCATAAATCACTATGATTTCACATTTTAAAACACTGTAAATTATAGATCCTCAATCATGCACTGTAATCCCAGAGAGAGGGGTTTTGCATCTTGTAAAGACACAGGTTACATACTGTTGTGTGTACGTACGTGTTCTGTAAGAACATGAAGACCGTTATGTGGTGGTGTTTAATTTGCACAAGGAGGCTCCATCCCACACAGCGCGACATCAGCAGTGGAGTTATGTCACAGTTATGTCTGAAGAATTGTACTGGTGGTTAAATGGAGATACAGTAGCCCCATGACACTAATTGTTTGCATGTATTTGTCTGTCTTCTCCATATTCATACCCCCTCTTTTCCCCCGACTTTGGACTGTAAAACTCTAATATCTTCAGGAAGTACTTTGAGATACAGGGAGAATTTGCAGACCTGTCAAAAAGCCAAGAGGCTGTCAGTGGTATAATGCATAATGTGCAAATTATTTTTCTATTTTAGGCTACAAGACGGGCTGTTTATTTTGGGAGGGTTGGCAGTGTTTCCTTATGGTAAATTGTAAGACATTATTTATGGGATTTGTTTATTGAACTGAAGACAAAATGTGTGGTCTGGTTTAAAAGTATGCACTGAACTAAATTTACACATCACTGAAATACATTATTTAAATGAAACATAGTTAGTTGTTAACTACTTTATAAACCCAACACACTTCACAGAAATTCCCTTGAATTCTTGAGTTTCTTGTTTAAAATAGCTGGCTGGAGTCAGGGCTGTACGGAACAACGCGTTACTCAACAAGACATTTAACTGACCAATAGCCTTTTATAATGTGTCAGACATAAACCAGCAGCCAAAAGCCATTCTCACTCACCTTGTTAATGTGTCATGTTTGTTGTGGTTTCACCATGTTTATTGTTGTCAGCAAACATTCTCGTAATCTCCAATGAGAGGATTTTAGTACATTTGCTTGTGAACAGGTAAAATGTCACCACGGGCAGGGAGTTGAGGCAGGTTGTACTTGGTGTCCTAATTTTCCTGATGTTAATGGGGGCAGACGAGCTGCTAGCAGAAGTCCAAACACAGGAGTGTTTCATAAATCAGTTCAGATCTCACAGGGGGTCTGCTGTGGAACTCAGAAAACAATTTATTAGTCTTTGACCCCTAAAATAAGAAGTGTTTAGGAACATGGTTTGTTACATTGGAAATCTGATTCCACAGTGAGAGGGTCCATTTTTGCTCAGCGCTACTTTCTCAAATGAAGAACCCCTTTCTTTTATTTGTTTATAATCTCCATGCTTATCTTAGAGGAATGTGTATGTTTTGCATCTTGTGCTTTAAGTTTCCATATGTTTGCTGCACCCAAGGGACTCTGACAAGAAGCAAAGGAATTTAAATTAGGTTTTAAATGTTCAGTAGTTGTTACCACATGGGAGATTTGTTTGTTTGAGCTGCAATGCACTTGTAAAATACTTTCCCTTCTCATCCATCATCTGTTTTCCTATTGAAGTCCATCTTTATCCTAAAGCCTGTGTTAAATTCCTCTCTGTTTGGCAGCTCATGTGGGCTTTATACTTGTGACCAATTTTCTTCTCATAATGAGAGGATTTAGTCAAATTGCACTCATTTCTCTCCCATCTCTCTTCCTGCCTGCTTCTGGATTTCTCTTTTTTTTTTCTCTCTCTCTCATTCCCTACAGATATTGATGAGTGCCAGGTCCATAATGGCGGCTGCCAGCACAGATGTGTTAACACCAGGGGCTCCTACTATTGCGAATGCCACCCGGGCTCTCGCTTGCATGTGGATGGCCGCACCTGCCTTGGTGAGTAACATTTCAGCTTTGTAGAAGTGCTTACAATGTATACGTTGGAAAAAAGTCTGCACTTGAAATAATTCTGCCAGCACTGAATTACGTTCTGCCTTGTTACATCTTTGTCCTAAAGCAAGCACCGTGTAGCACCCTGATGTTTGTCATGTGTGAAAAATTACTCTGAATACATGTGGAATACTTGAGTAAAGTGTCATGTACCGCCCAATAAAAATGTTAAAATTATACACAAAAGTTCCATGTAATCCAATCAGAAGCAGAGTGTGTATGCTCCTCTCTTCAATGTGGCCCCACATGTTCAGTACTCGCAGAAACAATGACACAGTGTTTTAGAAGAGCTCAGCTGCTGGAAGGTTTTTAAAGTCTTTGCTCCGTGTGCAGCTTATTTGTACAGATATTATTTTCAGTCATTATTTCATTGAACTTTAACCACATATCCTCTTTGACATGGGCACTTAATCATGTAAACCACATTCATGATGTTGCAGAAGATGACCCCTTTGATTCAGCCATAAAGCCTCATTGTGGAGTGCTTTAAACGTCTAGTGCAGCCGCATTAAGTACAGATTTGTGCATTTGTTCTTCCCTTGAGTGAGATACATTTTATAGAGGGAAATTTTGTTAAACAAAACTGCATCCTAGCTACAGTATATTTTCTATTAGACGGGGAAATGGTTCTAAGTCAGAAGCATTTATACTTAGAGTAGACCTTTTCATTTCGACTGTTCTTTTGAATGTCTCTTTTAATACTCATCTTTACTTAATGTGCTGGTTTTCTGAGTTTTGTTTAGTTTACTTTAGACAAAGATATGTAATTAGTGTGGCATTTTACTGTTGAGAAAAAGAATTAGCCAGTGCTGTCTGGTGGAAAAACTGTGACGGAGACAGTTTGTCTTTTTGGTGTTTGGCATTTCTTTGTAGCAAGTATTTATACTTTGGTTAACATGGATAGAGATGTATCTGTGAGATTACCTGAAAATGCTCCTAATAGCATTGTAATGTACTAGCCTGGCTCTGACTCAGTTTCCATCTAAATTGTATGAGATGGTAGTTAAGGTCAAATGCAGAGTGCGACATAAACAGCCAAGGAATATTTTTTGTTTTCGTAGCCCATAGTGAATGTGTTTACGCTGAGATTTCATGCAGTGTTTTTCTGTAATTATGGCAAAGATGAAATCAAGAAAAAGATACATACACAGAAATCCATTATCCATATGCTGTTTAAGTAATCCCAATAAAAGAAACACACTGACACAGTCATTATGAGAAAAGGTAGAAAACTATGTGCCAATTTGTTAGTTCAGTTAACTCAGGTCTCCAGGCTTGTGTGTGTGTTGTAGTTTTTCCAGCTAGTTCTCACAAGCTTCATTCCTTTATTGTGTGCATGTTCCTGTCACTTCTGACCTCTGCTGTGTTTTCACAGTACCTGAATGTATGAATGCCATGCCAGATACATTAGCTTCGGTTTTTAGAAATAGCTGATAGAGAAAAGAGTATAAACCTGGCACCATTTTCTGCAGCCAGGAATGTATACAGAGTGTCTTGTCTGACATTTAGAGTGGAAATCATTGTGTGTTTCTTGGCTTGGCTCCTTTAGAGCAGATAGCTGGGACCCTGCTGTCCCTGAGCAGCTCTTCTGTGACAGCTGTTGCATGAAGAAATGACTGATTGCACTAATAATCACTGTGCACATGTGGAGAGACTCCCAGGTGAAGCTTATCTGTGAAGCTACATGTGTGTATGTAGACGTTTGTCTAAAAAATTGTGCAGAGGCTCCATAGAGACAAGTTGCAAAATGTGTGTGCAAAAAGTTGCCATTTTTACATGGAATACGATGGAAATCACCGCCTTTTTCAACAGAACAAGTGAAAAAAGGGAGAATTTCATTTTTGCACTTTGCACCAGACAGCATGACCACATACTAGTTAAAGGACAACACATACCAATCAGCACAGAGTCATGGGGAGAAAAGAAGAGCAGATGTCCTCAAATCGATTCAATCTCAGCTCTGGTGCGTCTTATCCAGCTCTTGATCTGCCAACAGAGGTCAGATGTATCCCACACACTTAGCGTGTGGGTGCATAATATTTTCGCTGGAAAGCACTCTGTGGTTTGACATGTGCTTGTGATGGATGTATCTTGACTAGCCTTTGAGTATGAAAAACACCATCCTTGAGAATGCTGGGCTATTCAGCCTGTACCTGTCGTTTTCTTTGAAGAGATTGATTCCATGTTGTCTACAGGGGCTCCATCAGATCCTCTGTGGAAGGGAAACAAAGGGAAGGTGATTGAGCTACTTCTGTCCTCAAACTCATCAGTGTATGAGTGTTGTTCACCACAGAGGCCCTGCCATTCAAATCTCTCTGTAATTTTTGGCCCTTATGTGGTGATGGATCTTTCTTGGCTTAGAACATAGAAAATGTTTGAAGTATTTGGAGTATCATGGCCTCACAGAAACAGATTCCCATGGATGTGATGCTGCAGTCAAGTCAAAAGAAAGACTAATATGAAACCTGAGTTATAGAACTGAATTTATAGAAAGTGATTTGTTTCTGCTGCCTGGTGTTTTAACTACCCATCTGTCTGTCCTTGTATCTCAATGTTTCTGCCCTTTTTTAACCTCACTCGGTTTCTTTCTTTTTGCTTTTGTAGCTGTCCATTCGTGTGCCATCGGTAACGGGGGATGTGAACACTACTGTGTGCAGCAGTCAGCCGCTCATTTCCGCTGCCGCTGCAAGCCAAATTACGCACTGGCAGAAGACGGCAAGCACTGTAAATGTGAGTGCCCATGTTTCCAGACTCTGGTGTAAGGCAATACTAAATACACACCAATACACTGCACATGACAGAAAGTAGGAATAATTTATGGAAGGGTGACTTTGGACAAAATGCCAATAAAACTGAGGACTGTGGAAGATTGTGAAGGTGTGATTGTGAAGAGTCAGTCATAACATTAAAAACACATTGTCTGCATCTGCTGCCAATTGTAATTATCTGACAGGATGTCTACGTATGCTGGAATTGGATTAACTGTCATTCATGGGATAGGACAGTAAATTGGAGTGAGTCACAGCAGTCGTTTTAGTAAATTTGTATTTTGATGTCCTCTCTTCTTTTTATTTCTCTGGTCCCCAAGGCTGTACAGTGCTCTGGGGGTGGTAAATTATACATATACGTATTTTAAATTACTGTCTTTTAGATGTTTTTTTTACTTTGTAATTGTTGGCTGTGAGCAGCTTCCTCTAATTAGGTTCTCATCCCAGATGCTGGACAGGCTTACACAAGTTAAACACACACAAGTATGCAGAGAGAACAATAAAAAGATGAGTTGTGTGTGAATTCAAAGCTCTAGACATGCTCTGTATTAAGGGGTACAGCAGCCAGTTTTCTTCTATGTGTTGTCCTTTTGTAAAACACCTTGTGGGTTTTTGTGTTTTCTGTGTTACAGTGCAGGATCCTTGTGCAGATCAGAACGGCGGCTGTATGCATGAATGTCGCGTTGATGGTGGCAACGCTCACTGTGACTGTAAAGTGGGCTACCTTCTGGCAGAAGACGGAAAAACCTGTGAAGGTGATTTTATTTTTATAATTACAGGTGAAGCTGAGTTAAAATTGAGAGTTTTTAATTGAGGGGAAACAGAGAAAATGAAATGGACCACAGCTTACCCTAATTTTGAATGTGTTTTTTTTTTTTTGTGTGCGTTATTTCTAACTAAATTTTTTCCACAGATATCGATGAGTGTGAAACAGAAGAGGCCAACTGTGCTCATGGCTGCCACAATACACTGGGCTCTTATGCCTGTGTGTGTAACACTGCCTACGAGCTGGGATCTGATGGAAAACAGTGTTACAGTGAGTTTAACTCTGGTCTTTAAATTTTATTTTACAATTATTATTATTTAATTTGCTACAAGACATTTAAAACATATCATTGACACAAACCTATTTGTGAATTTACGAAGGAATTGAGATGGAGATTGTGAACAGCTGTGAGAACAACAACGGTGGCTGTTCGCACCACTGCCAGCATTCGACCAATGGGCCTGTTTGCTCCTGTAACCATGGATACAGATTAGATGACGACCTTAAGACCTGTACTGGTAAGAGACTGTAATACGCTCACTGATCAGTGAACATGTTTAAACAACATACTGCACAATGGATAATGGTAGTGTACGTAGAGTGGAGCTGTTATTGGTGCAAATCTTGTGTCTTTCAGAATGCTTTATCAAATACAAATACATAATCTGTCATGTTAATTTGGAATACACGAGGAAAATATAATAATGGATTCAGATTCAGCAAAAGGATATTGAGCCCGACCAATCTGTAAGAGGATGTCACAGTGACATTAATTCTAATGACATTGCTGCTAACGTCCTGTGTGACTCCCCTTATATCCACTTGTTGTTACAGATTATAAACCACAAGGAGGCTCTGTCACACAAAGGTTAATAAGAGTGTAGTAGAACATATTGTTAGAAAAACGCGCACAGCACAACAGCTATAACCATTATCCAATATTTGACCCTGAAATATCTTATTTAAACAGGAGAGAGAAGATAATGATCTTGTTATGGCTTTGAAATGCAGAACTGAATATGTATTGATACAAGCCAAAGGGAAATACATAGTTTAAGTTTCTGTGCTGCATCCTTATTCTACCACTGACTGTAATTGGTTCTTTCATTTTCACTTGATAATTTACATTATCTCATAAAAAGTTTATTTCGGTAAGTATGGCTGTATAGTATAGTTGGATCATAAGTGTTCTCTTCCTGCTTGTTGTGTCTGGCAGACGTCGATGAGTGTGGAGAGCAGAGCTCCTGCTGTGAACAGGACTGCACCAACTACCCTGGGGGTTATGAATGCTACTGCTCAGCAGGGTACAGACTGAACTCAGACGGATGTAGCTGTGATGGTATGTTTAATGCTCTGTCAAAAAGCTGTGGGCACTTACACATACTTGAAACTAAGTATTTATTTCTGTTGAATCTGGGATAGTTCCAGTTTTTGCCAAGAAGACGTCAACACAAACGCTCACAAAGATGTCTTTGTTTTAGTTTAACACATAAAGTGAACTCTATCCATTTAAGTTGTTTTGGCTTTCCGCAACCTCTCCACAGAGGATCATTAATGTAGAAAAAGCCTCAGAGTCTGTGTTGTGTCTGTGTTGTTTAGATGTAGATGAGTGTCTAGCAGCTAACGGCGGTTGTGATCACACATGCCAGAACAATGCTGGGTCCTTCCAGTGTTTCTGCCGCCGGGGTTTCCGTCTGGACGAGGACCGGCTCTCCTGCATCCGTGAGTATCGGCAATCAGTTTAAAGACAGTGGGTGAACGGAAATCATGCCAGAAATATGCCAATGGAAAACCTGTTAAACTGTTTGTTAAACCATTGTACTGCAAAAAAGAATAAAACAGTTTAGATATTTAACATTTAAACAAACCACTTTCAACCAGTGCATAGGTAGCTGTCGATAATACTGAAAACAGCCTGCTTCAGAACTGTGCTATGTCCTTGTTGAACATACAGTACATTAATCATTACAATTTGCCATAAAAATTAGGGAGTATCCTGTCTATAAAATCATGCTTTTGTGACAAGGGATATAAATCATGCCAACACATGTTCTCAGTTTAAAACTTCACTTATCACACAATCATATTGATTTATAGTAGTATTATCTTCATATTAGCGATGCTAATGTCAAGAAATTCATTCATATCCTACTTATTCTTAACTTTTAAAATTTGAATTACTTATTGTTTTACTTGTGCTGAAAGTATGCTTGAGACAAGTCATCTCGTCAAAATACTAGTTTCTTTTCTTGAAACGGAAGATGAGTCGACTTTTTAGACACATAAAGTAATGCCATAAAACGTATATTTTTTGTGGTGTACCAATGTCACCATTTCTCTCTACAGCTCTAGAAGATGCAGTCGAGGCTCTGTCCAGCAGAGGTTCCATTGAGCTGCCTCTCATTCGCCCCCAGCTCACCCTGCTACAGGATTACAGCCAACCCCTGGAGCGTTATGACGACTATGAAGACGACGAAGGGGAGCTCAGAGCCGAGAGTAACCTTGCAGAGAAATTTGGTGAGTTTCCACTCAAACCATTAACCACTCATTATCATTAACAGGAGCCTGTATCAGATTACCTGAGTGTGGGTCTCAGAAGGTGAGCTGTCTGACAGCCTCACTTACTGCAGGCAGAACAGACCACACGGTTGGGGGTTAATTCCCAGACTTTTCATACATACTGTAACACCGCAGCTTCTCTGGCAGGAATGTTGAGCCTTATGTGTTTTGGCGACTGATCACGGCCTGTAACTGGAAGTCAAAGGCTCTGTTTTGTGTCGATGGACTCATTTCACAACAGCAGTAATTTAACATTCAATTTAATTTTACTTAACCTAAAGTGAAGACTAATGCCTGCACAATAACACAAGCCTAATATGCTAATTCATTTAAACAACAGTTCATCAGTTTCAACACTTCAGTCGTCTTGCATCTACATGTGATGTGTGCAAAACTAAGATCCTTGTAATTTGACTGAAACCTGTCGCTATCTGTCACGTGTTGTCAACATTTACACATTTCATAACCACCTGACATCTTATTTAAAAAAAATGATCTTGTGCCTGAAAAATCTAGCACCAGTATCAGATGTCATGACTGCAAACTTTGCTACTTGTTGGTGTTGAAAGGCAGGTTTACGGCAATCTGATGTATCAATTATTCTCCTGTTGTTATTTCTAGTGTGTTTGGATGACACTTTCGGCAACGACTGCAGTTTGACGTGTGACGACTGTTCTAATGGAGGAAAATGCAATCTGTTGAAAAATGGCTGCGATTGCGCCGATGGATGGACAGGCATCATCTGCAACCAGAGTGAGCACTGCTTCTGAACATATTGACACTTAAAGCACTCTTTACTGTATCAGATCAGTACTGTGTCAGTGTATCAGTGCATCTTGCAGTGATAGATGCTGTTGTTTGTCAATCTCACAGCGTGCCCTGAGGGATATTTTGGTAAAAACTGCTCCTTCCCCTGTAAGTGTAAAAATGGTGCCAGCTGTGATCCTGTCACCGGGAGCTGCCGCTGCCCACCGGGGGTCAGTGGAGATTTGTGCCAGGATGGTGAGTTGTCTACCTACTGTATGTCCTAGTGATAAAAGGTTTTATTGTAATATTCAGTGAAAAATGTATTTGAACTATGATATCATATTCCCAGAAGAAGTTTACTGTGAGTGTTTTCTGTCTTCAGGCTGTCCTAAGGGCTTCTATGGGAAGCAGTGCAATAAGAAGTGTAACTGTGCCAATAATGGACGCTGCCACCGGACCTATGGAGCCTGTTTGTGTGATCCCGGACTCTACGGGCGCTTCTGCCACCTCCGTGAGTCCAGCTGCCCACCCATCACCAGCTTTGCACCTCACTTTCCAAACTTCCATGTCAAGATCCAGATTGTAAAAATGTTCATCGACAGAACCACAATTAGTTTCACTAATAACCAACATTATAAAAGCCACATGTAATTATTCTCTAACTATAATTTTAGTGTTATTCTTTCCTACACTAAGCAGCTCTCCTTATTCTTTTTCTTCTGACTTGTTTTTTCCTTCAGCTTGTCCTAAGTGGACATTTGGACCAGGCTGCTCTGAGGAGTGTCAGTGTGTCCAGCAGAACACTCTGGAGTGTCACCGTCGCCATGGCACCTGTGTCTGTAAACCTGGTTACCATGGCAACGCCTGCAAAGAAGGTTAGCACACTGTCACACATTGGTGCTCATCAAAAGGCCCACATGTGGGTGCGTTCTGCTCTTGCACATCCCAGTGTGATAAATGCCACTTTGTTCTGTTCTGCTCCAGAATGCAACCCAGGTACTTTTGGGACTGGCTGTGCCAAGAAGTGCGCCTGTCCACAAGGAGTGTCATGCGATCATGTAACTGGGGAGTGCCAAAGAAAATGCCCTCCCGGACGCCATGGAGAGAGCTGTGATCAAGGTAGGTGGCCCTGAAAGGGATGTGCTTAAGGCTCATTCATGTGTTTTAGAGCTGCAACAATCACTTTATGAATCAACTATTAAATTAACCACCAACTATTTTGACAATCGATTATAAGTGAGGATGTCATCTTGGCCTTTGGGAAACACTGATTTTTCACCATTTTATAGACAACTAATCGATTAATCAAGAAAATGATTGACAGATTAGTCGACAATGGAAATAATCATTAGTTGCAGCCCTGATGTTTCTGGCTGAATTCTTTCCTGTGTGACCTGTGTCAGACTGTCCAGAAGGCAGGTTTGGAACAGGCTGCATCCACCCCTGTAACTGCACCGGAGCCCCGTGTGACAAAGTGACCGGCCAATGCAAATGTCCAGCAGGAACTTCAGGAAAACATTGTGAGAGCTGTGAGTGCCAACAGATACTTCAACAGTTTATGAGCACAGAATTAATCACAGACGTTTTGCATAAATACAATTATAATTATGTTTATCGTGAATCTTTTCCAGTGTGTCCGGAGGGTTTCTGGGGTTCTGGCTGTACAGAAACCTGCCCGCTCTGTGAGAATGGTGGCGTGTGTGATAAACACAATGGGTCGTGTAACTGTCCTCCAGGGGTTATGGGCAGACTCTGCCAAAACTGTGAGTAGCAGCAGTGGGCATTTTTGGTAGTTTCCATAGCAACATGCATTAAACAGTCAACTTAGGCGAATAAAAGCACTGTGGAATATTGAAATTGTGCAGTGATGCAGTTTGGACGTGAAATAAAGCAACATATTAAATGAGAAAGGCGCTGTTTTTCTCAGTGTTCATTAGCTAAAATCATTCAGTAGCCTTAAAACCACCTCAGACCCATTTTGTCTGGAAAGAACAAATATATTTCCACTTCATTTCAAAAGCCTCACTTGATGTCCGACGGCACAGCACCAAACTGTCATGGGAACCTGATGTGCACTTGTGCAATCTGGTGGAGTTTGTTCTGGTAGATTAGTCTTGATGACTTTTTCCTTGTGCAGCATGCCCAAGTGGACGTTTCGGTCAAGGATGCCAAATGAAGTGTGTGTGCGAGAACAATGCTCGCTGTGACCCGGTGAGTGGGCGGTGTACCTGTGCTCCTGGCTGGACCGGACACAACTGCAGGAAAGGTAACAGTCCAGGAAAACATCTGTTATCACTGCAGAGCTAACTGAACATCAGACTCTAGAGAGAAGAGAATTATGTGGAAAACACCATCTTATTTCTGCCCTCAGATGTATCTGTGCTGTTTCTGTTGCAGTTTGTGATGCAGGGAACTGGGGAGCAGACTGTGCTGAGAGCTGCGACTGTAGAAACGGAGACGGCAGCTGTGATGCTGTGACCGGACAGTGCAACTGTGAAGCTGGTTACACTGGAACACATTGCCATCAGAGTATGTAACTTTTTATTCTGTCTTGATTTACAGTTATCTTGTGCAAAATGATGCGATTTGACTGAAAGGTATAATTTATACTCACTTTATTAACATGTTTCCATCCAAGATGAGTGTCTAAGGACTAGAAGAATTAAAAACATATACGATTTTTTGGTTCTTTAATTGTTTATAGATTAAAAAAAGTACTGCTTTCAACCCCTTAGCATTATTAGCAATGTGCATATCCCATTGGCGTTATTATTGTGCACAGTGTCATACTTAGTGCAAACACCAGATGGCCCCAAAGTGAAAACTTTAAACATATGCTTTAACGTTATACTTGGTGGATTTAACAGTTAAGTTTAGGTTTATGTTAGGTTTAACCATGTTGTTTACATCATCACAATCATTTACAGTGAACTTTTATAAAATATGAGACTGACTTGTTTAACTGTATTTCCTGTTTCTTTTTACGAACCGTTTCTTGTGTGATATCATTCCCTTAGAGTGCCCAACAGGTATGTTTGGTCTTGGGTGTCGCCATCAGTGTCAGTGTGACAACAAAGCATTGTGTGACCATGTGAGCGGAGCCTGTACCTGCCAGGTGGGATGGACTGGCACTTTCTGCGAAAAGCGTAAGACAAGATGCTTAATCTTGAAGCCACATTAATCTAATGAATATGTATATATGCAGTACTGTATGTAGTAACAGGTAGTGTTTTGCCTGTCTTAGCGTGTCCTCAGGGTTTCTACGGGCTGGACTGTCAGGAGAAGTGTTTGTGTCTAAATGGTGGAAGCTGTGATCATGTCAGCGGGGTTTGTTCGTGTCCCGCCGGCTGGGTCGGCCCGTTCTGCAACCTGAGTGAGTGAGGAACACCGCATCCATTAATTGAAAGTTACATCAACGACACACTGTTTGCCATTACTCAGTGTTTTGAAAGAAATTGTTTCATTAAAGGCTTGTATTGGGGTAATTGTGTAGCAGCATCAAAGCTTTTGAGAACATCTCTGTAGTGCTGAGTCACAGTGGAACAAAAACACGCTTGGTTTCACAGTATTTCGGGAAAACCCAACCCAGTCACACATGAGAAAGTAGTGACTTGATGTTCCCCATGCTACGGCCTGTATCGCTTACCAGACGCTGGAATTTCCACTTTTGATCAGCAGAGTTCATCAAGAGGTAATGATATTGTTTGTCCCTCTCCTGGCAGTGTGCCCGACTGGTTTCTATGGGGAAGGATGTAACCAAACCTGCAGCTGCCGTAACGATGGCATCTGCCACCCGGCCAGTGGGCAGTGTGTGTGCACGCCAGGCTGGACCGGACCCAACTGCACAGAAGGTGAGTGCACACATCACAGAGCAAAGTGATCATGTATACGACGGCTCAATAAGGGGTCACAGGATGGTTTTGTCTGCGTTCTTTCTCCCAGAATGCCCTGCAGGGTTTTATGGAGCAGACTGTCGACAGCGCTGCTTGTGCCAGAATGGAGCCACCTGTAACAAGACCAATGGAAAATGTACATGTGGCAGTGGATGGATGGGCACAGCCTGTGAAATGGGTAAGAGTCTCCATATGTGGGAAAACAAATCAATCCTTTAATCAATCACTTAAATGAAAATGCCATGTTTATCTTAATACAAACCAAACAAATTAGCAGTAGTGGAAGAAGTATTCAGACTCTTTACTCAAGTAAAAGTACAGAAGTACTAGCAGCACAGTGTCATTAAAGTACTGAAGGGTAAGTTTGGTTCCTTTGACCGAAGAAACCATTAGATTATTAATAGTGAATCATCAGTGTTGTTGCAGTATGTTACTGTGGATGGTGCTGCAGATGGAGAGTTTGAAAGACTTTACCTACAGGGACACCAGATAAATCCAAGGACTCATCACATGATTAATGGAGAGGAAAGAACAAAGACCTACAAATCTGTTTTCAAATTTAGTGAACAATTTAGATTTTTACTCTAAATTTTTACTCTTAACAACAAATAGATATTTGAAATGTGACCCTGACTACACACTGCTTTTTGTTTTTGACATCAGAAGACAAAAAGTTTAAAACCGCTAGTTTAATCCTCAGTAATGTGTTGTACTTAAAAGTGTGTTATATTATCCACTGTGTAAAATCTTCATCTTCAAAGTGTAAAGCTGTCAAATAAATGTAGTGGAGTAGAAGCATAAAGTTGCAAGTAATGTACCTCAAAATTGTACTTCGGCACATTATTTGAGAAAAAAAATACGTATATTCCACCACTGCAAATTACTGGGCTCTGGGAACAAAAAAAAACTGCAGCATCGGTTACCAGGCTAAAAAAAACTGAGGATGATCAGACAACTTGTAACAAACACAGTCTACTCAGTTTATTCTTATCATATAAAACTTTTTATTTTGAAGTAAAATCAAAAGCGAGCATCAGAGAATCTGTCCTTAAGGTGAGTTTTTAGCAACAGCACCTGAAATCTACTTTAATTCAAATTAAATCAGCTTTATTTAGCCAAGTATGTGACCCATACACGGAATTTGACATGGGTTACAGTATACGACACATAAATAAACATACATTTACGTACACATAAATAAGTACTGGATAAAAAATAAAATCAAAATATTCTAACAGAATATTTACTCTGTGTATTGTATATATAATTGTGGCCTTGATTATGATGAATGAGTTCAGTCCAGTCCAAACGTTAACTGTAAATCCATCAGGGCTTTACATATTGCAAAGCCATAATGATGTTGGTTACTTGAGACAGAAATGCAGAGGAATAACTTCACCTCAACCTTGAAGTAAACATTTAAAACAGTGGCCTGTGGTTGTTTTACTGCGCTCAGGAAATACATCAGCCTGAGTTTAATTTGCTGCCTTAGCTCATATGTTTTTGCCTAAAGTCTGGCTATTTGCTGCTGGCAGTGTGTTTCTGCACCACAGTGGAGTCTGCTCTGTAAAAGTCTCAGTCGACCTCACAGTGACATTCCAGCTGGTTCTCCCTCTGAGCTCCACATCACACACTATCCTCCCTCTGTGCCTGTTACAACCTCTCTTTGGCCAGACGAGCCAGGTCCAGCCCCCTCCTCACGCTCAGGAAACCTCTAATCCTGACGCTGGAATGTTCTAAAAACTCAGAGGCTGCTGCCTTTGACTGCCAGCTCCTAGCTCAGTCCAACCATAAATTATTGGAAAAAAAACACATGGCAGCCCTGAGCAAAAATGTGACAGTGCAGGTTTTCCTGTCGTTTGTGGTCTCTGTTTTCTTTCTTGTCCTGTCTTACATGTGTGATTGTGCGTGTGCATGCTGCTGTATGTTTACACAGAGTGTGTAGCGGGCCGATTCGGGGCCGACTGCCAGCAGGAGTGTGAATGTGAGAACGGCGGCCAGTGTGACAGACAGACCGGACAGTGCAGCTGCAGTGCCGGCTGGATCGGAGACCACTGTGAGAAAGGTGAGCCCGTGAGTCTCCACTCTGTCAAACTGACAGACCTACAGCAACTCTGACCTCAAGAGACCTTCTGGACTGTGTGAAATGGACTGGTTTTCTGTTTTTTTTGTGTGAAATATAACTTCTAATTTGCCCTTTTCTGCTCAGCATGTGAACCAGGCCTGTTTGGAGCTGGCTGTGAGGAGAGATGTCAGTGTGTGCACGGGGCGTCTTGTCACCACGTCACTGGAGAGTGCAACTGTCCATCAGGGTGGAGAGGGAAACTCTGTGACAAAGGTACACACCTTCTCGCATTCACACTGTTGTACTCTTGCAGCCCCTGGTGGAGGAAGTTTGTCCTATTTGGGTAATGATGGGCCTGTTCTATTGTCAAACATCTACATATAAGGACCACATAAGGTGAACTTAGATTACTTGCACTATTTTTTAGTATTTAGTCAAATACCCGATGTGTAATGTCAGCTGCTGAGAGAGAGAGAGTGTTACGTGTTTTAAAATGTGCAAAACTCCCTAAGGCACGTTCCTGATTCTTGACGAAATGTACAACTCAAACCTGTACAGTCAGTATACCAGGAGGCATTTAAGATGCTTTACAGGAAGCTAAACGTTACAGCTGACTAAGAAATCATAATTTACTGAACTGGGACAAATTTACAGCGGCTTTCCTTGTCCATCAGATTCTGCATGGCTTGCCCCCAACCCCCCTTGAGCGTTTATAAAGCAGAAAACAAACTGATGATAGATACACTCGGTCTGCGACAAGAGGGGATTGTATAATACCTATGAGGACTGTGGAGAACAGTCAGCCTTTTCACTAAGAGCAGATCACACACAATCAGTTGACACTTAATCAGAGACTGTGACACATTCTGCTTGTTTATAATGACTTTAAATGGTTCAAAGACAAAGAACTGAGTGATCACGCTCATATCATTTACTCCGATTACCTGAAGTGTCCGTTATTTATGTTTTTATGTATAATTGTCCTAATTTCACGGTAATTTATTTGTTGAATGTCTGAATAACAGACTCAACAACATTTCTTAGCAGGATTACAGATAGAAGGTAAAGGGCATAGGTTGGTGAACTTGTATGCGGCGTAGGGGTGAATGTGCAGAACTGAATATGTGTCTCTGCAGCTCTAAACGTGGGATGTTTTGCTTTCATTTCCTGTCAGCATGTTTGCCGGGTACCTATGGGAAGGGTTGCGTACAGCGCTGCAGCTGTGCTCAGGGCACATCCTGCCACCACGTCTCAGGAGAATGCGGCTGTCCTCCTGGATTTACTGGAAACGGCTGTGAACAGAGTGAGTTCAGCAGGACCGTCTTCTGCCCTTGAAATACCTTTTAAGACGCTTTATGAGATCGCTCTCGCATATTATTTTACAGCAGAAAACACATCTAACTCCTTTTACATGTTTCTGCACCCATCAGCTTGTCTTCCAGGAACATTTGGGCACAACTGTAACCAGGTCTGCCAGTGCTCAGAGACGAACCAGCTCTGCCACCCGGTGTCCGGATCGTGTTACTGCGCTCCAGGTTTCCAAGGCCCCAAATGTGACCAAAGTATGAAAAACAACTCCGTTCCACACAAATTCCAAGAATGTACGTTAAATGCTAATTCTAAACCGTTTCCATTCTTTTTTAGTATGTGGAGAGGGTCGTTATGGTCCCGACTGTGAACGGGAGTGTCAGTGCGAAAATGGAGGGAAATGTGTCCCTTCCACCGGCTCCTGTGAATGTCCAGCCGGGTTTATAGGAGCTCACTGTAACATCAGTAAGTCTATGTGAAACTGTGACAGTGAATTATCAAATGAGCACCGCGGCGTGTGATGACAGCTGTTTGGTCTGTGTCTCCATGGTGACAGCCTGTCCGATGGGACGTTACGGAGTGGACTGTGCTCAGGTGGCGCTGTGTGGAGACGGAGCCCAGAACGACCCGGTGGCCGGTCGCTGTGTGTGCGTCGCTGGACGGAGAGGAGAGGACTGTGCCCACGGTGGGT
>JAPQRN010000021.1:11842929-11855012 GCA_037367275.1 Coranthus polyacanthus
ACACACACACACACACACACACACACACACACACACACACACACACACACACACACACACACACACACACAGGAAGTGTCTGATTGTGGAGAGACATTAGTTCAACAGTAATGATCGACTGTTGTGACAAACAAACTATGATAAAGTTGGACTAGTCATTGTTTAACTTTCATAGACTGTGTTCTTCATCCTCTCTCTCTGCTAGAAATACCAAAAAAAACAAAAAGCTGACAATGCCAAATGAATGTTTAAACTTCAATGTGTGAACTTCAGGAGAGCTATTACAGGACTTTTCAATATTCTATTTAAAATGTAATGTTTATTTCTCTTCTACAGCACTCCTGTTTGATTTAACAAAAGAAGTTAAAGTTCCTAAAAATGTCAAACTTTGTCCAAAAAAAGAAGCCAGGTGTAAACTAATCAATCGGCCTATGACGTGTCAAATAACATGTAAACATAGCCTTCATGCAGTGGATGTTTAATATCAAACTTACTAATTCATTTTCTGTTGAGCTTTAATGAATAAAACGTTTTAATTCTCTTGCCAAGTTCCAAATGTCCCCATTGAAACTGCTATATATTTAATTTGGTTTCCTTAATTACTGCTTCTTCTCTTGGTGATTTTGGGGTCTTTGGGGTTTCGGTTTGAGGCCACCGAGGACATTTTAAACCATAAAGGTGAATTTAACTCTGTGACGTAACTCCCTGGTCTTCAGCCTGTCCTCCTGGTCTCCACGGCCCGCTGTGCCAGCTTCAGTGTGACTGTATGAACGGAGCCTCCTGTCACCCGGTGTCGGGCCAGTGCATCTGTCCTCCGGGTTACCATGGAGCTCGCTGTCACCGAGGTCAGACATATCACCGCTGATTACACCAGGATTAGCTTTGCTGGCTTTTTAGTGTCTGATTAAATCAGTTGTTCCTCTTTTTGAAACCCTTTTTCTTGCCTCTTTTCCCAGTGTGTGAACAGGGTATGTACGGTCAGAACTGTGCGAAGCTGTGCGACTGTGAGGACGACAGTCCATGTGATCCCATGACAGGAAAATGCCTCTGCTCGTCAGGAAGGACTGGAAACAGATGTGACATCGGTAATCCACTGAACTGCCTGCCCTTGTCATTGTATCTCAAGCTGTGAGCAGTGCTGAGAATCTGATGACTTTTTAATTTTGATTTATTTTAAACTGGGCAATAAAGCTGTAAAGTTCTAAGAAAAACTGGTAAACCTCACAACAATAAAAAACACCTTTTATTAAAAGTTAAGAATGAAATGCTTTGATCTTAGTGGTAGTGACTCCCCAGCGCTGCCTGTGAGTGGTTTAATTCAGCTGTTTGTTTTTTGTCAGACTGCAAAGCCAATCGTTTCGGACCAGACTGCACCGAGAGCTGCGAGTGTGAAAACGGGGCCCAGTGCGACCGGCGAAACGGCCGCTGCACCTGCCTGCAGAGCTGGATCGGAGTCTCCTGTCAGGAAGGTACAGTCATGACTAACCTGCCCAGATAGATAACTGTAGTTCAGGATTACATCAGCGCTGACTTTTGAGGCCGAGCAGGAGTGACAGTTTAGCGGATGTAATGAAAGAGTAAATAAGGAGTTTAGTGCTGACAGCGTTCACTTCCTGTCAGTGTTTGGAGCAGAACTGCAGCGGCTGCACTTTGCCTTTGGTGTCATTTTGTTCTGATTTGAGTGTAGTGTTTGCTGAGCTGGTCTCATGGCTCTCCATGTGCGTTACCTCAGGAGGACCTCCACGCCTCACCTACAGCCACGACAGAGGAGACTCACAACGTGACAACTCATTATAGCGCCGCCATCGAGCTGGAGACTCCAACGAAGATCAGCTTTTGACTGAAGTGAGTGAAATGTTGGGACTGGACGTTGTAGCAGGCAGCTGAAGACACTCATGGAAATGGACTCTGATGAGAAATACACCTCCATGTTTGGGCCTGAGCTGGACGACGCTTTTTAAAGTTTTGCGTGCCAAAGTGTTTTCTGAACTGTTCGAGCTCATGTCATCAGACTCTCACTGGTACATTTTTGTGGAAGATCAACAAAAACAAACGCCTTTAGTCTTCAGGATCGATTTGTCTTCACAGTCCATCCAGAGGCTGCAGTGTCACATATCCACGCCTCCTCTTTGAGAGACTGTAATCATGTTTACTGCACTAACTATGTGTTATTTAATATTTTGTCTGCAGTTTTTACTTACACACACTGCGGTGCAGACCAGTACAAGCTTCAAAACTAAAAACAAGTTGCTCCAGTAAACCATATATTCTTCTGCAAAGATGATCAGTGGAAACAATGATTTGTCACAAAACAGATAAAATGTATTTAAGAAACATAAAAACAACCTCAGACCTCACCTAATGATAACATCATCATCATCAGTGAAAATGTTTAAATAATGCGTGGTATACTGCAGGAGCTGTGCAACAGGTTTTTAATTATTATTTTGTGTGTTCAAAATACCTTTCTCGTACTGTATATAAAATAATGTCTTATTTTGTAAAACAGAAATTGTTCTTTCTGGACTCTGAAGGTGTTTTTCCATCTATACAATATGAAGTACTACCCTGAATCCATTGGTGCTTTGCTGGAACGCTCTACTGTACAGCACAACAAAGGCAATACGGTTATTTCCATTCTTCATTTGCTGATTATTTCGACGAACCAAAGACATTCAGTCAGACACTTAAACTGCAACCTACAAAATTCTGCCCTTTTGGTTGATATGACTATTTTGTTCGACCAATCGATGGATTGACTAATCGTTAGTTGGATATTGATCTTTACATATTGGTCAATACTACAGTAAAGCACAAATGTTGACTACACAGATACCAGGTGTTTAAATATTTCATTTTAAATGGATTGTGTGTATAGATTGATCATATTTATAATTCATTTTTATATGACTGAATAAACTTCAAGTTTATAAAAAAAGAGAGAGACAGCGCCAAATCCTGTCGACTTCCTCTGTAAAGACCAAAAACACATAACGGCCAATAAAGACAGACACGTACAGGTTGTTGTTTACCATTCTTATTTTTATCATTGTTTCATTTTCATTGAAGATCGAAGCTGTACATCCTGTCTAAATTCAGATTCAAGCACAGTGCAGATAGCAACGCCTGCAAAAGAAAATAAAAAAAAAAAGAAGAAAAAAGGCAGAGGTGATCACAACCAGAAATATATACAAAGGTCAAACTATGTACAGGAGATACCAGACTCTCGTCACGTGAATTTAGTCCACCGTCGCATTCACTTCAGAGCATTCCTCATTATGCATACACAACACAAAGAAATTGCTTCTTCTGTCAGTCTTAAGATTGATACAATACTGATAGGAAAAATGCAGCATGACGAAAAAAAATAAAAACAGTTATTTTAATCCTCTCTACTGCATTAAAGGCTAAAACATAAAAAATATACTCTTTGTATAACGTAGAACCTTCTGGAAAATAAGCTCTATCCTTCTGTGGGTCTGGCTTCATTTCTGAACTATTCGATACTTTATTAAGATGAAACGAAGACCTCTTAAAGCGTGAATTCATTTTAATTACACTCAGCCTTTTTGATGAAGCCTGTCATCATTACGTTAGATCTACACTGTGCACAAACCTTCGAATGGAGCAGGTCAGCGCAGTGTGAAATAACACTGATGGTTGGACAAAAAGCACAGCGATACCTTAAGTCTCAAAGGAAATGACTTCCTCTCCTCTCCCTGATGATGATAATATTAAGACACAGGAACTCCACAGACTAAACGAACTACCGGTGAGTGTTCTTTGCTTATTTTTTTTTTTTTTTTCATCATTGGCTTGCGCGTTTTATTCACCCAGACGTACAAGACACAGCAAATCAAATGTACACGGGGATCAACTAATACGACAATCTAAAGCAACGGAGGAGTTTAGTTGCCACACACACACACACACACACACACACACACACAAACGGGATCAACAGCAAACACAGATCACTTGGCTGTTGTTCAAAAATCACCGAGAAATGTTTGACCGATAGGAGGAACGAAGCCCACGCGGTGACGTTTGCTTTTGATTCTCCACGCATCGCCGCCTACGCCTCATTCAAACCATTCACACAAACGCAACACTTCTTATTCTCTACGTTTATTTATTTATTTTTGTCCCCCGCAGGTTTATCAGCTGTTAGTAAAGACTGGTTATCTACACGTGTTAGTAAGCTGTAGGTACTGTAGGCTGGGTGAAAAGGGTCCATGCTTTGAGGATGTATCACATGCTATCCACTTGTGCTTTAATCACAGTAAGAGAGCACCCGAAGGAGAAACAATGATATAGGGCGGCGTCAAATTTTGCAGTAATACTTCTGTTGCGTCTCAGGTCATCTGCGGCCTGAAACGAACCTTACCGATCCTAAAGCGAGTAGCTGTTCTATGCATTCTGTATATGAGGGGCTTATTTGGTAACTACTATAACAGCATGGTCAAGTAAAGATATATGTGGAGTAAAGTCCATACCATAGATAGATAACAAGCTGGACAGAACATGCGTCAACATGATTTATATAATCTTGCAGGAAGTGAGAGTGAAATACGCAGGTGTGTTGTCAAAGAGAGACGAAGAAAATCTTTGGCTCAAGCCACGCTAAAATGTCACTGGTCCTCCCCATTGTCCACACATGAAAGAAAGACAGACGAGTAAGGACGACCTCCTGACCGTGTGCACGCCAAAACAGGACGAAAACCACCTGCTCCGTTCCCTGAGCTGCTGCCACAAACTGGATTAACTGGACACACGATTCAGGAGCGACAAAACATCGCTTCCGCCGCTCAGCGTTTCTACTGGAGGCCAGACAGCCGAGGGGCAGCCGTCCGAGCCGAGCTGCTCGTCTACGCCAAAGCCTACAGCACAAGCACAGTCTGATGCAACTGGAAATAAGGCAAAAATACTTGAACAGAATTTGATCAAGGAGGAATTTCCATGAGATGTTGAGCCAGCACTGGTATGGCCACTTCCTGTACAGCGATTCCTCAGCCTGAAAAGAGAGAACAGAGGCTGGGTAACACAGCGAAGCAGGACTCTACGTCAGATTGAACGCTTGTCTGTGGTTCCTACTGTTAGGGATGAATAAACCTAATCTCTTCAATGGCAGATGGATTGCCGTGACACAGTGGTCTACGCTCCTGACTTGCCATGTGATCGTTTTTCGGGTCAGGACGAGGGAGGAGCCTCTCGTCGCTGTCGTCCTCTCAGTCCTGTCGGACGCAGGAGAGTCGGAGCTTCAGCCCGCACAAACGCACCGCCAGTGAAGACAGAGGGGAGGGGCTTATCGGGAGGCGATGCGATTCTATAGTGCAACGGCTGTGACATAAGACTACTGTAATACCCATCGTCTCCCCTCCTTAAAATGACCCTCCGACAATACTAAAGTGCTGATTGTTAAAGCCCACGCCAGGGCTCGTACACTGATTATGTAGACAACACAAACAAACGGTTCTTTTAGAGAAACCTCGACAGAATCGTACAGTACACAGGTGTTTGTAAACAGAATGTCCGAGGAACAAATGCATGGCTATGGTACATGTGCAACAGAGTAGTTCTTGTATATTCATACAGAATGAACTTACAGTAATCTTCCTTTTAGTTGCATTCAGTCTTTGAAATAAAAAAGCAAAAACAAATCTGGCTGCCAAGCAAGCGTGTGCTTCTTTTTTTAAAAAGGTATTTTTCTCTACGGTTTAAAATACGTTCAGCTGAATTTGAATGTTTAACTGATTTAAGTATGAGCGCATGTCCCTAACCTCTCTTCCACTTTTGTCTTTCTTTGTCAACCCGTCCTTTCCTGTGGAGGTGACTGTATTTTTTCCCCCTTCTCTTTTCTTATCCCTGTAACTCTAAATGAGGTGCCCTGGGTGGCCTTGGTGTGGCCAGACTCATGCGCCAGGGTCTCACTCAGTAAAAGCTCAAGCAAACAGAGGATCAGGCAAAGGTGGGGCGCTGCGGCTGCAGGCCGGGTGCAGCCCTGCCGGGCGGGGCTGTGCCGCGCGTTAAGAGCGGTAGTCCTTTTTACTGTACGGCTTGTTCCCCAGGATGCTGTCCACCTCGTGTGTGATGGACGACGACAACTTTGGAAGAACCTGCAACAAGAGAGACACACAAACAGTGAACGAGTTTTCCTCACTTAGTTTTACTGTGGGTGATCGTGGTCAGCTCTTTAGTCCTGTTTGCAGTGGTATGTCACAGCCTTTAGATGGCGCTAGAGGGGGGCTGAGTTTTTCACCAACCCTGGTTTCCACTGATCAAGCCCCAGGTCTACATATACCACAGATACAGCAAACGATTCAAAACACGGAGGATTATAGAAATCTAGGTGCAGATCTGCACCTGGTTTCCCTCTTAGTCTCAAAGATTCAGACCACGTAAAGGTCCCTTTCTTGATTGGTATTATCATACATTTAATGTTCTGTCAGGACCTAGGATCTAATTTTTACATCTGGTCTAAAATGTTAAAACTATTATGTTAGTAAACTCCTTATACAGCACAATGTCCACTGTCACTCTACATTTACTGTGTTAACTGTTACTGATACGTTACAGTTATTACTAATTGATAAAAGCTCATTTTAATTACAGTGTCTGTTTGCACCTGGCAATGGAATCAGTTGGATCAGTTACTGGAAACTCCACACGGGAAACCAGAGTTTGATTCCTGTATGTAGTACAGTAATCTAGTTTTTAGTCACAGTTTGGGTTTTTCTTTTTAATTTCGGCATCAAAACTACTTGATGAGGTTTAGGGTAACGGTTAAAAGGTCATGGTTTAGATAAAATAGACCCTTTCACAACGTTAACCCCGTGTTAGAAAACCTTTCCGCCATCATACTCTGCACTCGGGTACAAATATCAAACAATAGTAGGCCTTTACAGTACCAGATGGAAATAGCATCTGCCATTATATTTACCCAGTAGGGTGTAAATAGCCACATGGGTTATTCCACCCTGGGTGTAAATAGCATCTGCCTTTTAATTATTGTATACACTTGGGGAGTATAATCATTAATTATGCATCATATTTAATAAAACAATCCTGGATTCTGTTTCTTTTTTTTCTAAAGTGTAGTAAATATTTCTTTTATAACGCAGTGGAGAGATGCATGATGTGAAGATAAATAACATTTTGTTGTACCTTTAAGACAATTATGTAAATGAATGTATGCTGTCTGCATTTGTCATAACTATGACATTGTTTTTAAAGGTCAAAGTGAAGTCAGGGGAGCGGAGTATCTTAAAAATAAAGAATAACCCTCCGAGTATGATATAATTAGCAAAATTATTCTTTTGTGTGTCAAATAAAAGACTAAGGCTTTGAGTCTCCCCAGTGTAGAAGTTAAATAAATACTGAAAAAAGAACTAATTGTTTCAGATGTTGTAAAGAAAAACCTTTAGAGATGAAGCGCTGTGTCTGTTCAGCGTTTGTAAATGGAAAACTGAAGCCCCCTCGGGAAATGTGAGCATAGCATTTCAAAACGGAAATATCAAACGTGCTAAGGGAGAGGAGACGTAACGTGTACACACACACACACACACACACACACACACACACACACACACACACACACACACACACACACACACACACACACAAAGCATCAGGACAGAGGAGAGCGGGGATGCTCTTTACTGCAGTAATGTGAGGAGAGGACGTAAACCCCCACCGGTCTGAAATCCCATTAAAGAGTGCATCTTAAGGAGGAAGTGGCTGGAAGCTTGTCTCCAATCCCCCTGGCAACAGATACTCCGTTGACCTTATTAACTCGGTACAGTAAAGCACCCAAGCGTGCAGCAGCAAACTGCCCAAGAGGCCAAGCCGTACCCAGGAGTAAACTGCTGTTACGGACTGTAACGCACGAATACTGGCCTCGTCAAACGGGTCAGGTCACATTTTCGCCTATTAAAGCCCCCGATGTGCTGTGCAGAGGTACAAACATGTACACAAACAAACAAACAATTCATTCACAGCCTGGTTTTGTTTCCTCACCTGTATTGCTCCTATGTTCTCCATCAGCTGGTCGGTGTTGGACGCCCCTAAAAGGACGGAGCTCACCCCCTCGTTGCGTAGGCACCACGCTGCGGGAGACCAGTAAACAGCAATGACACCCCCGCCGACCACTTAAACACACACTCCATGACATCCGCTAAACAAACACGCGCATCTCTCTCTCACACACATACTAAATTTTTTTTGCCAAACACAAAACCAGGACTAAATAAAATGACAAAATTATAGCTGCCCACGAACCATTGCATTAACACCTCAGCAGAAATAGCAACACAGCAAAAGTAAAGTCACGTTCAGCGCCTTCTTAAAATAAAATATCATGAGAAAGATGGACTTTACAATCTAAACTGTGCTGATAACCTAGCCAACTATTTTAAAATACACTTTCATTTGTGACCATGTCTTTCATTTCATTACTAGTTATTTTGACAGCATTCTAAAAGCAAAAAAACGGGACATTTACACATCTAATACAACAAAAAACATCTAAGAAGAATAATTAAATTAAATAGTTACATTTCTTGATCAAACATTAAACTAAAGTAATTACACACACATAAACATATATACGTATATATTTGGCGGTGAAATAAATGCTAAAGCGAAGCAGATTAATATAAAAAACATTTGAGTTAAGCAGAAAACTGTGCTCAAGTGCAGCATTTTGAATGAATGTACATTTCATGGCTGCACTTTATTGTAAAATTACACATTGGCACCAAGAAAAGCACAAATCTGCTTGGTTTGTGATTATAATTGTCAGCTATATTATGCAATACGACTGCATGCATTTGCAGTTGACTAAAACACACTTGTAAACAGATTATAGCATAATGGGAGTGGAATAGAGCAGAAAAGCAGAATATAGAGCGACTATAGAGCGGAATAAAAATAGTGGGATTATGAGTCTGTACACAACGTCCATGAACATATGCGGCCAAAAATGACAACAGCAGACGCTTCCACTAGAGTGACGCAGGAGTAAACCTTCCTTTCAGGCCACGGAGACATTCATTAACTCTATTCTTCACTCACAGGCACAGTCTAATTCCTGAATTTACCACCTGCTCCAGTCGCACCAAACCTCGTATCAACCTGCAGGCGGGAGGGTGTATGTCACTGTTTTTATTCAATAGTGCCACCGTGATGTAGAGGACTACACTGCACACATAAATCCAACGCGCTGCCTTCAGGAGTGCTGGAAGGATTTATGGTAATTGGGAGAGATGAGGGTGTCCACTAATGGGCCGTGAAACCTAATCTATGACACTGCATTACTGCAAGGCTGAAAAATCTGCCGTGATCTGCACTCCGATAGGAAACGGAGTCCCAGATTTACTCGGCGTGTCCCTCATGTCTGACGCTTTAATAGCCCTCACGGGCTTGTGCGACTTTGGGGTTTGCACATTTTCACTTTCCTCCTTGGCAGTGAATCGATATCGCTCACGCGCTAGATTTATGTCTGGGATTTGATTTTAATGCTGACACTGGCAACTGTTAAATATGCGTTAACACAGAGCCGAATATACGAACATACCGTAAACACATTTAAATTCAATATGCTGCGTGGTACATTATAGTGTTAATGTATTCAAAGGCTTGTGCCAGATCCTCATTGAAAAAAGATTGTATATATTGCATTTGTGGTGATTCTTACAGAAGTCCATTTCCACCATTATGAATAAAAAGATTCTGTATATCAAAATAATGAGACAGTATCTCAGTGCCTTAGTATTTCAAAATAAACTGAAAAATGATCATATCTCCAAATTTTGACTCAGTGTCTCAAAATAAAGACACACTAACTTTTTCCAAATAATGTATCTCAAAACACAATTACATTATTTTTAGACACTGAGTCAAAATTCGTCAAAACTATCTTTGTTTTGAGAAAGTTTCTCATTATCTTGAAATACAATGTCATTATTTTGAGATGCTGAGTCATTATTACTATTTCCTCCTTACATTTCCCAGTGGCCCCTGGCAGAAGACAATTAAAATTTAATTGATTACATGCAAAGATTCAATCCAGAATCTTTTTAGTCTTTTTCTCAGATTCCACAAAAAGGAGTGTCTGACGTTACAGGGAATGTTACAGACCCCACTGCTCCGATTGCAGAGAAGTCGACTTTTTCGGACTCAGATTTTATGCACATGTAGGCGTGTTCTTTATACTGTGACATTTTTCCTAAGATTGTATTGAAAAAAAAAAATCTAAAATGTAGCACCTTGCCTCGACTGGATTCTAGTCAATACACAGCCGTACTGTCCCGGACAGTTTTTACCTTTTATATCCCGATTCTCTCCTTTTTCATTCGTCTTTTCAAAAGCTATAGTGGTCACAACACAGACACAACATACCAACAGTCAAAGCAGACATCTGCTAGAGCGGTGCTGACCTCGGCCCGTCCTGAGAGCGAGCAGAGAGGCAGAGGGACGGACAGACAGACAGAAAGAGAGAGAGCGGCAGAGTGTATCTGCGTACCGATGGCGAGTTGGGGCAGTGTGCAGCCCAGCCGCTCCGCGATTGCCTGCAGCTCTTTCAACTTCGCCTGCTGACGCCGGCCCTCCTCGCTCAAGATCTTGTCCTTCAACCACTGGTACCCCTGTCGAAAACACAGCACACCTGCTCAAAAACACAGCCCTGCTCACACGGCTGCGCTGCAGCTATTGTGTCACCAGGGCCTGTTTTTAAACACGTGACTCTGTCTCCTGCTGTCTACACTGCAGCTAAGCTCTCTGAAGTTATTATGACATTTACAAAGTTACAAAGTAGAACAGAAAAGGAAAAAAAAAAAACACTACATTGAAACAGAACATACACCTAAATATTATTAAAAAAAACGATACCCGTTTTTACTCAGTTGAGTCTGAATAGTAATCTTTAGATAGTATCAAAAATCAGGACTTATATCTTATGTTAGTAACAAATGATATCCAGTAATAAGCACTGAGATAAGGAGCCAAAACCACAAACATCCACAAGCAACACTGAACCAAACAGGAAGCAGCACATTCCACACAAGTAGTCAAATTACTGCACAACACCAAAATGGAGAGCTAGTATCATGGACCAGAAAGGTCACTGACACACAATCTACAGAGTCACAACATGCCACTTCACCACAGAGGGACACGTCACTGCGTTAAGTCGTGCGTTAGTCTGTGTGATGTAGAGGTTGAGTGGATTTGACCCGCGGGTTGGGATGACACATTGACATTTCAACAACACAATCTGACACAAAAGGAAATACACAGTTGGTGATTACACTGTATTACACAATTATTACCAATTATTACACTTTTTAAGTCCAAGTTGCCTGGTCTTGGACTTTTATTGTTCCGTGTGAACATGTTTTAATTGCGTGCACTAATATATGTTGAGTTGACACGAGCTGACAAACAGTGTCGGACAGCACTGCTTGGAAGTGCAAAGTGCATGGCATCAACAAGGCACTGAAACACACAGATACATGTGATGTGCACCTGAAAGACACAAACACACAATCAACAAACAAACAAAAACACTGACGACCAGCAACCAGTGGGGGGGCTCCGGCACAGATGATCAGAGTGGAGTAAAGACAGAAAAAAAACAAACAAAAAAAACACATCAAGCGTGGTCTTTCTACCTTGAGCGAGGCCCGCGAGTACGGAGGCACCCTGCCGTCATATTTCCCTGAGATGATCCCACAGGCCAGTGGAGACCATGTCATGGCCCCCACACCTGAAAACAAAACACGTGAGATCAATCAAATGATCACTGGCAGGCAACAGGATCTAGATTCAAGATGAGCCTGTTTGTTTCACAATGAATTAAGAGGATGTAGAGAAAGTTGCTGACGACTGGCAATGTGAGAGGGCTAACTGTATTCCATATTTAAAAACGTACTCATACTTATTCATAGGGCGCGACGGGTCAAATTGGTTATATTTTTTTATAGGGAGAGGTGAGAGCAGAGTAAAACTTCAAAGCTCCAAATGAGAGAATATGTTTTGGGATAACGGCGTTTATCCCTCCTTCAATGCCAAGGAGCACTGAGGCG
>JAPQRN010000021.1:11871244-11902883 GCA_037367275.1 Coranthus polyacanthus
ATCATATAGGCTATTTAGATCACATACTAATGAGAGGCTTAAGATGAATTGTTAGCAGCAGAATGACATATCTACGTCGTTCTTCCCCCATTTTTTTTTTACATAAAATCGTAAAGCTAAGTGGTTAAAATGTGTTAAAATATGGGACTTGAGTCAAGGGGCCCCAGGAGGCACAGAGCAGGTGGACTTGAAGTCACGTTAATGTTGGGGGACAGGAGAGGACAGGACAGGACAGGGTGATGAATGAGGAAACAGGGTCACAGAGCTGTAAAGAGGAACGTGCTGAAAGACATGTTCACTGAGCACAACTATTAATACTACCTCATCTGTGGCTTCAACTTCAGAAACTTTACACACCAGATGCCACCAGGTCGTGTTGACTACAGGTGGTTTCCTCCTCCAGAACATTCATTCCACTTAACGGGAGGCAGAGATGAAGTAACGGACGAGAAATTACACACTGAATTAGGACTGTCCAGACGAGGCAAGACAAGCTAATAAATAGGATGAAGTACAGCTGCCCTCAAAAAGCTGCTTACAACTGTGATTAGAAGACTTTTTTTTTCACAAAATGTCATCAGGGTAGGTAGAGGTGTGGAAATTTCTCATTTCAAAAGGTGCATCACAATGCAGCCATCATAATAGAACCATGAGGGGACAGTAAATATTCACACCTCCACTTGTAATGGGCTGCAGAATGATTCATGTCTTCTTTTTGTAACATATATATATTGGAAGATGCAGCTGTTTATATGATAGACTGTTGTAGTGTGATTTTTTGAAAGCCTTCTAAACAGAAAGACCCTTCAAGATTTACCTGACTGCTTGTATTAAGTGATGAAAAGATAGCCATGTTGGGATTCACACCTCTAATGGTAGGCCTGTTTATTCAATTATTTCCTATTTATTATTAACCTTGTTAGGTAAGCTGTAGCTGAAGGTGAACTGATATTTTTAGTAGTTCTTCTCTGAAACACACACTATCGCTAACATATGGGGAACAAAAAACATGAGAATTGAGGAGCACTCTCATAAATACCATCAGGAGAATCATTCATTCATTAGACATTCAGGGCCGCCAGCAGAATCTTTATTAACTGAAGCCAATAAAAGTATTGTTGCCTGCAACTGGTCAACAGTGTCACGTGACTAGCTGCATATTTCAGTCATGAGTTTGACATTTAAACTAATTTTACTGTTCATTTCTCATTCTCTTTTTCACTGATCTTTTGGTCAGCTTTTGCAGTGACTCATAAGAGCCCACATGGACACAGTGAAATAAATACACATGCAGTTATAAACTGTATGTCAGTATTGGCTTGTTAGCACTTTAAGTCAGCTGTCAATGGCAGCTCTTTTTTTTTTCTTTTTTTTTTTTTTAAATAAAGCATAAACAGATTGTCATCTCAGAGGGTTTTCCTGAGGCTAAATTTGTTTTTCTGCTAACTCTGGCGTTTCTGGGATAAATCTTCCAGAGCCCACAGGGTTGGAAAATCTTCTGCTAAATGCTGAAGAGAAGGGAGACAGAGGAAAACTTATACAATCCATGAGGGATTCCAAGATTTAGCAATCATTTTTAAACTGTATGTTCAATGTCACACCGAGTTTAAGTCATGCTGGAATGCTTGTAAGTTAGCCAATCAAGAAAAAGCATATTCATAAATAAAGAGTATGAGTATATTTATTTCCAACAGATTTAAATTATTTTGAAGTGCTTTGTACTGTAACCTAATTTATTTCTTAAAACGGATAGAATTAATCTGTTTAAAGAAGGTAAAGAGGTGAACAAAAGCCAATAAAAACACCAAACCTCTCGCTGATGAAAAGGAGATTGTACTGGGATCTGTATCAGTCCAGAGCAAATTGGTGCCATCTGTCTAATTTTAAAAAAAGTGAGGTTAAATATTCATAATGCACATGACTAAGCATGATGCTGAGGGGTAGCTGGGGTTTTTTCACTTTAGCCTCCTACTCAGTGTAACTTCACTTCATTTGTACAGCACTTTTTCCTCAATCACTGCCTTATACATTACATAACCCACTATTCAAATGCTTCTCATGCAGAAGGCAAGGCTAAATATTCATTGTCAAAACAATGTTGATTCAGTGCTCCTTTATTAAACCTAACCCATATGCAGGAGAACAAACTAGTGGGCAGCTTTCATAACCTTGTACATAGCTTTTGAAAAGATAATAGTGAAAACTGTGCAGAGATTTTTAAGGTTTGGGCTAAATCTATATTTTATCACGCAATACAAATCTATACAACAAAAAAAGCACCGTGAACAGTCAAATGCAATTCCTACTACATACAGTATAAAGGACTTTCTTTAAGCTATTTCTAGAGCATTTAAGAAAATAACATGCAGAGCGAGATGAGTGGTGCGAAGACACACACACTCACACACACACAAACATAGGCTTTAATTAAACTCTACCAGTGAGGCAAAGAAAGAACAGCTGTCTTAATTTTCTCCTTCAACATAACACAAGTGTGTATCTCACATGCAAACACGCTTATAGACACATAGGCAAAATATTCCACAACAACCCCCCATCTCACTTGCTCTCTTATACACCAACACAGACCGAACCCTTAGTGTATACAGAGCGCTGAAACACAACACAAGCCTGCATCAATAAATGAACCATCCCACCGTTTGGCACTCTGTCTCCACATGCCCAGAGCAAACAGATGGCCAATGTTCTGCGCACATTTAAGATGGTACCTAAGTGGCTACGGTGTCCTGAAATCTGTGCTGTGGATGAGTCTTATATTTACACCAGAGTGGCCAAAGTGTACTGCTCTGTGTGCTCTGTTCAACTACCACAGTCTATTTATGATTCATATTTTAAGGGGGTGTGCAGGCTGTGGAAAGCTGGCTCCCTGATGAAGAGCCCTAGAATGCAGGAAAATGTCCCAGCATGCACCCACACTCACGACGCCCCAAATTTCACACCCACAGCTTTTATCACCCAAGCATGAGCGCTGCATGTGCTCGCATTTGTGTAACAAAATACTGGAAAAATTATCCTCAGTTCAGTCATTCTTAAGAAATCCCAAACAACAATAATCCTCCAGTTATGCATCATGGATTCAATTTCCATTCTGCAATTCTGTCGTACAAGACACTAGGAAAACATTTATTCAACTTGTTAATGTTCATAAATAAATTGCGACATAAGTGTACAAATGTTACACGTCTAACTCTTTGCATTACTGTCTTTGTTATTTTTGCCATGTGTTACAAATAAGGTACGTTTAGACAGAGTTGTGGGACTGCCCTTTTACTATAATAACAAGTGGTGGGATTTAACGCCATCCTGTGACACACACAACACCATCAGCAGCTATATACTGTCGCTGTGGTTCACTGTCAACTGTATAACCAAACGCGGACCTCCAGAGATGTGAAGAATCCTACTGACAGTCTGGGCTCAGGCAGGTTACTTGTAGATTTACACCAGGGGAGGAGGTGAGTCAGCTCTGATTTACATAGCCTCTGCAGTAAACGATACTGAGTGCAACACAGCAGAAGGGTTTTGTGGCTGATGCGAACTGTGGCAAACAACAATATCGTGCTTAGACCAAAAAAAAAAAAAAAAAATCCTCCTAAAGCACAAATGTTATCTACAGCAGATTACAGTGAGTTCTTTTTTTTCTTTTTTTCTTTTTTACAGATTTAGTGTGCACACAGCACATAAATGGCAGTCCAACTGAAAAGTGATACATATTCACACTGGAGAATTACCTTGCAGCACTTTATTTCCAACACCTAAGCAAATAAAACTGACTTTTATAAAGGTGAGTCATTCCCCCAGGACCTTTTCTAGCATTGGTTGATTGAGAAAAGAGCTGATACTGGATTGAAAAGCAGGGGCCTTATGGGACTGACTCCCCACCTGCACTGCCTGCCCAGTCTCAAAAGATATTCTTCCATTGCCTGAGCAAGACTACTTTACATAATCATAAGCCATTTTGTGTGCATCATTAATTCAGTCCTGACTGAAGCCATTTAATCATTCCTTGGAGGAGGTGCGGTATTTCACAGCCACGCTTGACGATTTTAACCAGTCATGTCATGCAAACCCAGTGTCACATTACAGAACGGCTCAGTCTGTGGCGAGGCAGTTTACTAAAGCTGTTTGCAACCCCTCAATGTCTTGAAAAGACCTTCATTTTGATGGTTTCCTCAGCCTTGTGAAAGGGGTCGGTTTTAACTTAACCTGCATCCCTGGCAGTGGGTGCAGTCTGACAATCTTCATTCAAGCTCAAGGCTGCCATTCAAGGAAACGGAGAAGACTGTATGCAAATGAGGCTGATTTGAATTTCACACTGCTATTCTGCAGTGTGGATAATCGTGGAAAGTTTTGTTGAGTGGATAAGACAGCTTTAACTGTATTCTTTTGGGGCACAGTTATGAAACCACTAACCTCCTGCTGTCAATGGCAAAACGAAAAACTCAAACTGAACTTAACTGAGGGCGGGGGGGGATCCTGTGCTCAAGGATGAAAACTGAAATGCATGGCCATGTTAGAGGACTTGAAAGCATTAACTCCAAGAGGCACATTTGAAAGATACACACTGACATGAGCACAGATCACTCCAGTCTACTGTACTTCCTCTTGGGCATAATGCCTACACTAGCACTAACCTTAGCACTCGCCCTTCTCCTTTTTCTCCTTTCTTCCCTTCCTCTGTAGTTGTTCAGAACCACGAACACGACATTGTACCCTCAATGCATGCATTTCTAAGCCTCATACTGCATTTTGGCATGTATTTCCTTCAGTTTACATCAGATATAAGCTTGGTTCACAAACATAACAGTCTGTTATGTACTTTGGACGAAGAACACAAACAGCCGCTGGGCCCCAAGCTGAAAATGATTTTACTCATTCAATATCATTAGCCTCAATAATGACAGTAGGCCGACATGGTGAGGCTGCCGCTAGCAAATCAGATGCAAAGGATTGAGATGTGCTTTCGGACAAAGAGTGTTTCCTCAAATCGACACCCAGTGATAAGTTCTCAGGCAGCAGTGAAAGTAGTGCTAGTCTGTAAATGTATTCATCTTTTAAGCCGCAACACCAAATTGCAGCTTACAAAGCATTTTGAAACTATTAAGTATACTGATTATTCTTATTTAATTTTTTTAAAGTTGAATATATTAGCAATAAAATAAATAAACACATCTGAGGAGCTTTGAGTGAGGTTCTTTAGAAGCCTCCACATTGTGTGATTTCATTTAACATTGAACATTTAATTGATAGTTAGCGGACAAACTGCAAACATACTAAACAATTACCGCAGATTTCAAAAGCAGTAGCTGTGCGAGAATAGTACATGGATACAGGTCTTCTGTGAAAGCTTGTCATTTTTAATTAATATGTCATGTCAAATGATCGTCTTTGTTGGGAAGTTGAGAGACAGATGGGGAAAATATACAGAGTGAAGGATGAATCATGTCTGCGATGCAAAGCAGATACATTTTCTTTTTTTAATAGCTAGCCTGATGGGATCATACTGTACTCTAAGTGACCATCCTGCAAAGTAACATGAACCTATTTTCTCACTATTATTGTGCTGTTGTCACCCACTACTGTTCAATTTGCTACACCACGCTACAATTCTCTGACACTCAATATGCACATACAGATATCCAATTATATAATGATTCTTCTCATTTTTCAGCCCTCATGTGGAAGCCGGAATAATTTGAATAATTCACCACACAAATAGAAGACATTTGCATTTTGGTATAAATGTCTTGCATGTAACCCTTTGCATAAATGTTAAATATGAATGTAGTAGATAAATCAGTCATTAGTCTTCATGTCCCTGGAGGTTTCTACATATAAACAGGCTAAATCATTTTCCTTAAATCAAATTTTTAAAAAAATCATGAAAACGCAACTGAACAGAAAATAATCAGTTGACTGAAGTGGTATGTTAAACCCTTGATAATCATATGAAGATAAAATGCTGCGGGTAAAAGCTATCATCATGCAAAGAGTCAATATTAGTTTCATTAAGCAGCCATGCTCTTTTTCAATTTAAAAAGGTTAATAATGCTGACAATTTGTATTTTGTAAAGCTTTAGATGTAATGATTGGAAATATAGCCAATTTGTATATATCTACTCCTTGTTTAAAGGATTTGTAATGATAATAATCATATAGCCAAAATGGTATTTTGGAATTTAGGCGACTAATCTGAGGAAACTGTATTAGTTAATAAAGCTTACTCAACTTTTCTCTACTTTAATACTTCTTAGTCACACTTAAGATTAGAAAAAAAAAAAAAAAGATTAGACTAAATTAATTTGAAAAAAAAATAGGTCATTTCTTTATTTCTTTTTTCTGGATAGCTGAATAAAAGGTTTTGTGGGTTCTGTTAACTGGTTACTGCAAACTTGTTAACATCTGAACTTTAACTGTGACTGTCATCAATCCTAACCTGGTGGGGATTGACATTTTTGACAGGAAGCAGTAAGGAAGACAAACTGACATGCAATAGCCATATTAAAAAAATGAGCCGTTAACTCTGATGTATTATAGCCTAAACTAAAGCATCTGATAGTCATTATTCAAAACATACTCTGGCAAGAGACTAAAAATCCTTTTCCTGTTAAATATTAAAAATTTAATATGCACGTTTGTGGGTTAACAGTTTCAACAGGGGATTGTAGATATAAAATATAAATAAATGGATGTAAAATATATGCCTGTTGATGAAGAGTTTCACTCTTTGTCTAGTATTGCACATTTGAGTATGTCCTACCTATATTTCATGCCAGTCTTCATGCTTTGCTCGCTGGAGGAAGGCACACTCTGAACAGAGAGTTGACCTAGACTGCGAGCAACCATCGCCACTGCTTTGAACTTGCTTCGTGTGCCCGTGCTCGGGCTGTTGGCGTTCTGTCGGTTTAACCGGTCCTCCGTGTTGCGGCTTACCCCGCCACGATGGTCCGTGCACACTAATGACACCTGCATTCTGGCTTTTGTCCAGTTGTCCCAATTGCAGGTACTTTAACTCTCTTCTGGTCGAATCAGATAATGGAAGGTGAAGTTCCTCCTGTAGGATGCCACTTAGCTAATCAAACCTTGAACTTTGTGCCTCTGTCAGGAATCACTGCTCAGTCTCTTAACCAACTCACAATGTATAGTGAGAAAAAAAAAGTCTGAGGGTTAGAAAGGCAGATCAGAATATCTGCAACCAGCAAAGGACCGCTGATGAGGTGAAAACAAAATCCTCTCAAAGGAAGTCCAAATCCAAATCCAAGCACAACATTACAGCATCTCTTAGCCAAGGTGAAAAACGCATTCACATTCACTGCAAACTTCGGACACACACAAAGTGGGTCCAGTATAAAGATATAAATAACAGAAAAATCTTTACAACACAATCTTTACACAGTCCAAAAAAGCAGAGGCAGTATGAATTTCCCTCTGCAAGTATTTCCTTGATTCATCCGAGTGTCCTCTTCTTGCTTTATCTATTAATCAGAGGTTCATCAAGCTGACAGGCAGATTTACAGTCTTGTAATTTTCAAGCTGAGATCAGCGCTACAGATAACACCTCTTGCTGCCAAGCATTAAGAGTGAAAACGCATAGATCCACACAAAGAGATGGAGAGAATAAAACACGACACACAGTTCCAGGAGGTTTTCATCTCCCCGTCTAAGTCCGTCTTGACAGTTGCACTGGCCGCTGAATATTCGACTGAATACCACTGCATGTTAGGAAAAGGGCAACCTCATCTTCTCAGCTCTGACTGTTGCCTGGATTAAACTTACATCTGTATGCCTTGTGCACATTATAAAGCGGCACAGTGCACACTGGCAAGAGATGGGAGGTGAGTGAGAGAGAGGGAGGGAGAGAGGGAGGGAATGTGGTGGGAGGGATATGAAGAGACGCTGAGGAGGAATATTCAGAGAGCTACAGCAGCGTCAGAGAGCAGGGCATTGAAATCTGTTGCCTTCATAAGAAAGGGTAGTGCATTTCTTTGTCCGTATGTTGCCCTGCAGCGTGGCTTAATGCAGTTTATTCTGTCAGAAGAAAATGGGGACGATGAATGCTCACTGGTCAGGACTTCCCAATAGCCTATGGCCTCAGAAAAAGGGGACTCTCACGTGGGTCTGTTCAACTGCCCATGAAATATTCATTATGTAACTTTATCTATGACAATACATTTCAAAGACAGGGGTGTCTCAGACATAACTGTGATGCTGCGTTTTGTCTTTACTGCTTCATCCCCTGACTTAACTGCTGTAAGTGATTTGAAGATTCTTTTAATTGTTGTGTATTCTTCCTGTAAGCAATTTCTGTTTCATCGAGACAGGAATAATCAGGGTAGTAGGATACGGCTCCAGCTACCACCTACTACATGCCATCTGTTATTATCATTTATTAGAAACTGATATGATGAACAATAAAAGCATTCTTAGGTGAACTGAGTAGGCGCAGGTAAGAGGGAACAGTAAAAATATAATTGGCCGTTGAAAGTAAACACCACCGTAATTGGACTGAACGCAACAGTGGCTGCAGATTGAAGAGACAGCAGATGAGGACATGCGCTCCCAGTAATATAATACTGAACCTTATCTGAGTGGACCAGCTAGTGTGCCAAGGAGATAATTAAAAGAAATGCCATCAGGAGCAGACATGTACAGTAAAAGCAGTTGAAGAAGCGACCTCCATCAAAGGAATCCAGCAAACAGGCTGCTGCTAACTGACAGCCCTATTCTTGGAACTATGACCTTTTGGAGTCCTGGACTTAAATAGAACCCTGAGGGGAAAGGTGGTTTAATTCGGCTGAAATCTGATTTAAGTTTCACGCCATGTGCAAAAAGCAGACAAACACATACTTTGCAGAGTTTTAAGGGCTGTTCTAGTGATTTTGCAGATTCATTCGGATTTTCCTGGTTTTGATTCCATAATTGCTGATTGATTGCTTTGTTAATTCATTCAATTCATTTGCTGATGATATTTCTTGATTACTGTTAGATTTTTTTAAAAATTGATTAATTGTTGATTTATTCATTGATATTTTGGGAATTAAATCAGGTTTCAACTCATGAACACCACATGTTTATATTGATATTTTATACTGATATTCCCATGGGTAAAATGAACCAATCATCTAGTACCACCATATTGCTTAAACTACATTTTTGTATATTAATCCAAAGTCAATGTTGACTGACAGTGGATTTTTACAGGCCGATATAATATGATAGTTTGGAGCAGGAAAAATTAATCACCTGGTGTCAACTCCTGTATGGAAATGAACAATCTTTTACTTTTTACAAATTGGATAACTGCTGAAGTCAACAGCCAATCTAAGTCAAAGTAATAAATACCTAAATAAATAAATCTGGACCTAACTCAAAGTAATTAATCAATACATCTGGAAGTGAATGTCAAACTAACTGCAAAAATCTAGGCAATTCTAGGTACATTTTTCATTTTTTGAGCTATTATTTTCCCCCAAAGTGAGTAATTCCAGTTAAGAAGCCTGATTTTAGCCATTGGCCACAACTGGAGCCAAGTTCCGCTGATACTGATGGCTCGTTAAATGTCTTATTGGTACAGATTAATTGACCAAACCGTTCTCTCTTGATCTCTCTCTAATCTAAACTGCAGCATAAGCAATATATAGAGAAGACCGATGATCTTTTGCACTCGTCAGGTCAGGGTGATAGGAAACAGATTTGGGACTGGTGATATTCCACCCACCATCTCTCTATGCTCATTTCCCAAAGCAGTTAGCCATGACAGCAGTAGTCTCACCTGGAGTCCTTTTACTATGGGACATGCACCACTGCCACTGCTGTAGCAACGTGATGCCACTCTTCACTCCCCTCAGCTCCAGGGCCCCCGAGAGTCGTGACATAGGGAACGTACTGAGAGGCCAGGCATAGGATCTCAGGCTGCACAGATAGCGTGTCAGTCTTGTGTTCCAGCTCACCAAGCTTGACAAAATCCCTGCAACCTTTTGGAAAATATTAGAAAATGTCACCAACTTCTAGCCTATGGCACACCTACTAAGAATTACGTATTAGCAAAAACATTATATATTATTTACTTTTTTTTATATACAAACACTGACATTTGTCCAAGGGTATACTGAGTTTTTTCCCCTCCATGCCATGTCTTTTCATGATTACTGAAACCATGTGGTGAATGATTTCTTTTCATTACAACACCATATAAGTCCTTTTTTTGACCCCTGATTTATCTGCGTCTGTAAATCTACACATTTATTGACTGGTGTGCAATGCAAGATACAGTAATCAATACAAGAATGCATCATCCAACAGACTAGTGATCCATCACCTAAATAAATCAATAGAACAGCCATTTTTCACGTATTGTTCCTTCAGGCATTTTGTCCAGGTGACTGACTCCCAACACCAGATGCAAACCATATTAAAATAGCCGGTACTAATAATCTTTATTTAATTTAACGGTCCTATAAAAATGTCTAAAATAAAAATTAGAAAGCACTGCATGCACAACTGCCTTGCAATTAATAAATACACCAAGAGCTATAAACTGCAACAAAAATATACTAACAGAGTGGCAGAAAATAAGCTCAATCCAATAAGCCACGGCTGTCACACTTACTATGGTTTAATAATTTAAAACAGGCACATCTGCCAACTTTCTTCAAATTGACATCATGCATTTCATTTCCTTTGAGTATCCCTGGAAAATAAAAAAGGACCACAAGACCAGGAAAAACAATCGTGATGACTGACACTTTATAACTGCATAATGACATATATGGTCCTCCTAAAGAAATCACAATGTTAGCAAGCCCTGCTGACAGACATTTTAAGGTTCTTCACCGACTGCTGTCAAGTAGAAAGATGATTAGTGAAGCTTTTTAGATCTCCTCTGTACGAAACCTTGTAAAACATGTGCCCACTTATCAACACACAGCACTGCTGCAGTGTGGCCATGAAACTGCTCAAGGGGAGGTCTTTCATCTGCATAGCATTCATGGCCCAAAAAACTACCCACTCGATTCATCAATCTGCACAGCACACACTCACGTACTTTTACCATCTCATTCAGGTTTTTTTAAGCACACTTTATTCAGGATTTCATTTCATTTCTCAGCACTTTTATTAAGCTCTGGGATCCTCTGTGTTCATTCATCTGTGTGCAAGAGCAAATTCGGAATGAACTTCTCTTCATCGTTAAATCACTTTTAAACAATGCTGACCTAAAAATAAAAACTCTAATCTTTACACGGTGCCATAAAGTGTGGCTGGTAAATTGCTAATTAATGAGATTGTGTTTGCGGTGTGCACAGCAGGGTGACTCAGAATGTGCTCAAGTGAAAGCACGACTGTTCTGTTATGATAAAAAAAGTAATTTCTATGTCAAAGCAGCGGGAAACAACTGAACAATACCTGAAAAGCAAATCCTATCAGTTCTATTGTTCGTATATACTCAGTGGCTGGTTGTTAGGCGGCTCTGCTGAACAAATCTCAGTGTAAAGAAAATAAATCCATTTCCTCCTACTCAACATATTATCACAATGTCCTCCCTTGTGTCATAGCCTTCGCCTTCTTGCTCTGATTAAGTATTTGATTTGTGGCTATCCAAAAATCTACCAAGCTGCTAAAATCCTTCTCAGACACTCAATCACTGTGAGTGAATGTAGAGCACTGATAGGGTCCTGCACTTCATTCAATATGCGGGGGAGGAAAAGGAGAGAAAAGCTGGAGATATACAGAAACACACGTGTGTTTCTCTGATCACGAATACAGCTGAAACAAATTCACCAATACCACCAACAGCACTCTTTTACAGGAGAGAGCATATGGAAAAGGACAAACAAAAGACAACAATATTCAGATTCAAATTCACCATCTAGCCCAAGAGCTATAAACACAAGCGTTAAAATGAGCTGCACAAAAGGATCCTACTTATTGACAATCTCACATCCTTTATTATAGCAATGCCAAGAAAAGAACTGCAGAATACACATGCAATTAAAATTATTGTTTTTGTCCTGTTCATCCTTGTAGCCTTGATCAGCAAGAGGCTTTTGTGATCAATGATGCCATGCTATAATGAAGCCTCATGGGTCTGTCCTGGTAGTCCAGGAGTTTTAGCTCAGACAGCAAAACTCTCTCAAACTACAGCCCCACATGCTGAGCCATAAGGCACAGTGGTGATGAGCGTAAGATGGCTAGTTTAATCGAAATTACTGTGACCACGAGGTACTGTATCATCATGAGCAGTGATCCTTCACCACAACAGCAGCATCAGCTCTAAAAATAGAAACTGGCTCTGAATCAATTCTACACAGTTCGCCTAGACAAAAAATGCCCTTAGTCTTTCACTAATGTGCTCTCAGGGGCTGTCTGGGTACCTCCATGGAGCTGGGATTGGCACATGAACTGGCATCCGGAATAGCTGCAGGGTGCTGGACCCGATCTGTCTAAGCTAGTTTAGAGAGCACTGTATTTTTGTAGAACCTCTGCACAGACAACTGGCGGGAACCTGATTATTTTGAAATCTGCAGTTAAACATTACATCTTAACTGTACTGATAAATATCAAAATGAGATACATTGCTCATTTGCTTCATCTTACACAAATCCATCTTTATTTTCTGTGCAACTCACTATTTTTAATTAAAATTATTAACTAGCAATTGCAAGCAGTTAGGAACGGACCCTCACACCCCCACACACCTCCGGGCGGGCTGCGGTTGAGGGGTTTTACCACCACAGGCACGTAGTTGTCGTCGGGTCCAACATCGTTAAGGATGGAGCACAACTGGTATAAATACTACTTCCAGCATCCACTATGTGGCACTAGAGAACATCCACCAAGTGTATCTCATATCACTGTATATCATGTGTAGAACACACTGTGCAAATTTCATGTCAATCGGACCATATTTGTGTCATGAGGCTGACTTTCTGTTGCCAGTAGGTAGTGCTATGAGTCTGACTAAATACTGTTGTCCACATGTCTTCAGAACTGGACTCTTATCAAACATGTAAAATTTGAGACAGAGCTGATGACATGAATGCAGTGGCTTCATTTTTGAAATTGTGTAAGGGGCGCTATGGAGCCATTGTGCCACACCTTGACCCAAGACTCATATCGGGCAAACAAAATACACTTGTCCTGACATGTGTGCCAAGTTTAGGGAGTTTTAAAATATTCTTAAACTCCCCAAAACAGCTTTGTGTTTCATGGTGAATAATGCATTGCCATGGTAACAGCGTTTGACAAAAGGTCAAAAGTTTCACTATGTAGGGAAGAGGTCTTCCAACTCTTCTGATGAAGATCTGGTAATTCTACAAGGAGGAGTGAGTAAAAGTATATGAGTTATTACTTCCTATTGCCAGTAGGTGGCGCTATGAGTTAAGTTAAATACTGCAGTGCACATGTTTTCAGACATGGACTCTTATCAAACATTGAGACAGATCTGATCACGTGGAGCCGAGTTACAGTTACAACAGTTTCTTTGTTCATGTCAAAACTTGCAGCGCTGTCACAGCAACGCTTGGACATATTGTATTATTATATTGCATTATCAAGTTGTTAAGGCTTTTCTCACCAAATTTGAGTTGGATGTGTTCAACCTGCTAGGAGGAGAACATCAAAATGTAAAACATGCCATTTCCTGTTGCCAATAGGTGGCGCTATGAGTCAGATTCAATATTGTCATGTTGTTGTGTTCAGGGCGGGACTCTTAACATAAATGTGAAGTTTGGTCCAGATTGGATAATGTACAGCCGAGTTATAATAATTTCATGTTTCATGGCGAGACATCAAAATTCGTCGCCACAAAATTCAAAATAGCCATCTTCCTGTTAGTGTGGCATTTCAGACCCTGTGACCTTTTTTGTAGATCTTGATGTGATACACATGTGTACCGAATTTTGTGCTGATTGGTGAAAGTAGGCCATTGGTGCATGTTTAGCCGATACGAAAACTGGGTTAATGTTTTTACATGGATCTGAGCAAAAAAAATAGGGTTTTCACCCACACTATGTGTGGCTTGGACCCCAATAATATAATGTTAATATGAGGATAGGGCATGTCATTTGTGAACAGTGATGACTGTTAGTGCATTACAGACAATGGCCAGGATTGCATTTTTTTGTTAAGTATCAACCAGCTGTCCAGTGAAAGGGTTAGGTTGCACTTACCAAGGGTTTAATTGAACAGCATTACAGATTTCAGTAACAGATTGAAAAGGATAGCATTCCTGAGATGGGGGGTGGGAAGTCAAAGGAGTGTGTCTGAGTGTGTGTCAGGGCTTAGGAGAGTTAATGGAAAGCGATGTGAGGTCAGACAGATTGACAATGTTGATCGACAGATGTGGTAATGCTTTTCTAGCAGCTTAATTCAGCCTGGGGCTGTGTCTAAACATTTCTAATGATTGACAGCTTCATGTTTGGAATGAGCATGTAATTAACCAAAGCCATATATAAATTACAAAATTATTGTTCATAGGTCTTCTTTGCTTCAGTATAAGGTTCAATTGTATTATTCGAAGTATGATTGTATATACTGTGTGATGAGAGAAATGTGTCCACTGGTAGAGATTTACCCTTTCCACTGTGGGAGCTATCACTTAGTGTCTCTGCTATATATTCAGGGCAGGCTACGTAGCAAATCAGAGCTGGATTCTCATCCAATGCAAGTTCCCTTACATCTGGAGAACATCATTTGTAGGTCAGGGTATCTCTGAAGCATCACAACGCTCCATGTATAATAATCATATAACTGTTGTAACATATTTTACCTTGATCAAAATATATTTGGATATTGCACTTGGCCACATTGTGACTTTGATTATATGTTGAGAAATTGTTCATGCTTGCTCACAACAGTGTAACCTGATTTTGCGTGTGCTCATGTGAAGTAAGATGGTTGGTCACCGCGCAAGAGAGTTACAAGAACACTGCTTTGAGTCTTTTGTGTGTAGTGTTGTTGAGTCATATGAGGTAGCGGTTTGCCTTGCTTGTTTTTCCATGGATGTTCCAAATCAAAGAAGAAAATAACCAAATGCCATATTAAATGATGTCTTAACTGAATTAAAAGAATAAGTCCTGTTTTGTGATATACATATTTACACATCTACCATGATATAAGATTTTGGCCATACTGTAACAAAGAGTAACTGTGTTGTTTTAAAGAGTTGTTTTACAAATAGAGAAAAAAATGAAAAAGAAAATCAGCGAAGCCTAAAACTATTTCGGTGATTCTGGGAATCCCTGAGAAAACAGAAAGAGAGTGAGATAGACACGGGCCACATCTGCAAGCAATTTTTAATTCTCCAGTGCACATGACAGATTCCCCGCAGACAACTGGGCTCAGGAGGAGATGTCATTTCAGCTCTCCCTACTGACACATCTAACTCAGCTGGAAAGCTGAGACAATCAAAAAGAGAGGACAGGGAACCCCTGTTCTTATGTAATACAATGTCGTAATAATGCCTTTTAGCTTCCACTGAGGAGGCTGGGTAAAATGGGAAAATGCTGACTATAAACAACTTTAGAGCATGTAGTTCTGCAGCACATATAAATATACCGATGTCTCTTAGAGATATTGGCTTCTCTCAGTATGCCGAGTAAAAAATAGTTAGTACAAGTATAATATGCAAACACTGTTACAAAACATGGATGATTTCACAGCTGTGTAGGGATTTCATAACCAAAGCTTCTGTAGGAAGGTGTGCTTAAACAAAACAAGGCAGAGTCTCAAGGAGCATGCTTAGTAATCTGAAGAAAAGAGAGTATGAGCGGAGGGAGCAGAATAATCTGTTCTGTTCAACGTAAGATACTCCCGCCTGCCTGCGTGCATTTGTCATACCTAAGGGAATGTTCACATAGAGAATCGTTGCTAGGCAGAAACGGCTTCTACTACTGCACGCATTTCAGTGGGAAGCTGCTCACACTCAGCAGTAAGGTGTCAAGGCTGTTCTAGTCGAGAATCAGTAGCAGTAAAAATATGTTTCAAAACAACCAATTTTGAAAGAAAGTAATACAAGAACGACTTAAACTAAACATCAATCATAGTTACAATACATTTTTAGTTTAAATATGGTTTTATTAGGCTAAGAACCCTGACTCTAGGGGTCATACATTATTTACTATTTACTGAGAGTCAGCTGGTATGCCTGCCTGGACTGTTTCTCTTTCAGTTTGTTGGTCTGTAATTTTATTCTATCAGCATCTGAAATCAAATACTATATATCGCAGTAATGCAGGGGCCTTTTCTCTCCTTACTAGAAAACAGAAAAACACAACAAACATTTAATATCATATAAAAGTTTAAAGGCATTATCATGGTGGTAAATCTTATTCAAGGATTATCATTCTGATATTGTAGGCTGAGAAAATACTAAAACTGGCTGGTTTACCATGGTGATACGGTCAACACTAAAATTAACTGATGTGTTATTTTTACACATCAGTTAATTTTAGTGTTGACACTGCAAAATGTTGCAGAGGAGCCAGAAACACTTTATGGAAATCTACTGATTTTTGACAAATCGACTCTTACAGCTATGATGACTCATTTTATAGTAGTATTTTAACATAGGCTTTTTTAGATGATGGTATCACACAGGCACTGACACCAGCGTATAAACAAATGCTTTCCATTCTGAAGAAACAAAGCACCCCTATAATGGGATCAAGCTGCTGTTAGTTAATTTCTGACCTCGACATTCTAAAAAGGGGTAAACCAGGTAAAACATTTGTTTTTGTTTCTGCTCGAGGTCTCAGTGTACACACACCGTGACCTGACACCTGACAAATAACAGGGCAGAAAAGAGCAGGTAGAATAGATCAAGTTATTCACAAATGTTACAACTTACAGACAGAAATCAAATGGGAATTAACAAGACAGAAAAAAGGGATGAGTAAGGCAGGGAGAAGGGGGTTTAGGCTAAATCGTTAACAAAAGATAAAACCATGAAAAGAATCAAAGAGCCAAAAACACAAGCATGCCATCAGCCATCAGGATCTGGTGTTTGCTGCATTTCAGAAAGTTTGTCAAGTGTGAAACATAAAATTTCCCTCTGCATTAAATTTGCAAGAATGACCACAACACCCGAGAAATGCACTAAAAGCTTCAGCGACCTTTCCATCCTCAACAGGATAGCCTAGTTTTGTGAATGAGACACACTCTGGCTCAGTACTCCCTGGCCACATCCTGCAAATACACTTATAAACACAAATATAACATTTTACTGCATGTGCAGACTTGCATCTATCATATTTCCATTAGCCTCCAGGCTCACTCTAAATTATTATTAAAACAGAAAAATAAATCACAGTACAATTTTCAACAAAGTGCAGTACATTCTGATGGAAGGAAAGCTCTAGACTTGGCCTTAGGAGAACTTTTAAGCAAACAAACTTTCACATTATATTCACAGATTAAACTAGACAGTTCAGGAAATATGTGCTGAATGTTGTTGAGCAACAACTTTTATGGGATCCAAAGTGACAACAGCACAATTCTAAAGAGTGTCTGAGAGGCTGAGGACAGTGTAGAGAGCCTCCTACTCCCTGTCAGTACTATGTAGTCAGAGTGCAATCCCACTCCAGCCTGCAGGCACACACAAACACACACACATTTCATACATGAAGAAAAACAAATGGTGATTGTACAGGGGCACCAAAATAACATGTGTGCATGACAAATGTAAACAAAGACTGTACAATACTTCCATCTTAAATTTAGCTGTGTGATGAAGCAAATATAAAGAAACACTTCATATTTAAATTTGGAAAAAGCAGCAACAGGGCCTGTGTTACATTATAGAAGGGGAATCAACTCTTACTAAATTGTAAATGTAGAGATGTTCAAGGAAAAAAATAATGAGAGAGAGAGCAGCAGTGGTCAAAAGAGCTAGAGAGTGAATGAAGAGCAGGAGTGATGTTAGCAAGAACAAAGCCAAGAAATGGTTAAATAAAATGTTATTTTCTAATTGTCCCTCAGTGGTTAAGTTACAAAACACAATATGCCCACACCTTTGCACAACCCTACAGGTAGGTTTTGAGTGAATGCAGCTGAAGCGCACACATCATCCTGTCCATTGTGGCCTCTGCTCTGTGTCAAAGAGAGGTTACTGTGTCTGTGTAGCTCAACTCAACACAGACCAAGAGCAGAGAAGAGACAGCAATGTTCCACCCACACACCTCGCATGACACGCTTACTGGCTCAGGGTTCACACACTGCCTAAATGATGAGGTCCAGAAACATCCCAAACACAACAAAACAAGAGGGAAAAAAGAAAATATAGGTAAAGGGCAGCATTTTTGCAGGTGAGAACACCATCACATATTTCTAATGGGTCATAAGTGATGACAGGGGTTGTTATTGTATGAGACTTTGTTTTTTTAAGGAGAATTTAAGATGCAGGCTAGTTACAACCAAACTACAACAGCGTTCCCTAGGTTTCTGGAGGGCTTAGGTGATGGCTTTTTTAATTGTTATTTGGCTTAAACTATGCATTTTTGCATATTTTTGGACTGCCATTATTGCAATACTTAGAAGAAGAAGAAATAGTGATGTAGAAAAACTGCACAGTTGGATGACTGCTGTCTCCAGCAGCTCACTGAGTTACTGTAGCAAGTCGATTCCTCTCAGGATTACTTTTTCTTACGTTTAGCTGTCTTCACTCTTTTACTGAGCTTATCTGTGACAGCTGTAAGTTTTGGCTGTCTGCACTACAGATGCCAGGATATCTTAACTCCTTTTCAGTCATCATGGCTTCTTTCTTCAGCAGCAACAAAATATGGTACACAAACTCCTGAAGGTTAAAGTAGACTAACCAAGCACTTTTAGAGCTGACAGACTCTAAAGAATCACTGTAAACAGACTTTGAAATACTCACGAACATAGCAACAATAATGCTACAGATGACCCAGGATACAGCATTCTCTGAAAATGCCATAATGATAGTCAACCCATTTAAAATTATTATTAGTGGAGTAGGAAGCTCGGTTATTTAATTATTTAATGACATGATCTGTACAATTCCTCTTAAAAGCAAATGATTAAGATCACCAATCTCTATTGAGATATACCTATCTATACCATAATTATTCGTGATATAATCACCATTTAACCACCATTCAGTAGTGAGGTAAGATTTTAAAAAGTGGAAGAAGTGATCAAACACCACTTTAAAGATTTTTTTCAAGAATGTATTTGAATACAGTCAGATAAAAACAACAATACACTAAAAGTGCGTGACAAGGCATATGTCCTAGTGAACCACTAGTCTACACTTGTTGAAAAAAACAGAGATATCAAAAGTAAAAACTATGATGTAATGCAATTGAATCCAAATGTTTATAAAGACTGTTGAAAGACTGTTCAATAATAATGACCAATTATAAACACATCCTCTTGGCATAATAAACATTCAAACCCATGCTTAATTTAGGCCTTTAAAATCTCTCCTCTCTCCACAAATAGTGATCCTGGCAGCCTGCCATGCATGAGGCTACAAATATGAAATACAACAACCAAAACAAAACAGGGTTGTGTAATCCCTGGTATTCCCACCACTTATTCCCACATTCCATTTTTGACTAGAACATTTTGACAAGCTGTCAGACTAGAAAAGCCAGAGATTGCTCAAAGAGCAGCGAGAGAGGTCACCCCTGGAAACCAAATCTATATCACTCCAACGCCTAAACATCACCTCCCACTCTTGTGACAAATATAAAGTATGGCCTTTTCGGTACCTCTCATCGATGTAGCAAGACTAGAAAGCAGTAGGCTTGAGGTAAAGTAGTAGATAAACAGGTTAGGCTGTGGGCTGATCAGCTGTATCCAGCTGCAGCTGTGGATATGGCTCTACTGCTAAATTTAGCCCTTGAGTTGGGGATAGCCTGAAGAAAAACGTCACAGTTGCCCAGGCTGACACACATGCTGCAGTGATGCCGATATTTAGAAAAAAAAAACAGTGCCGTTTCATGCCGTTTCTGTGTGCATTCCAGGTTTAGTACAGTGCTGTTACAGTAAAAAAGAAGACACATGTATGTCAGGACAATAAGAAAACATATTTGAATGATGCTTTGATGCATAAGCAAAAAAGTTATAAAGGAGATTCCTTGTGTGCTACTATGTGGCAGACTGCTACTCTTTTAGGTTTTAGTCACCTTTCGCATTAATTTCAACACAAATAGTGGTTAACAGAAATAGATACACACTGTAACCTCAGTGGGCCAGTTGATCAACACTGTAGGAGTTCCAGGAGAGATGCATTCATTCTATTCAGCTAGTTCCTTACAATATGATACTGAGTGCAGTGGGAGGTATTTTGGGTTCTGCAGATTCAGATTGAAAGTTAAGTGGAACCTCTGCACCATCTAGTGGTGATTAGCTGTTATTTCCAGTGCACTTCTCAAAGGAGGTTCCAGTGACGTAATAGCTCGGTGAATGAAATCTTCAGACTCTACAGAATTTTGGACTGAAATCTTGGATTTTGTACTTTGCATTACTATTTTCTGTTTGTTTTGTTTTTTTCTGTTCTGTGCTGATATAGATAATGCAAGCACTTACAATTCTGGAGTCTTAAAGAGCTCTTTTGACACATTACTTTGTTTCTTTTCTCAATGGTTGAGTCTTAGTTGCTTTCAGGAAATTAAGCACATATTTCAAACAGCACAATATCTACTCTCTACTCAATATTCTCTTGCCAACATGAGACAGGCAAACAGAAAGAATATGTTTTTGAATGTTGAATAAAGCTGAGAATCTAACAGTAGAATAAACATCGGTCTTACTTGTAGTAGGTGGATAAATTAATGTGAATGTTCTTATTGTCATGTGTATACCTAAGCAGTTTGCTGTTTGCTAAAACATTTGGCATACCAGTTTAACAAACTCTATAGCCTTCTGTGTTGCCTGTGAATGTTGTCAGCTTGTTTTACATTTTTCTGCCCCCTAGTGGACAAATTTAATTAATGATACTTTACTTAGAGGGTGAAAAACTACTTCTTTATTCAAAAGGATGCCACGCACACATCTAAACCTTTCACAACAACCAGGAAAGTTTTATGGTATGACATGGAACAGTTAAGGTAAAATGTCCATGTATGAACCTTTAAGTGGAGGTCATTACCATGGCCATTAGTGTTAAGTCGCTTTATAAATCTATATCCCTTCAGTAATATACCTCTAATGGGACACACAAGGCTTTCTGTGTTGCCTCACCACTCCTTTACCCCACTGTCTGGCTCTTTCAGTTGGACGACATGAACACTAGGGAAAGTTTTCCGTTGTCCAAATAGGCCCAAGTGATAGTATTTTGTTTCAAGCCTACACAATGAAAATAGTCTAACTTTTTTCTTGAATTAAAGGATATTTACAACCCTAAAACTGCACAATCAGTGAAATATTTGATAAAAAGCTTAGCTAACTAATATTTATTTATACTATCAGGTATTTGAGTATTTCACTGTATATTTAAAGAGAATTTGTGTTCATTTAGAGGTGGAAAATGATTCCAAACAAAAATACCAGCTCTCTCAACAATAGAGATTATTTACATCAGTGTGGATATATTACAGGGGGAAAAAAATCAACAAATACAATTTGTATGTAACATAAGAACAAGCAAGTGTAAGAAAAAAAAAAAAAAACACGGGAAAAATAATATAAAAATTGTGTCCTTATTTGTTGAAAAAGGTGACCACAGTGCAAAGCATGGTTAAATGCGATCAGTAACCATGCTGGCCTGCATTCCTGACCACAGACCTGAAATAATAATGAGTTTGAGTCAGAGGTTGCATGTACTTGCTGACCCAATTGCAGCACTAATTACAGAATTGCGGGCGATCACACTACAAGACAGAGTGGATCCTGGTAGGATTTCCTCCATTTGATGAGCTAATACTTCTGTGGTAAACCAATATCAAAGGCTAAATACTGCAAAGAAATAATATAAATCACACTAGATCCCCTAGATCTTGCAGAGCAGAAAAAAACTGTTTTGATTAAAGACAAACAGCTTTATTATGTATACTCACTGTAGTATAAGAACCGCACAAGCTCTTTGCAATATTAAAGTCCTTTTCTACAAGCACCTTCAAAGCTGCAACCAAGCTCGTCATGGGCCAGTGACTGAGTTTTACACCACAGGGAGGTAACTATGGACAAGGTAAGATGCCAGCAGCAGTGACATTCAACACTGCCTGCAGACAACAGTAAAACTTGGTCACCCCAGACATGGTAACCGCAGCCAACCATAGCTACGTTCCAGTCACTGGTCCGGTTCAAAAACAACAGCAGTCATGCCTGTGTTCGGTGAAAGCTATCCATGTTCATGATAATAATAACATCTGCAAAACAGGCCTTATTTGCCAACACAACAGCCGTTAAACCTGCTGCACAGTTCAGTCCTTTGAATGTCAACGGTCCATAAAATAATATAACTGCCTTCCTGTAACTGTGTTTAAAATTGCATGCCTACTTGTGCATTTATGGCGCATTTGAAATCCACATAAGAGCTTATTGTAATGGAAAAAAATTCAAATATCACAGCATTTCCAACACAGTGCCTTGATAGAGTACTAATGATAACTTGACAATGTTTGGTATATAACTGTTGATGTTTACCTCTGCCAAGATTATGTGATCATTCCTGCTTGTCAATCTGCTGTCTGTCAGCAGGATTATGCAAAAACTGCTGCACCATTTTTCATGAAAGTTGGTGGAAGGGTGGGACATGGGCCACGAACAAACCCCTTTCACTATGAAGCAGATCCATAACAAGGGGCAGAGCCTGGAAGCCTGTTCTTGACTTTCTTTAACACTGGAGAGCCACAGGCTAATTTAGAACAATAAACATTAAATGAAAAAATTAATCACCAACTGATAAAGCAGAAGACCTTTTGTTACCTTGGTTACAGTCAGTTGCATTTACATGTGACACCAAATGACAGAAAGCAGGAAAACATAGGTCATAGTTTGTGGTTTGTTTGTGGTTTAACAATATTGTGGAATGAGAAGAGTGGACTACTGGCTTTGGTGGAGGTCTCCACTCGCTGAGTGCCTTTCAACTTTCATATATATGCTATAAGAACCAAGAAGTCATTCAGTATTCATTTTCACTCACTTAAAACCATGACCTAAAAAAATGCCCACTGGGAAATCACAATAATAAATGTCAACTAAGCTATATCACAGCCAAAATGTTATCGTTCTATGTATATTGAAATTTTTCTGCACTTTTAACTTTATAAGGTAAAATTTTTTATACACTAACAGGAATACATGGTCAGAGAAGAAATGAGAATATCTCTGTGATGAAGGGGAAAAGAAAAAGAAAGTCTGAGTGAGATTTTAAGGGGCCAGGTAACTCCTTACGGAGCAGTCTGTCCTTCCCATGTAGTTGGGCAAATATGCCACCGACCTAGATGATGAAAATAAAACCTGAGCCCCAGTACTTTTGCATGAGTGCAGTCTGACCAGAGGACAGAGCAATACTATACTGATATTAACAAAGAACAAACAGACAGACATGTTCCTAACTGCTTATTTGTTTCCGATGGCATTTTACCATACCGAAATCATTAGAAGGATAAAGTGCAACCATTTTGAGGACAACCAAATAATATAACACACTGTAACAGTGGTTCAGTCAATCCATAAAAAAACAAAAAAACTTTTAGCTGAAGTTCACAGCAGTTCAGAAGACTTGAAAGCATCTGACCGCCTCTGACAACAAAGTTTCTCTCACCTGCTGATTCTCAGCACCCACCACTGTCTCCGCAGTATCTGAATCCCTGTCAAGCTCTGCCTCTCTCTTACCTGTACTTCATGCCTGTCTGAAAAGACACACACTCTTCCAGGGCCAGGCCATTCATCTTCAGGAAGTCTTCCATGTTCTTAATCTGGGCAGCTATTCTCTGTTCCCGGAGTTTCTGTAGCTCAGCCTGGTCAGTCGGCCTTGCCGGTGGCTGATTCAGCCCCTGGTCCGAGTGGTAGCGGTTTATCCCGCTCCGGATGCTCTCGCTGTATGACATGGACAGCATCTTGCCACTTCCACTGCTGCTGCTCTTCCGAACACCGCTGCCTGGCGCTGCCGGTTTGGGGATCTGCAGGTTTTCAGGAGGACAGTAACTGGACCTGCGCCTACCGGGGATCCCCCGGGGACCACCGGCGTACCCACCCGCAAACATGCCCCCCCCTTCTTCTCCTCCTCCTTGTGATGCTGAGGCAAACCGTGCAGTTAAGAGCCAGAATAAAGTAGGGACACGGACGGAGCGAGGAGCCGGCAGGGCACAGCCACCTCCTTAAATAGCACCTGCTCCCATAAAAGAGAGCTCTCCTGCTTGGGGCAGCACACGGCCATGCATCCTGTAATCAGAGTCGCACAACATAGCCCAGCACCACCCTCCCCTGACAGGTACACAATGGCAGGGTTACACTGATAGGGAGCATTCAGGTGACTTGCTGGTGATTAAGGAGCAGAACCAAAGAGGGCACATGCTATCTATGGAGGGCAGGCATTCAAACATGCAACAGGAGGCACTCATTTCTACTCTAACTTTTGATTCTCACTAGATGGAGAGGGAGAGCCTCAGGACAAACTCTGAGAGCAGTACAGACAATCATTTGTGTCCATGCCACAAAAATAGCCCCAACATGCCCATCTGGACAAAATAGTTGAGAGCAACTACTCCTAATTAATCACCAAACACATCATGGTACAATACACTTGCAATTGATCTTTAAGGTTATGTTGTTTTTTTGGGTTCAAGATTAGGTGCCCCCAGCACCATGACATTGACTATTAAAATATATTTTCCAACTGTGTTTTCTTCCTTTGCACACTTGTGTTTCTGTAACACATCATTCAGAACTATTAACCTGTAATTCAGCGTTGTACTGAATTTATTCAACAGAGGGCAGCACTATGCAAAAATGCAACTTGATGCTGAACGTACTAGTCTCCACTAGTGAGGACTGACCACAAAAGCTACTTCCCTGGTGATGGTAATGTGTAATATTTACAATGAAATGTTATATCCAATATATTATTCACCTCTCACACATTTTCAGAACGATATACATTTAAATTTACAAATTCTATGAGAATGACTTGAATGAAGAGAAAATACACCCATAACAAAAACAGAATAAAACTGTAAAAACACATGTTTAAACTACATTTTGTATCTATATTTATAGATCTCATCAATGCCTACTCCATAACTATGTCTTATTGAGATAATAGAGTCCTATTGAATATCAAATTTACAATATGATTTTAAAGATACAGATCAAGGTAATAGTAGCATTGGCATTTAAAAAGACAATGCTAATTACCAGTATCAAAATGATACTCTACCCTGCATGTCACTAAATCTTACAATTCTGAATAAAAATGATTTTTCTTTCACTTGTAACGCACAGTCTCTTCTGCACAGCCACTGGACAAAAAGGCAGGACATTCTCCAACTGATATGACAAGTACTATAAGTTGAGTACTGATTCTCTTAAAGCCTACGACAGAACACGAGAACAACACCTCCTTTGCCTCTGCACAAAACAGCCCAAAGAGCTACCATCACACTGACAATAAACTCTATTGAAAAGTATTCTTTTTAGTGGTAACTAACATTATATCTCATCTATCTTGTAATGTTTTTACATTATACACATTAGATACTGTAAATAATAACAAGACCAGATTTTTTTATTTTAACAAAGAATAATAAATTAGTCCAAACTGACGAGCTGTCATTATCAAGCCATCATACAGTAAATGACGTGACTTCTGTGACGGTCATGAATTCTACATTCATTTTTGGATTTCATCAGAGTTCTCCCAAACAGCTGCTTTTCTCTGCATAGATGCAGAAGAGATAAATATAGGAGGAGACTTGAAGCTAGGCAGCATGCATCTACACACCCACACTGTCTCCTCATCAGTCTGCCAACCCGTCATACACAAAACATACGCAAAACCACCACACAAATCTTTCCTCAAACTCACCCGATTTCTTGGGGGTCGGCTCATGAGCGAGGTTGTGGGGTCCCAGTCTGCTCTTATAAACACACACTGCAGACAGTGATGAAGCGGGTCCACCCAAACTGGGAGTGTCTTACGAGCAAACGTCTAAACCAATTAGTGAATAAGAGAGTGCATCCCTTCCCTCCCCTCACCACTTGGACCATACTCTATCAACACAACCAACACCTCCTCCCCTCCCTGTGAGATCTCATGGAAGAAATCCATTAATGTCGTTTAGTGGCCCGTCTTGTTTCTGCTAACGGCAGCAAATAATATCAGCACTGAATTATTCACCAAAGCTTTTGCACTAAAAGCCTGTGATTGTTGTTCCACAGGAAAGAATACTAAGAGCTGGACATTAATGAGGGCCTGAGTGCACATGAAACACACACAGCATCAAGCAAACACGCAGTGTACATTTAGACACACGGAAAAGGACAAACCACCAAACATGTTTAAGTACGATCTAACCAAACTATTATGAAAACCACACCAGTTAAGCGTGCTGCAGCATCTCAGTAGCCTTGTGTAAAGGTCAAAGTCAGAATCAAGAGTGACAAATATGACTATGAGCACAGAAGTGTCAGGCGCCTGAATAAGCCAGTCCAGCTATTCTGTGTTGCAGTGCATCCCATTTTATCATCACCTCTAATGGACCAGAAATAGATATATTTATACAAATATATAAATTACACATTACATCATTATAACATACACAGGACCCACAAATACATACCACCTACCTCTGGCTGCATACTGTATTTTTGGTGCTGTGTGTTCTCAAATTGCTACCCTGCACCTAAAATCTTCCTAGTCGCTACATTTTTAGTTAGTTTTGTATTATTTTTATGCTAGTTTAAATATATATTTTTGAGCTGGAAAAAATAAAAATTTCAAAATGATCAGTAATATGAGCATTTTCCTTGATAACAAGCAAGTAAACTAAATTTACAATCATAAATCGTAATATTGTCCACAGTAATCAAAATATGACTTTTTCACCAAGCTGTGCAGCCCTGCTCTATCTGGTCAGTCGTTTTTGATCCATCATTGTGTAGGACCAGGACCAGTAAAGCAACTGGGAAACAACAATTCACTGCAAAAGTCCGACACTCATGCCCACTTTACATGGCCAGCATTAAATCAGCTGAGTGAAGGTACTTTGAACTTTTCTCAACCTTCAATGTGACAGCTTAACCTCTATTTAATATAATGATAATTTAATTTGACATAGGAAAGAATATCACACATTAAGTGCAGCATTTTACATACACATATCTGGTACCACCCATTAAGTTATTTTACTTGTGACCAAGAAGATTTCATCCTGAATAAAACTGAAATAAAAACTCAGGTGCACTATTTCACATTTCTTTTTTTTTCTTTATAAAGAAAGGAAATCAGTGTTTGTATGTTGACTTGCTTGTTTTAAGAATCTCTATTTACGGTGTCTTCCTCTTCTCCATAGGGAAGTGAAATTCCACCATTAAAAGCACAGTGGTCAACAGCCCATGACCTTCATCATCAGAAAAGCACTCTACAAACTATCAAATGGGTTAACAACTGCCAGAGCCGGAAATACTTTGCTAAAAGCATTCTTAGCAAAGAATCACAAAGGCTAAAGAGACTCATGCAAACAATATCAAAATAAAATAAATGAAAGACAATAAAAATTCATTTCATTTATGAATGTAAATGATGTGTGAATGTAATGGCGTTTGCAGTGTTATTCATATAATGTATGTGTTAAAATGTTGAAAACAATTCAACATTCCTTCCCAGCATTAGCCTGTTCGGCTGTCGGAGTGGCAGACAGAAATGGGGGGCTTAATCAATCCCCCTCATGTAGGCCAGGGGAGCAGCTTCTGGGGCGGTTTACACTTTAAAAGGACAGAAATGTGCAAGGCGCCAAGATAAAAATCCGATAGTGAGCTCATTACAAGCACATCCACACAGTCAGGGTTTTTTTAATGCTGGATCGGCAGAATAGGGCCTGATATGAGTTGATAAAACATGATCCTACTTTGAGCTGCTGAAAGACAGACCATCTAAAAGCTCACTACTGGAAGAGTGAGAGTACCAGCTCATGTAACACTAAGAACATCCTCTCACCCAAACAATCATCAAAATGGTCTCCGCCTTCCAGAACAAGACAGATCATGATGAATTCTCAAGAGGTTAAAAAGGTGCAGTCAACAGAATATGCTGAGGTGATTAAAAAAGGAAATTATTTTCTGCTTTATCATGTTATCATTATCAATCAAATGTCTGGCAATCGGCTCTGTAAAATGCTTAAAAGAGATTTTTTAGTCCCATGTTAAAGTTACAGTGTGTCTCAAGTGTCGCTTGTAGAGAAAAAAAGAATAAGACAAAAAAAAACATTTGCACTCAGTTATTGTTGATTCAAAGGTTTTGTGAGCAACCTTGCAACAAAATCCATCACCACCCCTATCAGGTTTAAGCGGGATAGTGCATTGCCAGCTAAAGAGTAGATGATAAGTGTCTATACTGCAGAGGTTTACTAATGGATATATGGTTTTAAATGACAGAACAGCAAGACTCTATAGCAAGGTTATTATATTGAAATAAAACCAGTTCTGTAGGATGACAAACACAAATGCTTTAGAGGTATACTGTACAAATTCTGTAACATACAAGTGTACAAAACATATGTAAAGAAACATGCTAAACCCTGCTCTGTGGCAACAAACTGGCAGATACAGACAGACAGGTACCTGTAGAACTGCAGCTGTCGTTTGGGGCTCCCATAACGAGCGCTGAAGATGTCAGGGGAAAGGAAAAGACAGGAAAGCTTTAGTTTATATGAGCAGGAAAGGGAAGAAGTTAGTAGTGGCGAGTAGAAGACACAGACACGTAGGTGACAAGGAATGCTGACTGCCAAAGACAGAACAAAATGAAGGGCAGGAAATTTACGATAACAGATTAACAACAAAAAACACAGATATGATGTAGAATTCTCAAAACGATATGTAAACCTTCATCTGTGTCTCTGCATCCAACAACCTGTCAATTATTTTCTCAAATAATCGATTAGTTGTTTGGGCTATAAAAGGTCAAAAAATGGGGGAAAAGTGTTTCCCAAAACCAAAGATGATGTGCAGTTTAGTGTCAGAGAGGAGTAAAGAAAACAGAAAATATTGACATTTAAGGAGCTGGAATCAGAGAATTTTGACCCATCTACATGTAATGAAAAACAATCAGAAACGTATGGAGTTTCTTTATTCTACATTACGGTCTTTCAATTTGAACACATTATTTCTTCATTTCATGTTCAGACTAAGTAATGTTTTCCCTCAAAACCCTGCCTTCACTCTCAAATAGTCCTGCCTCATGTACAAATTGACTCTGCACCTGCTCAAAACTGTTTGTCCATGTTCAGATGCTGCACAAATTTCCCTTGCATCAGTTTGACTCCTGCTCCTTGCGATCAGGCTGCTTCTATAAAATTTCTGCTTACAGATTTCTGTTGTCACTCTCAGATTGTTATGAAATGAACCTTCCTGAACCAACAGAATTCCAGGAATGATATTGACTAATGAAATCGTCACTGCCTCTTTATGGGCGCACTCACATTACTTCTTACAAAATCCCCTTCGGGTAGTTACTGTTGAAGTGGATTCCACTTTCGCCCTCCCAGGCTACATATAGTAGCCCCATAGCACAAACACATTGCTGCAGGAGAAAATTATATCACCTACATGACATTACTGATGCATAGATCAAGAGCAGGAGTCAAGCGGATCATTCAACAACATAGATCGCCCAAGTCAAGGCCAGTGTACTATGGGGCTACTATAGGTACGTAGCTATTATAGTAAAAAATATGGACACTGGTATGTGTATTATCCAAAGTCCTACAAGAAAACAAGTAGCCTACAGGGTGGGTGTGTGAATAAGTAACTCATGGAGTGCTCATGGATGCTGTAAGAAGAAAAGCGAAGGTGCCCAAAATTTAATTGGTCAACATCATACAGACATTAGATGGGGAATTTTGACACGGTCATTTCACTAAAATCCAAGAACGAGAGCAAAGATCTGAGAACAGAAGTTTTGCGAGTGAACAGAAGCAGCCTGAGTATTTGAAAGTTCAAACTGAAGCATAGGACATTTGTCCAAGTATACGTGCACACAAACACTTTTGAACAGGAGCAGAGCAAATCAGCATGTGAGCAGGGCAGGGGTTATTCAGGAGAGAGAGTTCAGAGAAATCTGAACATTAAATAAAGAAACAATGCTCTCAAACTAAAAGATTGCACTACTGAATAAACTCCAAAGAAATATAGCGTTAAGACTGCTTGAGAAGAAGAGTGAAAGATACTTTTTCATGACACAGGCAGACGAGTCTCTGATGCCACATACTGGTGAAGCATCAGAGTGCATGGTCATCTGTAGAAGTTTGTCATGATTATCAGGAGGCCTACTGCAGTTTCCACACAAAAAAGAAAATGCCAAGAAAATCCTGTGATGCCTGAAAATGACTGTGCCTTTTCTGTATTTATCACATTAGGGACAATGTGTATAAATGGTGCCTCCAACTAAGTTTAAATATATCATAATTGTGTTCAGTACACCAATGGGTTGTGTCCTCAGAAAGGTTAAAAAGAGATTTGATTTGAGAGATAATGCTTAATGGGAATGAACAGAAATCAGTGTAATAAATCTGGGCATAATTCCATTTGATAGATTGTGGAGCCTACTGTTTAATGCGTTTTGTTTTTAAGGACCACCCAGGGCACATCAAAAAGCAGCAATCATATAAAGTGGATTAAAGGAAAATAAACTAATTGACTGATTAGGTCTTCAATAAACAATAGGCTTTATGTGTGTACTTGTATCCAGAATACATCAAGTAACTTACCTGTAGATCATGCCCGGTGAGCCAGTCTGTCGGAGGGAGAGGCGAGCAGGTGAGTCTGTGGTCGATTCAGGATACATGGGGGCAGGAGGGAGGGGATGTGGCCAACCTGCCGGGGGAGGTGTTTCACTCGGACCACAGGGTACAGTCTGTCACCGCTTAGGGCCTCTAAAAGCAAGAGAAAAGTTTGTCAGTGAAAGGTGGAATTTTTATCCACTATTTAACTATATAAGTAGTTTCCTAGTACTTGGGATAACTTAGACAGGCCTGTTGTTGAACATTTCATTAGGGGTATATGTTATATATACAGATGTCTGCACTGCTCACATGCGAGTCTTGGCAGCACACCAGTTGTCTGCTGTTTGCAGTCAGTAAGCATATGTTAGCAATGTAAGACACTGAAATTTCCTGCTGGCTATAATAGTTGTTTTAAGTTAATTATAATTATGTGATTCTTGTCCTACTGGACAGATTCATTATAGTATTTATTCTATGCGTTTGAGTGTATGGGCCAGACCACTTTAATTAATAAATTAATGACAAACCTGCCTAACATGTATTTTTCTTACTGACCATAATAGGGTTGGGTGATATGACATATATAATGTGCAATGGTACAAATATCTCCAAAATTTATGAGCTAAAAAAAAGACAAGTATCTATCTATCTATCTATCTATCTATCTATCTATCTATCTATCTATCTATCTATCTATCTATCTATCTATC
>JAPQRN010000021.1:11902983-11916474 GCA_037367275.1 Coranthus polyacanthus
CGATCTTATCTATCTATCTATCTATCTATCTATCTATCTATCTATCTATCTATCTATCTATCTATCTATCATAATAAAGTAGGGATGCACAAATATATCAGCTAAACATCAGTATTGGCCTTGTTGACTAACACTGCCTATCGGCAAATGAGACATCATGTCACCGATGGCAGTTGTCAATGTTTATCTCTTCTGTAATAACAAAAGGCTGTTTCATAGATTTGTATAACTGAATATGTGTTCATTCGTAGACAGGTGTGATGAGGGCCTGAAAGAGTGAAACCAGTTCAGTTTTTTTTTTTAATAGTCAACATTTATTTGTTTCCTTGAACAAAAGGGGGAACAAATAATAATGAAATATAAATAAACATAAGATAACATCAGCAATTGCCCAAATTACAACTTGCCAAACATCAGTATCAGCCCAGAATTTCACAATCGGTGCATCCTCATTGGGACTTGATTTACTTTTTATTTATATTAAAACAACTTGACAAAGTATAAAAGTATAAGCATAAGTATAAAATGATCTAACACAAACATGAACTAAACTTCAAAAACTATGATCAAGAACCACCCTTTTAAAAAAAAAAACTACATACTTTAGCCACTAGAGGGAGTCACATCCTTACTCTGAAGACATGAGCTGAATAAATAAACCAGACCAATGTAACCTCTGTAGTTCCCCACAGCTGTTAAGAGATTTGAGTTTTTCTTCACCAAAGGGTAAGCATACCAGTCATGAGCAATCAGAACAACTACCAGCGAGAAGGACAATCATAAAGTAGAACATGACCAGGCAATAAAATACATGAAAATGCCAAGGTAAAAAAAACAAATGGTACATATGCAGATAAGAACATCTTGATCCCACTTCAGGATCCTATGGCCCTGAATTACTGTCCATATGTGCGCACACAGCAGCAACCATGGCTTATCCACTGCTGAAAGCGACATGATTCTATGAATAATTCAAAGTGTCTGCACAAGAAGCAGGCCACTGCTGTAGAGGGTTAGCTAGAGAGCTGGGCATCACTGAGGGTTAGAAATATACACAGACGCAATTAACACACATGTTAAATACCAATAATCGGAGCAGGAGGGGAGAAGCACTGGCGATGTTTTAGCCCAGTTTACAGTGAGGGTAAAATGAGGAGAGCAGCAGAGAGAGTGGCATCTATGTCAGCCTGACAGAACTCTGAGCTGAGCAGCCTATGCTACCCTATTTCACCAGTGGCTGCACTCACGTGAGTCATGGCTCGTAACCGACATCATAATGATAACATGAAGGTGACTTTCTCCTCTCATCAATTTCCAGGCAGCGAATAAGGTGTCCCATGTTCCCAAGGCTTCATTTAATGCTCCCAGCCCATTCATTTCCTTCATGCCAGAATGGGAAATCGTCATCCCTGATGATGGCATGACCCTGATGGGTAAATGGTGTAGCAGAAGATCTACTACACTGCACGGCAAACTCCTACTGGATCATCTGTCACTATTGTGAATCAGAGGGCACAAGCAGTTGGGCAGGTTCTATGAAAGGAGACTTTTGTGGCAGGCACTGCTGCAGATGAACATTTGTTTTGCCTAGGATTTTGAGTTTCAGGCATATAAATATCCAGTTTGACTAAAATTGCTAATTTATGATACGCATCGGAGTTCTAACCTGTTTGAAAACTGTGTTATAAAAAAGGCTATAAAACAGACACTTCTTTTCCTACCCAACCCATAATACTGTACTTAGACAGAAGCAACTTTATAAATCATCAAGAATTGCTTTGGTTATTGATAAAATGCTTGAATGTGCACTGTCCGGAGGAACCAGTGAGCAAACACAAGCTTATGATAAAGACAAGTATGTCTCTGAACGAGAGCAACCATGTTTATTTAGAAAAAGAAACTGACTGATGAGTAAAATACATCAAACAAGAAACTGGGAATGAACAACAGACATTTGCTTCATCACTTTGAACAGAATAACCAATCTAAGTACAAATGCCCTAAAGCTACATTTCGAATTAGACCGTTTAAATTAAGCCACACTAGAATCAAACTTATTCGCTCAACCACTGCTTTATCATTATCTAGCAGGAAAATTACAAATTAAAAAGAAGATATTTGAGGGAATTACAGATGCAATCATATTTAACACAGCAAAGACATAATAGTAATCCAAACAGAAGATATCACTCATTTCAACAAACCCCCATAGACATAACAATTTGCCAAAACAATAAGAACTCTTGCATGCTGGTGAATGGTAATTAATGTAGCAGTTGCAGTTTAAAGATTTATGCAATTATTATTCATGGTTTAGTATTCATTATTCAAAACTGCATTACATTACCAATAGGCCAAACCATACAATGAAATACTTAACACATTATATCACAAATCAGAAAAGTCCCACGTACAACAATGCACTATGGAGATGAACAGAGAGGTGAAACCTGACCCACCTGATTAGTGCATGGTTGTGTAAACTAGGAAAATTACCACATGGTGCCTCTAGGCTACAGTGCTTACTTTAACCACTCTACAGTGTAATGTAGTATGTTATCAGCTGTCCATGTCCTACTTGAATACTGCACAAAATATTTTACATCTACACCTGATCACTGAAGCACGTTGTAGAGCAATGCAGCAGTCTCACAGGGACGCCTGTAGTGAGCTGCAGTTGGAAAGGATGCTGCTGACTGCAGCAATGCGGTACACTACAGACTCATCCTGGCTCAAGTTAGAGGGCTCAGATTTACTGCACTAATGGGCCAAGGTGCACTTTGCAGATTAAAACTGCAGACGGAGAGACAGAGGAAGCACATAGAAAAACCAAGTGAGAATGGAGTTGGTAGTAGAGTACAACTCTCCTGCTTCCTGTCTTTTTCCTCTTTTTTAAATGTAAATCTTAAAACTTTAAGACAAGAGAGATATTAAAAGGGAAATCAACAAAGGGTGTGACCATGTATAGGACAGAATCACTGTCCTATACATCTCAAGATAAAAAGTATTAAAGATTTAAAGATAGGAGACTCAAACCACTGTCATCAGCTCCAGTTTCTTTTTTAATTACATTATGAAAAAGTTATATATTTCAAGCTCATATTGGCTTTATGTCAAGTACAGATGAATCAATCAGTGTCCAGGCATGTCATGAGCCTTCAGAATGGTGCTGGCATGTATTTTATATTCTCACAACAGGTACAATGTTACAACACACCCACAGTAGCAATGTTGTTGTTGTTGATCTTAACACACCCTAAAGCAGAAACAGTTCTCACAGTGTGTTAAATTATTATTTATAAGAATTTCTCTACAATACAATACACAGGAATATGCGTTTTTCAAAAAAACTGCAATGATAAAAATGTTTTAATAACACCAGATTTAACAGATAACATCACTTTTTTCCCTAGTTTCTACTAACAAAGAACATACAGCAAGATGTGTTATGGCTTGTAAGGCTGCAGATGTATGGCAAAAGTCTACATTGATCAGGATCATACATCATCCTTAGTCAGCCGTTTCTGCTCTAACATTTTTTCTTAGCTTATTAACAATTTGGCCAATAGCCGATGCCATTTTCTGCTTGTTTATTTGGTTTTTGTTGTTATCTATCCCCCAGTTTGTGCCAGGGAAATCTTCATCTTAGGTTTTAAAGTCTTTCAGCCCTTCATGACATTATCTCTGAATGAGCACAAATTCAAATCACACAAAATTATGAGAAAACTATTAATATAACACAAGAGATAAATATATGTGAAATGGCATCTCATATGCGGATACCGATATTCGCCGATATCAGCAAGAGCACTGTTTCAGTAAAATTAGGGAAGTGCAGATATATTGGCTGAACATCTGTATCTGTTGATGTTCAATGGTAGTGGCTGTTGTTTATCTGATGTTATATGGTTTTACGATAAATTTTAATGATTGACTTTGTGCTCATTCAAACATAGTGTGAAGGGCTGAAAGGCTTTAAAACAGTTATTTTTCATAATGAAGATTTTTACATCATAAGTCATAGTGAACTGGAGCAATGATGCCATGTAGTACCAGACAAGCTGAAGTCATTATAAGCACAAATCTCCATAGCCAGTATTGAGCTCGTCTCATGAACACCTAGGTCTCTTCCAAACAAAATGCAAAATTGAGTCACAAAAGGCTGCTCTTCATGCTTTCCTTTCCATAAATCCACCTACACCCAGCCTGAGTGAATTCCCTCTTGAGACAAGGCTTACGTGAGCAAGGAAAGCAGGGAGGCAGTGCTGGCCTGGAAAGCACAGCACGGTGTTGTGTAGTATGTTGGCAGCTGCGGAAAACACAAGGATCCGAGCAGATGGCTGCGGAAGAGGGAGACAGGCTAACAGACGAGAACTGCCGGGGATATCCTACATGGGAGTTCAGTCAGGCAGAGAGAGAATGAAAGAAAAGCTGACCTAACCTCATTCTCCATCAAGCTACAAAGAGGATTCAGACGGAATCTCCTCTTCTTCCTCAGTGACATTCATCACAGGATAAAAGTCACAACCATGTAAAGATGTAAATCCATGTTAGTGCATCATCTTCAGTCTCTAATCATCACACAGACAGTTTGTAGCTTTATAAATGGCCTCCTCTCTGTTAAGCTGTGGAGGGCCCTTGATTATAGAAACAGCGCAGGTCACTGGCTGCCAACAGAGAAAAAAGCTAACAGCAATTTGCATAAATAGCCTATTTATGCAGCAAACTTGTGATACAAATCCTCCTCCCCCCAGTTAAAAGAAGTTAAAAGCGCAACTGAGAGCTCTGCTGTCAGGAATCATTAAATCCTAGGACAGCTGCAGATGTTTTACCACATATTATGGTCGAACTTTAAGCCATGCCTATCAGCCGGGGCCAACATAGATTAGAGTTCAGCTGTTAAGGTCGACTGTAGAGCATTAGACTAAAGTTATAATCCATAAGATTCTTATTGCATCAATTCCCATATTTCATGCTGTTTGGTTTGGCATTTTTTAGTGATTCATTCTTGCATTTTCATTATATAATTGTCTTTCTATATAAAAGGAACAATTGTATTGTTCAGACACCCCCCTTACAAACATGGGATGTGTGTGTATACAACAAGTGTATACACACACACATGACTAATACACAGGAAACAATGTATGTAGGTGCTGAACATGATACTGGAGACAAAGGCAAGTGCATGCATACATGCTTTTCATTTACTGACGATGCCAACAATTTGGGCTGCTTGCTTTGTGTGTTTTTTCTTAAATATTTCACTGTCTCAATTCACATCTTTCCATACTTACACATGGTATGTTGAGTGCATACATGTGTTCACACAGACAATTAGCAATAATTAGCAAAAATAGAAAAATTGCAATGCTATGAGTACAATGAAGAGTAAAAAAATTAAGAGTAAGAAGAAGACGACAAACGTTGCAATTGTCATTTCTAGTAAGTGCATAATGGCTGTGTTTGATTTGAGACAACACTACGGAATACACACATTATGCAAGTACATAGTGAACAGTATACCACGTGGACGTGTACCGACAGAAGTATCCAAAATGAGACACAGTGAATTACATGAATTCTGTCTTATTCATGCTAAACAGATACATGTAGCTGCTACAAACGTCTATTTGAATTGAAGTACACAGTAGAGCTTGTTTCTTATTTATTTACTTGAACAATAAAACAAAAGAAAGGGACAAGGATCAAAATACAACAGACTGTGCTAGTGAGACTAACAAGCCCAAGAAATTTGACATTATCTCACCTACATATAATAAATATTTATGCTAATGAATGAAAAAAGTTACAAAATAAGCATGAGAAAGTTAAAAGACAATAGAAAAAAAGTGTACAAATGTACAAACAATGTCACAAAGTATTTTGTGAGTTTGTCTCCATGTAAGTGCAGAGTAAGTATGTGTGAGAGTCTGTGTGTGCATGCGTAGAGGAAAAGCTACTAAAGTGAATACAAAATAACAACAACAAAACCAAAAACAACAATATAGAATAATTACCCCTAATCTGAAGGAGTATAATTCATAGTGTGAGTAAGGAAACAAGAGATGGAGAAATCCACAGAGAGAAGTCCATAATTTGTCTCCATGGTATTACTTCTAAAACCACTTATTTAAGATTAACCCTTGTAGGAGTTTTAAGCTCTAGAACAACTACCTCTTGTGTTCAGGAAGAAATGTTGCACTAACCTGTGTGGGTTATAATATACAATATTACCTCTGACCATAACCCATAATAACTTGGTGAGGGCAGGAGTGTCTGTTGTACTTAAATATTTGTGTATTAAGAAGCCTTGATCCACTCTTTTATGCATAAATAAGCCATGAAGCATGTCCATTAAGTCTACATATCTTTCATTGTACCTGCTGATTATCCAGTATTAGATATATGGTCCCAGGTTGCCTCTACTACTGACTGCATGAAGATGAATCAGCACTCTGTATGTCTTTGCTCAACATTTTCTTCGTGCTCTTGTGCTGACTTATAGCCAACCTCTAACATTATACCATGGTGCTATACAATAGCTTCTACAGAAATACAATCTAAATGCAACTCACATTTACAGACCATTTTAAAAACATGAAAAGAATGACTGGAATATTACAGGCTACTTGGACAGCAACAGTAAACTGTCTAAATTCCCCTAGGGATCAATGAAGTATCCATCTATCTATCAATCTATTTATCAATCAATCTATCCATCTGAGCCTGTGAAGCTGAAATGAAGTCTTTGCTAGTACTGCAGAGAGAGGACATGCTGCAGTGAAGCAGGAGCACAGAACGACACACTGCAGTAGAAATATGAAACCATCTTTCTCTTGTTCTGGGTCTATCACAGCTCTCTATCTGCACACCAAAGTCAAAAAAAGACAATGCAAATAGACTTTCTGGTAGGTTTTCATGTCTGCTTAAATCATGACTGTAAACAGCCATTTGGTAATGTAAGTTTACCTAATTTTACTGCCCACATCGGAGTGCATTAGGGATTTAACACTGGTTTCCTTGCATTTTATTTTTGTTCAAGTACAACATATCAGAACAATCCACATCACTGCACATGTAATGACACATGGGCATGAACAGGCTATACAGAGGAGTTCAATATTTAGTTCTGCATAGGTGAGCAGAAAGCATTAAGGTGGTACAAAAAAAAAAAGGTAGCCAGAGGGACACCGAATGGCAGAAGCGATCGACACACCTAAATCCAGACAGTCATTAGCAATGATCACGAGGACAGCAGCAGATCACTGTTTAACAACACATCATGGGGTAGATTCTATAGCACTTAGACTGAGTACTGCATTGGCTGTCCACACAGAATAAAGCTTTTACTGTTTGTTTATCTGATGAACTGTGAGTTCTGGCCTGTAGTGGTTTAAGACTGGAAACTAGGCCGCTTGAAAAAAAAAAAGATTGCTATAGCCTGTCACAAACACAAAACTAGAGAGAGGAAGCATCTGAAGGATGAAATGTTCTGATTTTAAAGTTATCTGCAAGATTTAGCTTATGTGCAATGAGCTAAGGAGTCCATTGTATTTGGACAGGTGGCAGAGAGCCACTGCAGGAGTTAACAGTTGTTCAATATTCAGCTTTTGTTGCTTGTTTTCAAATCATGCAGTTAGACTGCTCATTTCATTTAAATAGACTGTTTAATAATTCACAAGGTTTTTATTCTGCGTCACCTAATGTCTTAACCTACTCGAGACCACCGCAAACACATCTTGTATTCCATTTTCCAGCTGTACAGGATGTGGTATTCGCCCACAGGGTGCTACCATCCCACTCTGGCAGATACTCTCGCCAACTGATAGGGAAAACATAGAGAGTATGGTCCAGAGTGCCTAATGAAATCTGGCGCAAATGCAGCAAGTGGCTGGTGGCTCTTTGAACAGACTGAGTGGCCCCAGGAGAAACAGCCAGCAGCGTCAAACAAGCAACAACACACACCCTCTCAGTAGTAGGCAAGAAAAAGGGAAAAAACTGCCTGAAAGTAAGTAATGGAAAAAGACAGAGGAGTACAGAGTAGAAGAGAAAGTGCAGTTGAGCAGACATTATGAGAAAAAGCTGAGTATGCAATAGAGAGTAAGATGGTCCAGGGAGGCCCTGTGCTGCAAACAGCAGTGCTATGCATCACTCCTTTACTTTTCTCCTCCCATGTCCTGTGATAATGCTGGGCACACGACTGGCCAGTTTGTGATATTTTGCAGCATGAATTCCAAATACCTGACACTGTTAAAATGAATATTCTGTGTCATTGTTTTGAAGTAATAACCATTATGGACAGTACAAAAGAGACATTTGTCTTGGAAGTGCACAAAAATGTTTCAATATTATTATTACATTTTAGCAAAACAATTTTGTAAATTTTAAATTTTTGTAAAGTTTCAAACTAATCAAAATCTGTGCAGCTTGTAGGTTAGAAATATATTTCCCGAGTTATACATTATGTTAAATGAAACCATATAATATATAATTACAAAGCATAAATACAAAAATTCAGAGGTAAACGTTACTGTTTTCAGCACTGCTGTCTTTTTCCTAAACCATGTCAAATTATGTCACAAAAGGGAGTTGTCTCTGTGAACTGGTACAGTACAATGTGTGAAGCAGTGAACAAACAACAATGTAAACTGTTGTAAATCACTCACTTTTATATATCCACTTCAGTCTCTCTTCAATATATCTCAGTATTGTGCTTAAAACTATAAGAAAAATCACCTATCACAGAGCACCACAGAGTGTCTGTCCCGGACGCTCAACAGAGTTACACCAGCACTGGTTTAAAATGACACATTAATGATTTGTGGTTAACTTGCAAGTTGCACTTAAGTAACTAACTATATGTACTAATAAAAGACCTGCTTAGCTAGTGAAGTTTTTCCATTAACAGTAGCCTATGTTGGACTACTCAAAGTATAAAATATTTAACAAACTGTTTTCTGTACTCACTGTAATGGTACTGTGTAAGACATGGGCATTCGCACCATAAGAGCAAATAAAGACACATCTTCATTTTCCACTTTAACCTGAAGCAACCAACAATGATTTCATCAACACTGGTTCAATCTGTGTTTCTAGGAAACTCTGGCTGAGCACACAGCAGTAGCAAAGATCAGCATTTTAAGTCCTGGGATGTTGTCAGTACAGCAGCTTGCTGCCGCTTTACTGGAACTAGAAGAGCTCTGTGCGCAATGCAAGGTCACTGAAGAACTAACTGAGAACATGTAAGAAGGAGGTGACGTTTCAGTGGTATTTTTTTTGCACTTACTTGTAGTCCTGTGCTTTCACACATTTCATTTCAAGTCCGGCCATGGTGTTGGTAGGGTTGAATATTGCACAAGATGGAAATAAATCACCTCCCCCTCTACACTGTGATGCAGACTAGCTTCTGTTCAGCATCTTCACAGAGCACTTGCATCTTTGTACTTTACATTTTAAGTTTTGGTCAAAATTATTTTTGGGGCATCCTGTCATAACAACATCTCCAGTTATAATGTAGGTAGAACTCTTCACTGCATATCACTCCCCTTACTGTTCTCTGCTGTAAATGTAAAAAAAAAAAAAAAAAAAAAGTCCCCAAACATATAAAATCATTTGTTGGTTATGGAAATTATTTGTTTCCATAACAAATAAAGTCATGAAAAAATAAACAATACAGTGTAAATGATACAATATTCTCACCAAGCACAACATAAATCCATTCATGCAAAATAAATACACCAAAAATAAAATTCTGAGTTTATCTCAAATATTAGAGGAACACAGCTGCAATACATAAGATGTACTGCTGTGTCCATCTTTAACTAAAAACTTAAAAGAGAAACCGAAACCAGTATCAGAGAAATTAAACAATTACTTGAAAGGTTCAATATGGAACATTTGTGCATGTTCATGAAATTTGTGTTGGGAGCCACCCACCGCCTACGCTGATTTCTATGTTCAGGAATTGGGTTGATTTTGCGAAAATCCTAGTGCTCACTCCCATATTCTTTGTCACCTCTCTCCTGCTTGTCCACACCTGCAACAGTGTGCAACACTAGTTACAGTTAGCTTAGAAATACAGTCAACTAACCCCAAAAACATGCATATTCCTATTCTTCATTAGACTGAATGGAGAAAATGACAGCAGCGATGTGTTCCAATAAGTATTTGATCAAATCACAGACTTGTTTGTCCACTCTACTACAGCATCCACGACACAAGCTGGCAGTGTGTCACAGTATTAAAGTGAGGCAAAGTGACAAACTGACAAATTTCACATACAGCATAACCACCCACATTTCACACACAGTCCATGTTACCAACTCACAGTGGTTAAGTTGATAAGGATGTCCAATACACCCATTCACACAGAACAAACATGTGACAAAGCACGACATTCAAAAAAAGTTTCTTGTACAGTATGTTTGTTTTTCTACAAATTGTCAAAATTTGCAGGTAAATTAACAGCCACACAAGAATGTGTTTGTCTTGCAAATTGGTATTCAATTATTCAATAAAATAGTTATCAATGAAATGCCACTAACACAGTTTTTTTTAGATTATCTAAGGAGAAGGATCCCTCCTTTTCTAATTCCATTAGAAATACCAGATCAGAGTTTCACCTTCAGTCATAGAGAAACAATCCTTAGCAAAGACTGCTGCTGAATAATGACATCTTGAGCAAACTACGCTGATCCAGGATCAGAGCAATGCCTGATCTATTTTCAGTTTGTTTGTTTTTGTATGAAGTACACCACTGTAAAAACACCCATTAAACTATTCCCAAAATAAATAAACAGACAATAAACAACAGTGTGCAGCAGCAGAGGAAAAACAGCAGATACTGTACTGATAGATACAAATGCATGTATGTGTATGTGTGTTCTGTGTCTATTTTCACAACATTCTGCATTTAAAATGTGGTATTTGCTCAAAGACGGGCTGTCCCAATGTGCAATCCAAATTCATACTCTTCTACTTTTATATTATAAAACACAATTAAGAAGAGTTAATTGAGCTGTCTTTTCACCACCATGAAGAAACAACTCTATCATTTCAGTATCTGTATAAAGAAATACTTAATAACCTAACTTCTCCACTTTTGGAAAAAAATAAACACATTTCAAAAGCCACAGAATAATGCCAACAGAGACACACACACAAAAAAAACATTGGCAGACACAGACAATTAAGACCATTTGTGTCCAGCTGGGCTCCATACTGTGCCTTTCAAATGGCGGTAAAACCCTGAAGACTTGTGGAGCACAGACAATCTGCCTGTCTGACATAGTTATGTGTGATTCACACAGGCTTTAAATGCCAGCTGAGGGAGGTTATAGCCTTTACTATGGTTATCAGCTGCGAGACAGTGACAGTTGGCAGCGTTTCATCCTCCTTTAGTTATCACTGGATCAGATGTTGACTACAGACGTGGTCTTTCTGTACATAAGAATAAAGTGCACAGACCTCCATCCTTCTTATTACATGCATGTACAGATCTGACTCACTCATGCATGACTAGGCAGGGTCACTTTCCACACACACCACTCCAGGATACTTATGCAGCTGCTTTTTTTTATAACAAAACACTGCTCCTTAGTTTGGCTCTTGACATTCATTTACAGTATATTTGTGACTACCACTTGTACTCTAGAGGGCACTATAAAAAATTGCTTTATAAAGTTACTCTAGATGTGGTATAACTGAATAGACATATTGAAAACACATTATACACAAATAGCTGGTTTGTTAGCATTGTATTTTATGTGTTATGGAAGCAGAGAATTGCTGTCAAACAGAATACGAGTACCAACAAGAAATCTGCAGTGCAGCAAGCATGTAAAATACATGGAAAGTAGGACAAACCTAATGGCTACATATAAGTATCCACACAATAACTATATGGTAGTGTATGGATCCATCTAAGCATGCGTTAACATAGAAGCTATTAGGGTTTCTATAAGAAGATAGGAGGAAGACTGACACTCATTATACATCCCCTCTGTCTCTTTCTATATAAACACAAACACACAATAAACATGCACACATTACATCATACTACCTACACAAGCCCTTGGTACTTGTGTGGTCGAGCATGAGAATAGCACCAGGTTTCCTGAGGCATAAAGGGTTAACATTATGTTATTTATTCGTGTCCACATATATGCCGTTGGCCTGCCCATAGTCTGTGTCACAGACAATCTTTGTGAAAGTTCAAGTGTTTGTTTACTGATTTCTGTGTCCTTGAGGCGGGAGCAACAACACTCTTACAAGAGGAGGCTTCTATGAGTATTAAGGTAATAGTACTTGTTTTGATTCTGTATGTCAGTGCAATGTGTCCATGTGTTACGGTGAATCAACGTGCCATCTGTAGTGTTACATTAACCTTGGTAAACTGTGAGGCCAACAGCAGGCAATGTGTAGCACAGTGAAGATGTGAGATACTGCTAAGAGCATGGTTGTAAATTTAAATGTGTAGTTTTCCCTGGGGCAAGTTTTTAATATTCTAATATTTCTGGCCTGTGAGTTAGTGTGCCCCTTCTCTCAGCCATACATTTAAAATTAATCTCAGACGTTACTGTGCACTGCCTTTATCAGATCTAATCTTTACATAACTTTATTTTTGACCTTTAATTTTCTAATTTGAAGGTGCATAAGCTAAAATCGGGGGGAAATCAGAATTTGGAAATACACAACTTCCTTCTGCAGATCTCTCCTCTCAGTTCAAATCAAAACACTAAATACAAATATAGATGAACTGATGCCATTTCATGCTGCTGTTGCAAAGTAAAGCCAGTTTTCAAAGCTTCCACGTCGAGCCATGGAGTAGTGCAGGAGAGTCGCATCTGTCTAAATCTTAACAGTGATCTGTAATTAGAGCTGTCCATCACATATTTAACCCCCTACCTGTCTAAAAACTCCTATGAGTAGCCAAAACCTCCCATCACGGGGTAGATTTTCTATAGCTCAAAAATCCAGAGTCCAGAGAAGGGGGTAGACATCTTGTTTCCTCTCACAATGATGCCAAAAAACTATCAAGCACTGCAGCTTTAAATAATCTAGAGAGAGAAGTCCAGTCTAATGTGGCCTCTTTCCATATACAGCATATATAGTATATAGACACGTTTTATAATATTTGTATCTCTGTTTCTGTAGATATCTCTGCCTCCTACAGTGTTATCCATCTGTCTCACAACCTGTCCATATAGCATTTCCTGAGCACCAGTGTCTTTTTAAAAAAATGTTCCCAATGAAGAAAGAGTGTATGCGGCATCACGTGTAAACCTAGGGAAAAAGCGCAGCACCCAACGTCTTTTCAGAGCACTCCAACTTCTGTGTGGCTACTCCAGTTGCTCCATTGCTTGCGTAATGAAGGTTTTGCCAAGGATTTGCTTGGCCCCACAAACAATACAATATGAAGTGAAAAGTTTGCATGAAAGTGTTGTAGAATGTAAACAATTTTTGTTGTGCAGACTGCAGCGTTGTAAA
>JAPQRN010000021.1:11922014-11932187 GCA_037367275.1 Coranthus polyacanthus
CACACACACACACACACGTATGAGCATACACAGTCATGCAGAGATACTGGCCCACAACAATCAGCCTCAGCATGAACACCCACACACAAACACCCATTTAAATGACACGGTAACACATTCGGCCAAGCACAGATGACTGTCACAACCTCTCAGCAACACAAACCACAACAAGGGGAGAACAGTTAAAGCCTCGCTTTAGGGTGTTGCTGGCCATGGCAACTGCAACAGATGGAACTGCAGCACCAGTGGGGCAGGTAAGGTGAAATGAGAATGAATGCGCCTATGTGCATGCATATATTTTTGTTGGAGCCTGCACCCATGTCTCTCACCCTGGCTATTTTAAGGTGGTTCTTGAAAAATCCAACAGCATGGCCAAGTCTGTGGCAAAAATTCAAAACGACAGAGCATGCATAAAACATGAAAGACAATCAGACTGAGGAGAGTAATAGAGTATAGAAAGAAGAGAGAGAGCAAAATACATGCCAGCATGATAAGGTATGCAAAGACGGTATTCTATGCAGCAGCAGCACTATCAGCTGTATTGAGAGCTATGGAGACAGTCAGAGAGATCTGGAGAGGTAGATATGTTACCCCGCTAGCATAGTGTGTGACAATGTTAAATGCTGCTGGATACAGATAGCATGGCATTTGTTCCACTATAGGAACAGCCTAGCATGATTACCCAGACTCTCACTGACAGACCGGAGTGAGAAGAGAGAGGGCTGAGAGAGAGTTAAGAGTTAGAGAGAGAGAGAGAGTGAGAGAGATGCCCAAGACATGTAGCCTCAAACCTAGCATTAATGCTTTTAAAACACCCACCTCAGTCTGCCGCTGATTCCTGACGCAGTGAGCAGAACCAGGGAGTGAATAGAGAATACAGTAGAGCTAGGATGGAGGAGCAGCAGCCAAAATCCAAGAGTCTGACCAGGAAAAAAGAGAGAGGAGAGGGGGAGGTTTGATACAAGACTGATGAATGTGAGATCCTTTGGACCTAAAACTGTGAGCCTGAGTGAGACGAGCATGTACGACTGACACGAGAAAGACAGAAATAGACAAAGACAGGAAAAAAGTGACACGAGACAGACAGAACAGGGATGGGGAACATGGAGTAAGAAAGAAAGAAAGAAAGAGATGGAGGGAAGAGACAGAATAAATGTGTGAGCTTGGAGAGTCACTGAGGAGAGCAGATGCATTAAAAGGAAATGCCCCTCCCTCTTTCCTCCACGCACACGCACGCACACACATCTCCCATTGCACTGTCAGCATTCGACAAAGCATGCATTCAGTAAATCAGAGTGAGCTGTAAATGGTGAAAGAGAAGAAAAGGGTGGGCCAAAAGCAAGTGGCTTAATTTTGAATTCAATGACAAGACTTTTTCACACTACAGGATTTGGAGCTTTCAACAAAACTGATTGGCAGCACAGCTAGTGAGGATGGCTCAGCAACCTGGCTTGAACTTGGAGGTTAAATAATGTTACTCTGCTCATGGCAAACACTGAACAGTACCTGCAAATCGAATGCTCTAATAGGCCAGAGGCTAAAAAGACGTTCATAGTATGGAATCCATGCTGCAAACAAAGAAATCTGTCAGAATCTCATTCAAGCTCCAGTGAGTGGAAGACTGTATACTGACGTTTTTTTTTAGCAAGTAATAAAATTCCTATCTGGCCTTACGTCTGGCCTTCACCTTCACATAAAGGGGGGGAAATGAGAGGATTACTTCCCTACAGTGATCAATAACGTGTTACATATATATTACTGTACATCAGAGCAATCCTCTTTCCACCTTGCATCATATTTGCCTATAAACTAATTCCCCTCAGCCTTTCAAAGAAGTGCTACAGTTTCTTAAAACTACTCTCCCACTTTGCTAATAGTATTTGCCTGTAATCCAAGCATAAATCAATATGTAAAACATTTGCAGGGATTGTCATTTCACCTATTATTGATGTTTAAAAAACATTTATGAATGGACTACTCATAAAAGTTAAGATAGCAAGAGTAAAACAGTAAACGGAAAGAAAAACGGTGATGTAAATTTGTCACCTCTAGTCCTCCTCAAACTAGAGGAACTGCTGCAAAGTGATGATGATAAGTGAGGCAGGGAATTTCACATATGTTCACCTTGGTTTGAAGTACAGATTACTTTGTGCATCAGGTAACTGAGCAGGTGGGTGAGCAGGTTGTCGGGCTCAGATATGGCACCTTTCGAGTGGAACACAGCCGAGATCATCATGGGTCTCTAAGTAGCCTGGGTCATGGAAATATTTAGCAGTACTATATAAATGTAAAGATGAGTTACTGGATAAATGAGAGCATGGACAAGACACAATTTATGTATTTTTATTGCATTTTTTCATATTTTTAATTACTTTAGGAACAGAGCCGGTCTTCGCCTGCACCATCATCCAAGAACACAGTAAAGTAATTTATTATGAGCCATATGTGGTCCATTCTCTGCTAGTGTGTGTTGCAAATTATGTCTAAATATTTATATTTCCTCACTACCTCTTTATGATTGTTTTAGTGTGGTGTTAAGATCAGTTTCCTTTAAACTTGTGTTAATGGATTGCTTCATCCTGTCTGTATTTTTGTGTTTATGTTGCCCACAGCCTGAGGGGACAAGTACAGCTTCACTGTTGCGCACCACTGTCCCTGGCCTTTCTCTTTGAGCTTAAGCCCAGTCACAGCATCTCCAACTTCCTTTTTCCAGCCAGACTACAGTTCTACAGCCTGCTCCTGTCCAATCAGAACATAGAGCATCACAGGGTATCTACCAGATAGACTGCAGGGGCCACAGCGTGGAATCTTTACCCAGACCCAATAAATCTAAGCCTTTGTACAAGTTTCTGAATGTATCTTCAACATAAGACATTTTAAAAACTTAATGTTGCCTTTCACTTTTCACATCTATTTAAACCTACGGTCTAAGCACAATCCCAAACAAGGCCAATTTGCAAACTAGCTAATACTATGAGGGTGATCTCTGTGCTATGTTTGTTTAGTGCAGTAGGTAGTCTGCATATGAACTTCAAAGCCACAAAGCTGTATAGTAAGGTTGATGCTCAGAAACCCATGATTTCCCATTGTCATAGTGTAGCAATGGTATGACTTTGAGCCAAAATCTTCCATCCTTTCTTTCTCTGCACTCACTTAAGCCTATTCAAGACCATGAATTATATAGAAAGTTATGAACAAAATAAATCTGCAAGATCATTAACAGGGTTGATTAAGGTAAGGGCTTGATAAAACTGATGTTAACTGTAACCTATTTTGTTCATGGTACACCTACTCCAAGTAGCGCTGACCAATAAATCATATTTTCATCGTCATGGCGATACAGACATCTGTGATAAACACATGGCAAAAGACTGCCTGAAACACAAAGGATAAGAAAAATGCACCATGCATTCACACTCAGCATGTGAAAATTTGACCTATCAGATGGAGCCAAAGATACATGGAGGTACGTATTCATACCATTTGGCCAATCAGGTGAAGCCCCAACTAGCTGTCAGCAGATCATTTAGTGTCAATTTTGTGATGACTGTGAGATTAGCTTGAATTAATCAGTGCAAATTGGGGCTGGATCGTGATTGATCTTAATTTGGCATATGATATACTTTTCAGAGAGATCGCACAGATCGTGTCATTACAAAATTGTTGTGAAGTTATTAATCAGTTAACTGAAGTTTTGCTGCGGATTGTCTATGCTCTTTGGTCACTCTCGCATCAGCTTGCATTGACTTTTTATGAGAGTAAAGAGAGTAACATTGAAACGTAGGTAAACAACCCTGTTTAACAACACAGTGTACAGTGCACCATCAAATCTAAAACCCATAGTTTGGAAGAGATTTGGATTTTACTTGATGGAAGGAAAGTTGGACAAAATACTGGCTGACTGGCTCAGATGTCATGGTGAAAGTTACAACAGCGATGAAGATGTTACAGCACAACCAAGAACACACAAGACAAAAGAACGTGAATATTAAGTGTTTCCAACCAAAACTTAGCCACAGTTCACCAATGTCCAAGGTAATCACAGCATCCATGGCCCGTTTCACTGCTCAGGAGAGCATTTCTCTAACAAATGCCTGCAAGAGTTGTTCATCACAGTAAAGAATTAAGTTAAACAAGAACTGTCAAATACAGAGCAAGTTGTAACAACAAGCAATGTCCAGACCTCATGTGCAAACGATTCCTACATGACAGTAACAGCTACCCCATCTGGGATTCACTGGGATTTCTGAAATATATCTATTTGAAGGTAAGGAAAGACACTTCTTTAGAAATGGTTTATTTTCTCTATTGCTCTGCATCATGGGTTGTTAGCATTACTCTGGCTAGGCTAGCGGGTTTCTAGCCTAAAGTCCGTTTATAGTGATTCTTTAGAGTCTGTCAGCACTAAGAGTGCTTGGTTAGTTCACTGTAACCTGTAGTGTTTTGCTGCCGCTATAAAGCCATGATCTCGGACATTCAGCTGCAGATACCCATGTGGTGAGTCTGGGTCCCGATTGGGCGTGTCTTTATTATTTATTACATTATACATTTATTAAATGTATGTTGGATTGTCGAAGCTGTGACACTGTGAGTGATTGCACTGCAGTGCTGGATGAAGACAAGCCTGCGAGTTCTTAAAGATAGTTTTGTAAAGATTTCCAAAGAGATGCTCCACTTTGTAAAGGTAAAGGTATCAAGTTGTATCACTATCACTGTTAAAAGTAACTTACTTTCTGCATTAATATTAATGACTTATTGTGAGTCTTTTACACAGACAGTATGCAAGAACTTGCAGAAGTTCAGATACTATTGGACCTATTATAATTAAACTGTGTGTCGAAAAAAACAGACTTAAAAAACAACTCTTTCATTGGTTTCCTATAGATTTCTATAGAAGGAAAGTGGTGCAGTTTCTTTTTAATAAATATTATTTTTAATTGCACAAGGGGTTGGGTATTAACTTTACGCATTCAAAATTGGCTAGCAACTGTAATACACTCAATTATACAATTATGTACTTAAATTAGCACATAATTTGTCCTCATATGAAATCAGTGTAATACAATGGGGCTTAACTTCGAGTCTTAGTTTTCTTAACACAAGTTGTTTTCTGATATACCGACATTACTTTTTTATTTTTACACTTTTACATCAATTTTTTTTTAAAACAATTAGTGTACAAATTGTGGTCTGTAAAGTATGATTACTTTACATACAACACTCAACAGTTTACACAGACTTTGTTCTTCAATCTCCGTATTGAGTTGACTCTGGAGTCCATTGGGCATTGCTCTGGAGGAGGCCATTAAGCTTTTAGTGCTCCAGTCTTTGTGCAGTGTGTTGTGGGATTAACACACACAGAACAGTTACAGGTATTCACTAAACAAACTTGCAGGCTTAGGAACTAGTGTCTAACTTCTTGCACAACACAGATATCCACACTTTCCTCAGGTTCTGCTGTGAGAGTGTTAAGGTGCAGTACTGAATGATGGATGTCTCTTAATAACAATAAAACAGGATGATGAAGCTATGCCATCACAATAGCTTGGACTTCAAGCTTAATCTAAAGCTGAGGAAATGCTCTGAGCTAGTCTAACTCAGGATATGATAAACAGACATTATAACACAGATATATGGTTCAGATACACTGAAAAATAGGGCTGCAATATAAAATGACCTCAAAACGGGGTTAGGGTTAAACTTTCGGCATTCTTTACTCAATATGGATAGATCTGACACCTTATCATAGAGCAGAAATAAACACAACATGCCACATGCAGGCAGATTTTCCATTTAGTGAGTGAATCTTGAAAGGCTATCCGGCACACTGGCAGGTAAATGTTTGTACCAAAGTAGTCATACATTAACAATCTATGCTGAGGGTCTGTACTGTGTTTTGGTTCCATTTACAGGCTGCTTTTCTTCTGCCTGCTGCCTGTGTCAGACAAAAACAGGGACTTCATGTGTATTCAGGTGCAACTCAAACTCTGAAATCTATAACACTTTGTATGACAAAACGTGTGGGTGCCAACAGACTTCATGGTGGATTCAAATACATGTTGTAAGTTCAGACATCCATGCTCGGGGGGGTCAGAAATGTTATTTCAAATGGGAAAGGTTATATAGTTTCTATATAGATTTTCTTTTAAATACATAGACCTACATCTGTTATTACACTGAGAATATGACAATGCAGGCCCATGGTAATTTCATTACCAGGATACTCTTCAAACTGGCAGCATTACCAAATTATATATCGTGAGGAACATCACATTCAAATCACCCTTCCCTAGTGAAATATACATCAAAACCAATAAAGTTTACATCACTGTTATGTAATACATTCTACTGCAACATTCCCAACAGACTACAAATATTAAACAGGTGACTATTAGATAGTAGAGCTGTCACAGTTCTTTCTGAATTTCTGTTCATTTTATCACCTCATAAAGAAGAAAATACATTTATTGGCATAGAAAATTGGAACATAATAAAAATGTGATTTATGTTTGACTCTAAGGTTTTACAAACAAAAACTACACAGGCCAGATATGACATAATTAATAGCTGTCAATGTCAATAGATGCTCACTGAAATGGAGTAAGATGAATATTAGAAGTTAAAGCTGCAGTGCTCATTGTGCAAAAATTCCATAGTTAACATTTTGTAATTCAAATGGTCTGTGAGGAAACTGTGACCCCACTTCTGTGGACTATGTTTTCAGGCTGCAGAAAATGTACACCGTAATGCAGACCTTGGCTAATCACAGGTGTTTTCAGACAGGTATCAGGGTTAAAAACGTGATTGAGAGCTGTAATTACTGATCGCTGATCAGGTTCAGTCAGACATGACACTAATGCTCTAATCTGTGACTCTACCCCGTTGCTTGTCACAGTGGCGTGAAACCAGATCATCTACCTTTAGATTTAGTCTTTTGATTTGGATAGAGAAGAGAGAGCTGCAGAAGGAAGGTTTTGTAGACCTATTTTCAAATTCTGACTTTTTTCCCCCTGATTTCAGCTCCTGCAGCTTTATGGTCCACTCAGGTGACATGAAACCACAGAAGAAGGGTGCAGAGTGAAATTATGCCATTTTAGATCACCAGTCAAATCTCAAACGGTGAAAACAACTTGGAAATAGTGATGGAAATTTGCCATTTCTGTTCGTTTCATCCAGCTTCATCCAAAATTATTGTGATCAGCTCAAAAAATCACAACTAAGTGATCACTGCGACAGGCCTACTAGATCAATAGGTAACCCTTTGCTGTCCCACAGGTAAATTTGTTTTCACAGCCTGTACAAAAAATGTGCCTACAGCAGTTATTAGATGACTATTACAACTTTAGCTACAGCAAACAATTGAAACCATACAACTGGAAGTTCACAGGATCTGCACTTACTGTGTATTTGCTCACCGTCTCTTAACACACACAGCAAATAAATACAGTTATTCTGTGCAACAAACAAGCTCAGAAGGAGACAATTTCCTCTGTTCTGGTTTTCAAATATTCTTTTGTGCAGTAGGTCAGTCCTGCTTATCTCTGCTCTTCACCTGACCTCAGGAGAAACAATAAAATGAAAAAAAAAACAGTAGATACTTAAGTGGAGTGGAGCCGACTGGCCGTCACACCATCTACTTAATGAATCCAGGCCTGATACAGATCCACTGCGCTGCTTACAGAACTTAAATAAATAAAATTAATAAAAATATACTTTTTAAAAAATTATTTCAAGTTTGTCCCCACAAGGAGTACCGCTGGTTTGTTTATTGTAGCCCCAATTACAATACCAATGTGAATAACATTTCTCATTAACCTTCAACATTTCTCATTAACCTTTGCGTTTGAAAATGGTCTAGATAAAATTATCAATGCAATTAGCCGGCCATATTCTCTTCTCTCTCTTCTATAAATACACCAACACAAATTAAGTCTGTCCTCTGCATCTGTAGATGCAATTTCAAAGCCCCAAAGAATAATTAAATGGGGTAAAATGGATCCTTAAGTAAGCTTATGAACTTAAACGTTTCCACCGACTCTTTTAAAGTTCTCTTCTATAATTTATGTAGCATACCAAAATAGTCCATCAATGTTCACAAATGTAATTTTTGTTTCATATTAAGACTAAATCTTGGAAACTACACATCCCAACGTAACCTAAATGATCTATTTGATTTCAAAGATTAATGGCAGAATCAATTACCTACAGTGGTTCAAACTGTAACTGTCAACATGAGCTATGACTCGGCTTTCACATTGCGCGTTCAACAGATCTATCCCTTTGTTGCTGATGACACAAAATGTTGATGTTTGTGGAAATCCCAGTAGCTAGCAAATTGTCTTTTACCTTTTGAAATTGATTTGCCAAAGAAACGCAGACAAGCAAATTCATGCTTTATTGTCTGCAGGCCAGCACAAATAGGGGATCTAATCAGGAGATGCAAAGTGCAGCACTCTAATTACATCATTAGCTAAACCAATGACTCAGTCACAGTGACTTCAGCCTCCCCCTCCCCCCACCCATCTCTTCTCTGCCCCATCCAGAAATAGGGAGTCAAGCCTCAAGCTCTTTACTGTACAGCTGCTCAAGCAGAATAATTCTAACATGTTATGTGCAACAGTGCAAAATGTTAACGTTCCAGAAATATCCGACTGAAAAACATAGCATTAATGAGAATGTGCTATACAATTGCCAACAAAACACTACTTAATGTTTACTGCCTTCCAGATAGTGGCAAAGACGGCTCGTTTATTTTGAAACACAGACATAAACCATATTTGCTCAGGCACAATGCAGTGATGTTCCCTCAATGTGACAGGCATAGGCCCATCTAAAATGCTGAAGACTGTCATAGGGCAAACAACTAGCCTGAAACCTCTACAGTGTAGTCAGAACAACTGCTGTAAACAGGTGCACAGTCATGATTTGAATTATTTGGATTTTGACATGATGTGATTTTAACAGCCAACAATGCTCTCTTGAAGCTGAGTAATGAGCAATCTTTTTTTTTTTTCTTTACTTTGTCTGGTTTTACAATTGTAGCTGAAAAAGCACTTGAGTTCTTATTTGGATGACCCCTGATTGCTGTGGTTCTGCATGCTTTGCTAAGAATGACTATGAGGCGGTTTCTCTGCAGTTGAAAATGCAGCCTACCGGAAAATAACTTATGGTGTATTTCCCCTCTATGTAAAGTGAAAGAGATGAAGATCACACCTCTAGTTCTTCCTGTTAGATGTGAGAGCATAATTACTCAGGCCCCATGTCAATGAGGATATCTCAACTCTATATGGTGACATCAACTCAGACTGCAAAATGCTACTCCCAAAAAATACCTACTGCGCTCAGGTACTTTCTTATATTAATGGAAACAAGATTGCTAATACCTTATGAATTACAAGTCTTACATTACAAGTATGACAGATAAACGTCGTTATCAGCATGACCTTAACCACAAGATTATGTCATTTTCCTTGGTCACGTTTTGGGTTCTTTTTTGCATCTAAAGGCAAGCAACTAAAGTCACTTTAGATTTTTTGTTGGTTCCACGTGTCTGACAGATAATCCTCGTTGTCACAGTGAAGTGTCTTACTGATGAGGTATTAACCTGGCCTCTGCCGCACTGTATTAGCTCTGCACAGTCTGACTGCGGCGGCTGCTGCTGCTGCTGAGGATGGAGAGCTTCTGGAACTGACGTCTACATGTCGGGTCACATCTGCAGAACGATCTCTCTGTGTTACAATGCGGCGTTCCTCCGACTACAATATCATCTGGGCGTGCTAAGCCTGAACGCATCTTTAAATTGTGCAGATGAAGTGAACGTCACCTCCAGCTAACGGTACCCTGCCCGGCCAATTTGAGACGCTGATGTCAATCCATTATGCCGTGGATAGCAGCGAACTTGAGCTCACCACTAAAGACACTTAGCAACGTATTGCTGGCTAAACGAATCCCAGATTTTAGAAACACTCTTTGTGCTCCAACACAAGAGCGTGCTGCTGCCGTGTTGTTATCCCACGGTCATGTTACAATGTCAGTCAATTTCGAAACCGTTGTTGCTAGTTTACCGTGATTAACGTCGCGTAAACTGCTGTGCCGTGCCAACATCAAAAGCAGACATGAACATATTTGAATGACACTGGGCCCATTTCGAAAAGACATTACCGACGACAGCAC
>JAPQRN010000021.1:11932287-11944167 GCA_037367275.1 Coranthus polyacanthus
GCCAACATCAAAAGCAGACATGAACATATTTGAATGACACTGGGCCCATTTCGAAAAGACATTACCGACGACAGCACTCTGAACAAACCCTGCTAGACTTTTTATAATGAAGAAAGCCAAAAAGCGCCTACCTTTGGCGAAATGCTTCGCTTCCTTTTTCACTGTGAAGAAGCCCCTCTGGATTTTGTTGCTCTGACACAACTACCACGCGCTGCATCAGAGCCCCGCCCTGCTGGCTGCGGGCGAGCTGCCATTGGTCAATTACAATACCACCGCAGCCAGGCCGAGGGATTCCATTAGCCGGGCCATCTGCCAATCTATTCAGTTTCAGCTTCCCGCGTTCTTCTCGGTTCTCACAATAGGCTACATTACATTTAGCAGCCTATATTTAGGTGTCAACAACCACTGCAGGCATGTAAAATTCAAGTCACTGTGACCTCTAGCAGGAACATATCATAAAACAAGACAAGCAGAGTTTCATCACAATGATGTTTTAATGACAGTGGAATCAAGAAAGCCGTCAATATAATGAATATGCCATTTGCTTTACAAAAACCTGCACTAAAACAATTTTAATCTACATTGGAAAGCCTGTGCAGTAATGACCCATGTTGGATTTCGGTGTTATAATGACAAGGACAAGTTTCACTGCCCATGCAGAAAGAAGAAGCACAGTAACCTGTCAGAACAGAGACATCCTTATGTCCCCTGGGGATAATGATTTGTCACTCCTGACTTTGACTGTGCCAGCTACATTGGATTAGAAGTGCCAGACTTAAAGCCTACAGTGGTGCTTGCTGGGTGTAAGTGAACACAGCAAGAGTCAGTCTTTCATAATGAGAGGAGCCTTGACTTGAGCAGCAACCTCAGCCCCCATAAGTTCTTCTACAATCGTCAGGGCAAACTCAAAACTGGTTCCTGGCCCACGGCTGGTGATGTAATGTCCATCCTTCTGTACTCGAGCCTCTGAATATTTATAGTGGTCTAAAAAAAGACAGAACAATAACATAGAATGATCTCAATATGAAAGCTTCAAGCTCCAGGCAGAAAGTCGCACATTAGCAATGACACTGTGCCATGAGCACTAACACACAGACCATCTATCACCATATAAGGTGACCCAGTTCTAGTATGTTCTGTCAAATTTCTGCATCTGCTTCCACCTCTGTGGTGTGCTCTCCTCTACTGCATAGTGACATGATTCTCCTTAGGCAAGAAACAGCTAGTACAGCACCATCTGCTGTCCTTTACAAATAATTACAATTCTGCCATCGTGTACATTTTTACAAATTCTTTATTCCTGATGTTCACATGAAGTCTGTTTTTACCTCCATTCATCATCTTCTCCTTCATGGCAGGATGTGTAGTGACTGTGCTACCATACCCAATGCCATGTGCCAGAAGAGCGGTGGGACCTGCAAAAGAGTAAAGCTGTTTTATAAGGTTCATTTAACAGCTTCCTTTTATAAAGTGGCACATAACACATTCTGCTCATGACTGAGTCGGTTCCATGTTTTCATCTTAACACATTTAATAGGGTCAAGGGTAAAATAGAAGAAAATATCTAAAACATTTTCCTCAAGCTAAAAACAAAATGTGCATAAATGAAAGATAATATAGTATGTCAAATGTAGACCACAGAGCATTTAACATTAGGAATTGCAGTTATTGTTACACAAATGCAATGCAAGTACAAGGCATTTGATGACAACAAAGTGTCCTGAAGGTGTCCTCTATTGGACTGTTGTTTCTAAGAATAAACACATATAGTATACAGTTTCAGCCTCCCTTCAAAGACTCTGCACCACATTGAAAAGAAAGAAAAAAGCAGGGGCTGAAGACACAGACTGCTGCTGCATTAACATTGGCATTGTCCTAGCACCGCAGTGAGCTCATCCAAAAACTGTTAATAAATAGAAAGTTATTGATTATACTCCTTGGCAGCCTTCCCATACAGTCTAAAGATTACACTTTCCCCTGGCAGAACAGCAGACTGCCAGTTAAAGCCAAGCTGCTCTTGTTACAGCTCGTCTCCACCCAGAGGACGCCAGTCTGGGAGAGAGAGAGAGAGAGAGACCTTCTGAGAACCACAGTCAGACGGCCAGGCAGAAATTGGAGACAAAGGCAATGATGATCATCTTTCTGTCACGTGACGAATCCCAAAAAAATATGTATCTATGTTTTTTGTGAATATCAGTCCACAAGATAATGTGATCTCTGTTTCATGACCTTTAAGGCGGGCAGCAAATATCACTTCAAAAACAGAAGCATAGAAAAGTTAAGTGTGTAAGCTTGTTTTTTTGGGGTTTTTTTTTACACTCATTACATGTTACTGATGAATTCTCTGTGCAGACTTTCTTCCCATCAAGAAAATTATATTCGAGATAAGGCAGGATAATAAGTCTTGCAACTGACCCTCTTGCTGGCAGGTTCATTAACCGTATATTCCTGTGAGGATCTCAGTCATTTTCTAGGACACCCTTCAATCCACTTTGCCGCATTGGTCCCCTTTCCCTATTCGAAATGTCCTTCCAGTGTCCTTTCTCTGCATACGGAGGCTGTCTAATAAAATGTCAGTGTCTGTAGGTTCACTCGGGGACAGTTATTAATCAAACCCTCACCCTTTCATTTCAAATGCCAAAAAAGGTCACAGATGACCATAAATTAATGAAGCATGTCGCACTGTGTATAATTTTTTAACAAATGCTTAAAGGTGTGTGATAAACCCTTTTCAGGCCACATCCTCTTAATTAAATACCTTAAAATCCTCTTAAAATCCCTAAACTGCGACATGCATATAAAAAACAACACCTTTTTTCTGCCCCAGTACCTCAATTAGTTGTGAGAAATCCAAATCCACAGCATCAGCCCATTATGTTTAAAGGAAGACAGGTCTGCACAGTATCGTTTCAGCATTGGCACTGCAAAGTGCAAAGTCACATCACGGTGACAAGCAATGTCAAGGAAGGCAAATTCAGTATGTATTCTTTAGTGGCAACCAGCAGTGAATATCCCTGGCCTCACCAATCCCTGTGGTGGTGGTGGTTAAAAATGTGAAAGGCCTTTGTTAGAGTCATTGTTTGTTTTGTTTGTTCTGGGCTTTTTTTGGTAAAGGGAATAATAACTCTGGCCCACACTCAAACATAGTAGGTGACGGTAGGAGGAAGAGGAAGTCTGTTCTGAGCTACAGTAGAAACATGGCAGCACACCACTATGATGAAGGTGTAACAATGTGTGACAAAAGACAACGGTTATCTACACTGTCAACAGTGCATTCATGGGGAGTCAGCCAGTGTATTAAATGACCTAACTTCCCTCCAAAATCACTTCAGAAGAACTGCCACAGCACTCACCTGCTTTTGTATTTGATGTGCTGAAACCAGTTGAATAACATTGAAGTTCAAGAAAGGACGGTTCTCGCAAAGAATCATTTTTTAGCTTTTATCATTTAAATGTTCTATGCAGATGCACTCCCCTAGAAAATCACCTGAGTCATTCTAGAAAGACTATTTCTTTCCAAATAGAGTTCAATTCATCTGGTGAGTGACAAAAATAACCTTGCAATGTCAACCCCCCCAATTGTACAATTGTAAAGCAAGATTATCACACCTCAATTGTTATTGTTAAAAATGTTATCAAAACCAAACTGGCTGGATTTCATAACAAAAATTATATGAAAATATCATCTTACACAAGCAGCGAGCTCCAGAGATAAACTCCACAGTGCACACTATGCACAATGCATTACGGTCAAATCTGAGGCCATGTCATATTTAAGTCATATATAAGTATGACCATTAAAGGATGGTCCTGTATAATTATGACTTTGGTTCTTTTTAAAGGCTGTACCTGCACAGATGGCTGCAATCAGGCCTTTCCTGCCATCTTGATCCTTCAGCACCTCTTTCACAGCAGGAGACTGAAAAAGAGCAGGGAAACCAGATGTCATTTGCAGTGCATTTGACTGTGTAAACACATTAAAAATACAGAAATGCTAAGCAAAAATGTAACTGTTTTCATAAAACCTCAAATATATTCAAGAAAAGAGAATTAGGTAAAAACAACACCTGAGAGCCTATCTGATGAGTTTTGCAAAAACATTACATTAGTTGTACATATTTAAGAACATATGTGTGATATAATTAAACTGTTCCTTCTTTGGGCGGGGGAGCAGAGGTCCCTCACAAGAGGTGACTTACATTTTGAGAATGTAAGTGTAAGAATGACTGTGTTTGTCTGTGTCTGTGGCATCAAGGGCATAAAGAGTGTCTCTCTATTCTGATTTTAGGAGAAAGACCTTACGTAATTAGCATTCCTTCCTCCACCTCAGATTGGAAATGCAGACATGTGCGTGGGTATAAAAATGCTCTGTTAGGAGAGTAACCTTCAGAATTGAGTGGCAGTGGGCAGTCCACTCGTTGGGTCACCTCTTTTATCCTCAACATCAGAGAATGCTTCAATAAATCCTTCTGCGTAAGACACGTGAGAGTCTCCTTCCAGCATGAGTCAGCGTGGCCACAAGATTTTCATCATAATATGCATACTGCTATTTATTTTCTATGCATATATTTGTGATACTGTATTTTGCTATTGCAAGTCCCAATAATTACCTTTGTATAACCAATAATACTGAAAATACCAAAACAATAAACAATAACAACACATTCTTACATTTTGATGTTGACAAATATCCATCCATTACATGTACCTATTTTTCCTGTTCAGAGTCACATAAGGAGGCACCAATACAGCATACACCAGTTTAGAGGCAGTCATTCAATAATCGATATAAAAGATAGGCAAAACAGTTTCAAATTACTTATTTAAAACATAATACAAAAAAATTATGCAAACTTCTCAAAACCAATTTTTACCTGCTTGCATTCCCTGTAACAGGGCTCCGATTCAGTGATGTGTTCAATACAGTTTTGGAAATAAGTGTTACATCGCTCTGACAAAATAGTGAAAAGTGAATGAAAACACTTGTCATAAATCTGACTTTTAAAGTCGTCAGTGTGTGCAGATGAGAGTCAAAAATCTGGCAAAACAAACATGAAATGTTTGCTTCACAAATTGAATGAAGAAATAAGCTATTTTTAGATTAATGACAACAAAACCCTTTTTTTTAAAAAAATAACAAATAACATGAAAGCCAAAGTATGTATCATTTTCCTAAAAAAAAACACTAAATAAACTAGGCAGTGAGTTTGTACCTCCAGCCAATAACAGCACCACAATGCTAGCATGGGCGGGAACAATATAAAAACTATTTCTCTATTTCGCAGCTTCTTTTCCCCTCACTCGACCACCGCTCTCACTCCGTTGTTCGCTGAGTGGCGACGGAGGGGCCGAGTTTGAACAGTTCTGTTTACAAACACAAGCCACAAATGTTACATACTTTGCCTTGAAATCTGACGTTGAGAAACAATCTAAAAATAATGAATACTCCAAAAATAGATTATCAAAAGGTCATCTGAAGGATTATTATATTGAATTTCTATAGAAAATCGCAGGTGATCTAATAATTATTTCCAAAGCCTTAACTACTTTGTAACTGTTTCAAAATCCTGTGCACTTTATCTCAAAGGGTGCTGTATAAACGTCAGTAACCCATATAAGATGGTACATTCAACATTAAATATTGCAGTTATTTACTGTAATATTATCACTTACACTGGACACATGCTGCTGGTAAGTTAATTAAAATAACGTTCAGTGTGGCTTGTTTTTGTTTTTTTTAGTAATGTATGCATTATGAGTCATTTTTATAAACTGACTTGCCTGGTGGGGATTGTGATTCGGGGACAGAAAATGTGCGAGAAACACAACACTAGTCTGTGTAGATCAAACAATTGTAAATAAAGAAACAGACAGTGTCAGATGCGTGCAGTTTGGAGTATTTTTCACCTCTGCCAGATTTTGGGCCCCTGGCATTCCCCCTGGCAGAAGAACCACATCATAGGGACCCTGGAGACAAAGCATGAAGGATACATTAAATTGGCATGATTTTAAATTGCAGATACACACAGCCATCGGGGTTTGACTGATGCCGATAATTAAAAGTGAAAATATTTACTATACAAGACCCTTAAGCCTTTCTTATGGATACCATTTTAGCATGTCATGACGATGCTAAGTCAGTTAGCTAGTGAGCCCAACCTGTTTGCTGGCTTCCTCCAGGCTGGCGTCAGGACAGATGACGACGCTCCTGCTGCACTGCACCGGATCTTTGCCCGTTAGTCCCGCGACGGTCACAGCAATCTACAGGATTGAGCAGGTGTTGTTAAAAGCGCAACACTTAGCATACCGGCACAACATGGCATCCGTACATAGCTAATGACAGACTTTTATTTTGAAAGCTATCAAATGGCGGAGGTGCAGGAACGTTGGACTTTGACATTTAACTCGGCGTCTGTGCTCAGTTTTAAGGTTATGGGTCAGCTGTAGACTGCAATCACTAGCTTAACTCTAAGCTGAACTCTAAATCAAAAAAACATTAGTGTTAATGGACACATATCATTAGCTAGCTACTTTTGTTTGATGGTAAAGTTAGCAGGCTCGCTGCTGTACGTGTCCGAATTTAAATGTCACTCATTTGATTGCTGCGTATAACTTAAAATTATGTCATTTTCACATTATATCCCGACAAAGCTGTCGCGACCAGTAAAACATTAATGATGACAGGGTTTTGTGCTGACTGAAGGGGTGGCTAATTTTAATTCAAGCTAGCGTTAGCAAATAGAGTGGTCAATGCTGCATTAGCTAGTTAGCTAACTGCTAACATTTATTCAGACAACAAACCCCAGCTCTACGCATGATGTCCACAGGAATGACAGTCTCCATCTCCTCTGCGCCTTTAGACAGGATTACCAATGCCCTCTTTCCTGCCATGTTTAAGCTTGTAGTTGTGCTACTGGGCGCAAACCAAACACGCTAACTTCTGAATGCAACTTCAGCTGCAACTGGCATGCTCAGCACTGAGCGTTTGACAGCAGCGGAGTTGCCATGTTCCGACACTGTATCCCCCTTTTAAATACGGCGTTGGCGTCCGTCAGTTCTAGACAGGTAAGTGTCCAGAATGATCGTTTGTTTGGGTTTGTTTAGTACATTTGAGTTAAATTATTTTATTCAAAATGGCATGCTTTCCAGAAGGGCTAATAAAATCCATTGTTTAAAATAAGAGTAATGATGCGAATGTTATATATTTATATTATTTTGCAGTTGTTAGTTTGCTTAATAGCCCAGGTTTCTATTTCCAAGTATTATTTTATAAAGCCCAGAGGAGCCCTAGGAACATTAACACTCATGTTATAGTTCAAACGACAGTAAAAAAAAACAGTAAAATACAACACACACATTAAAACACTGACAGACACCATTTTACACAATGACTTCTTGTACTTGTAAATAAGTATATTTTCCTGATAGTACATACTAAGGTTTTGAATGTGCAACTTTTACTTGTAGTGGAGTATTTCCACAATGTGGTATTAGTACTTCTACTTAAGAAAATGATCTGAATACTTATTCCACCACTTATTATTTTCCATTGTTCCATTATTTTCCACTTTGTTAAATACCTTACTATTTTCAAGTGTCATTTTATTAAGCCCTTACAGTCTATGCTCAAGTCCTAAGGGAGGAACATTAAAACTAAATGTTATATGTAATCTAGGCTGCTGTTACCATATGATGACAGTACATTAGAGTCAGTGGTTAATGTGTTTTTCCAGTCAGTGATGGGAAAGTTAGGGGTGGTTATAATGGGACTGAATAACAGGCATTACATACTTTTTTCCAGTAGGTGGAGGCATTAACCAAAGATTCAGAGAGGGATGACAAGGGAAGCTTAAAAAATGCACATTAAACTGTAATGTTCACCACTGTATGAAAGCCAATGTAATGTAGAATTTCTGGAGACAACATCAAACAAGCATTTTTAAAAGAAAACCAGTGACGATGCAAGGTATTAATACTAAGTAATAAGATTTTTATAATTCGATATAAGAAGTGACCCAAAGAGCTAATTCATTCAGAACTGGTTTCTGAAAACACAGGCAGTGAGTCTCTGTGGTCGCAAAGTTCTTTAAGATCTGTCTGAGAACTTCTGCACCAAACTCTTAAGACAGTTAGGGAATCGTATTCCAGTGTAAATCCTAGACTTAATGTCTGGGGCTTTAGTGTGTTAGTCATTGTGCCTCTGTGCATTCTGCTGCCGAGATTCTCTTTCATATTTGTGCGACAAACTAGAGCCCAGTGAAACGGCAGATTAGACAAAAGCGTAGGGGGTGCTGGCAGCAGGTTGTTTATTGCGTGCCTGTGAGTGAATCCAAGAGACAGTGGTGATTACCGACATATGCAGCTGGGGATCAACTGAACCCGACCCGTGGTGGCACTCGAGCTAATTTCCATACATTAATTCACTTATGTTCATTTACTAATTCCTCAGTATGTAATCATAAAGTGCATGATTATACTGAGGATACGTTTCAAAGTGATTTGTGGCACAGTGGTGAGGACAACAATGTCTGAGACTGAAAACAAAGGCTCTGCTTAACAACTGATTAAAGAGATTATATAACTGTCTGCATAGGGCTTTACTGTCTCATCTTAAGAAGGGTTGAGTCTTTGCAGGTTTTATACAATAACTAATGATTGGAAAGAAATAGATGGCCACCTTGAATATATATGCTAAAAAAAATCTTTACTGCTACAATATGCTCTGAAAGATTGTCATTTGTAATGTAAAGCAAATGCAAACGTGTGTGCGAATGATCAATCTGTATATACGTACATGTCCGCGTATGCCCCGTGAATTCGAAAGGTGCTCGCCAGAAGATTCCTTGACATAATTATTTCTCTTGTGTTCATTTATTCCCGCATCACCAGGCCTTGCTCTGCTTTATCTGGCCGTTCACAGAGGTCTTCTCAAAAACCTGAAGGATTCTGGATCAAACCTCCGGGGAGTCGAGAAAACAGAAACATTTTTATTTAATTTTTTTTTTTTTTTCTTTATAAAGACGGGGGACAGAGGAGTAAGAAAATCCTCAAACTGAAATGAGGGAATTCCGCAAATTACCGTTTGTCACAAAGTAATCCTGTTACTATTGCAAAGAATATGAAACGGTGTAAACATGGAAATAAACTGCTAATATGGATGTAGCTTACGTGCAGAGGCTCTGTTCAGTTGAGATATACAGCTGCAAACCCTGTTTCAGATCCCCAGTAAGGAAGAGTGCCACGAAATTCAAAGTGGTTACAGAACATTTGCTTCTACGGGGAGAGATTAAAATTTTCAGATGTTTTTCTTTATTTATTCATTGCATTACTACATTTTGCCTTTTTTGGTCCAACCCTTTCATAAGTTTTCCCAGTGATCTAAAGGCAGTGTTCAGGGTTTACATTGCTGCAGTCAGAAAACTAATGAATATTTAGGAGCATTTTATCTTCCCATCTGTGCACGGGCTTTATCTTGTGTTTCTTTCACACGATGTAAGCTGAGTGTGTGAAGTGAGTGACAAGCATATGATCTTGATTGCATCTTGATACTATAACCAAATGCTGCCAAGCGCTCAGGTGACAGCTGGGGGACAGTGAGGAGCTCTGGGAGAAAAGGTGACATTGAATTTTATCCACTCGCGCTGGCAGTCAGTGGCCTTAAACCGACACAAGATGGCGCCAGCTGAGTGAGTTCAAGTCTGACAAGAGTAGTTCAAAACCAAGGCCAAGTGTGTGAATATTTTCAACCATAATATAAGCAAAACGATAAAAAAAAAAGTAATACAGGGTAAAAGTAACTCCACAGGGAAAAGTAAGTCAGTTGTCTCCGTTGCTGAATGTTCACAAGTTTTTGAATGTATAATATATATCTAAATACAGATAGACTGAACAAAGATATGTTTGGATATATGTCTCAACATTCATTTAACAATTTGTGTTAAGTGCTTTAGAGTCATCCAAAATGAGATTCCTACAAATCCAGCGCATGACAAATTGTTTTCAACCACAGAGGCAGTATTACAAATTAAGGCAGCACATTAATGTGTTGTTTAGATTATTGAGTATGTGTAACAACATGAACCAGAATTGCCTCACAGTCATTTCTGGTTGCAATAATCTGCCTATCCTCAAATTATGCCCCCACCCATATTATTTTACAGGGGGGGCAAAATGTGACTCTCCTTTTTCTTTATTCTCCCTCTCTGTCTTAGCGAGTATCAGACTGTTTTGCTCTCAGCTTGCCTCTATTAGATGCCTTAATGCTGTACAGCGTGGCCTATCTTCAAACAGGAATGCTGATGATACTGGCCCTGCAGCGGTGCTTCCCCCCTAGTCCCAGCCCCGGCCTGCTCCTCTACACAGAGGGCAATAAAGACACAAGGAGGATTAGTGTTGTGTGCCTAACAAAGTGGTTGCCAGAGAGTGAGAAGGCCATGCCCATGGGCTCAACCACAACCCCGCACAGCTCCGCTCAGCTCAGCTCTGTCGAGGTCCCCCCCTGCCTGGGCTTCCCTACGGTCCGCTCTCTCTCAGGGAGCTCTGTGGATGTGTGATAGACTCTGAGTGGGTGAATTCATGTTGATGCTGAAGAGGCAGAGGACGCAGACAGATAATCCATGGCTTAAGCGGTGCTGTAGTAACTTTCCCCCTTAAACAAGAGAACATATGTGAAAACAGTTAAATTTAATTCAATCACATACTCACCCTGTGCATATTTTTCACTGAAGACTTTCCCACAGCGTACTCAGAATAAAAGTTCCAACTCTCTGACTAGCAAACTGAGCTAAATTACCATCGATCAAGACATGATCGCGTTTAGCGTGCGCAGTACCGTGATGGTCCAACACAGGTGTGGGACAGTATTTCTGCATTTCACTGTCTAATGGAAAAAAACGAAGTTTATACAGAGTACAAACTACAGGCCTTATTGCATCTTTATGGATATCTCTCCGACTGTAGCCAGTGTGCTTATACAAATGGAATACCATATAATTGTACAAGTCTGATAAACAGAGGGGCTGTAGTCTTGTAAATGTTGTCGCATTAGATAGGAGCGTTCCATCTGAGATTACTGTGGAGGAACATGTCGGTGGGCGCAGGCCTGTGAGGACAGTAGCCTCTGGTTTGATGGAGAGCCGTGTACAGGACAGGACAGGTGAACCAAACAGCTGCTACCCCCGTTTTTCCTTAAAAACCCCAGCGTGACAGATCAGGCCATGGCTCTCACACATAACGGCCTTCTTTTCACACGGTAGCTGTCTCAGGCCACGTTACACACGTCTTTTAGATGGTCCATTTTGTGCGTTGGGTAATGAAATTTACACTGGAGACCCCAGAATATGCAGACATATGGTGGCTATTAATGCTGCTTTTTCCCTTTGAGCTGCAGCCCTCTGCCTAACAGTATGCTCTGTTCCCGCCTGTCTGTTTTGGGTCCTCTTCACTCCTCAAGCTGTTTGCTTTTACCTCTGTCACGCCAACTACAATTCACACAGCAGCATGGACTGCTGTGCGTAGAAGAATAACCAAGTACTGTTAATACTTGGCTAAGTTTACATGTTCATTCACACTTGATTATGGGGGAGACCCTGAGTTCTGAATGGTTTCAGTATGTCCGTAAAGAGGCACAATGAGGAAAGGGCTATCCTTTTAACACATTCACAATGGGAATTCAATATTCAACGTATTAAAATACATTTTGTCACAGTTTTTGAAATGTATATATCTTATATAACAAAGTATTGAAAGTGCGATTCTTTTGAACTTTTTTTTTTACTCTTACTACTCTATATGTGTATGCATGGCCCCCGTCGGCATCTTTTTCTGCCTCCTGGCCGGCCTCCTCTTCCTCCTCATTGGTCGAACGATCCAGATTCACTA
>JAPQRN010000021.1:11951195-11989908 GCA_037367275.1 Coranthus polyacanthus
TGGACAAACAGAGAAAAAGAGACGGGCCGAGCGAGAGGAGTCTATTTCTATATACAATAGCCTGTGTCCATCATCCTCTGAGTGTGTGTATATGCGGACTTCACCCGTCTGCATACATAGATGTGTGGAGTAAGTTTGATGTGAATCCTCTCTGCCCTCTGAGTAGCACAGTGACTGCTGTCCATCTGCTCCAGGGTCTCAGGTGTGTGTTATCTCTTCCCGTGCCCCTGGGAACTTTCAACAGATATGCCAGTCAGCCTGGACTGAACTGCTCTTGTAAATTACTCACTAAACAGCCCTGCCCTGGATTCTGCATTCGGGGGAAAATCAATTATTTGACCCCCCCTTACATTTCACAGTCCATTTTCAGCATGCTGGGGCCAATTACATCCAGCAGAAAGACTACTCTTTATGTCATTCCCACGATGACCTCCATCTTGCAGCTCCACACGGAGCACTGTTAATGCACCAACTACAAGCACTTGTGCCACGAAGGAGCGTGCTAATGTACTGGTTACCCACACTTTAGCCACACCAAGCACACAAATACAGCAGCTGAGAGACAGTACTGCAGCCGCACACAGCCATCTGCAGTGTCTCTCAACTGGGAGGTGATCATCCCGTGTCCAGTGCACTGAGTGAACGCCACTGATGGTTTGACAGCCCTAATGAAAGCTGATTACCAGGAGGCATCTATTAATTTGTCCTTAATCATGACAAAGAGAGTCTGTGGCTAACAGCTGTGAAATGGCAGCCGCCGCGCGGAAATGAGGCTCAGGGAAAGGCCGGGGACAAGGGGTTAGGCCCTGTGCTGTCATTAACTGCCTGCCATTGTGTGTGCTCGCTCAGAGCTTAGCTACAGGTAACTCAATAAGATAACACGGAGTGCGCTCTGCCCTGGTCTTTGTGAAAAGCTATTCCTGTGAATCCTGGGCGGCTGAGCAATGAATAGGAGGATATTGGTTTGCATGCTCCGAGCAGGAGTTCTTATGATCCAGGTGAGAAGCTGACAGTAACGGGTTTAAGCTCTGTTCCTCCATCTGCTGGAGGGGTGTTGAGGGAAAAGTCAATCACGGACTGAACAGGCTGCTGAATAAGGAACTGAGCATGCATTTGTTGCACTGTGTGTCACTGCAACAAATGCATGCTCAATCAAGCCCTAATTTTACAATTTTAAAATGTGACAAATCCATCTTGTGTTTGAAGTTTAAAGCAAAAAACAAACATACTGAACTGTAATATGCATAGCTTTTGTGAGGGCACATTATAATGAAATCATCATATTTGAATATTTGCAGGTGGTAGTGGAGGTTCGTTCAGAGGAGGTCCCTCGTATAAATGATCTATCTGGCTAAAGTGGCTAATGTGGTTTATAGGACCCTTGGGAAGCGTTGGGAGGGGGTTATAATTATTGTGGATGTCAAAGGTCTGTGATACTACAAGACAACTGACTATTTAACTGATACAAAGATTGATGATGAGGCTAATCATCACTGATGTAATATTCTGAATTAAACACAATAAAACAGAATGATTCTATTATAATTACTCAATATTTATTCCTATATACATACATTATTTAAAAATAGAGTACCTCATGCACTACTTACCGTACAGTACGTTCCAGTCATGTTATAAGACACAGTAAAATACACTGCAGCCTCCACAAAAAAGCTAAATAACCTCCTTAAAAACAATTAACATGACGTCTCCTCTCCATGTGCCTCATTGAAATATCCAGAATCTATGAATATGTAAATATCGTTCATTCAATTCAAGATATTTCCTGTTCGTGTAAAAGTCAATTTTTGGTGTATGTGCTGGGATGGCTTAAAGTTTTCACATCACACTATAAAAGTTTAATATTTGTGATTTAACCTATCCTGTTCATAGGTGCATGCCTTAAACTTAGATTTTAGGTGAGCACAGAAAACTTTCCTAGTTTCGCAGATGACTGAGAAAACAACTCGGCCATTGGCCATCGTTCTGCAGCGAAGCTCATAGATTAAAGGGAAGGAACATGTAATAACATGTAAGTAATTTAAAATCATAATCTGATTTATATTTATTCAGGAGGAAAATACATCATGTTGCGTTCTGAACGTAACATAAATATTATTTGAGGTTCCAGTGATTTTTGACCTAAACCCATTCATTCTGTGGGAGGAAAGACTGCAGGGCTTGGGTGCATCATGACAAACAAGGCAGAACATTTCGTTTGGCTTCATATGAATTAATCAGTCGAAATGGGTAGACATGTTAAGCAAACAGTCATTTAAGACTCTGCTGAGAGACTGATGAAACCCATGATTCAATTAGATACTGAGCTCTTAAAGACGCAACAAGTCTCTTAACTCAGGAGGAAGGACAACAACCACCGCTGGCTTTAGCAGAAATTCACAGATGACGGATACTCTCACCTCTATGTGGTTACATTTTTTGATCTGCGAAAAAATGAATAATATTCTGTGCATCCTGCGTTATATTACATAGTGATATTATTGAAAATTGGGCATCACAATAAAAGAGCATCCATGTGAGAACTACTCATACTCGATGTGTACTGTATCATTTCAGTTCATTTTTATTTATACAGCCCAGTATAAAAACAGCTTCACCTCAACTGGTTTTTACAATTTTTACAATACACAACACCCTGTGTCATTTGACAATAGGGGTAATGGTTAAACAAAAAAAAAAAATTGCCATCATAACACACACGTAAGCACATTTTCTACCTCATTGTGTCAAAACCTGGCCAGTTACATCTGAATGCATTTGTATCAAATTTTAAATTAATAACAAGAACACTTTTTATTTGAACAGTTGTCATATCATTAGATGGTTGGATATTAGAGCTGGATTACATTAAATCGCAAATTCAATATTAACATATGCTTTATTTTTTCAGATCTTATTTTCGTAATATCAGCAAAATCAACGTCTACTGTGTTAAAAATTGGAAATAGTTTTAGATGCATTTTTACACCAGTAAAAATGACAATTTTAAAGGTTCTTTAGCTTCACTACACACATATTGTTAACCTACTCTGTATTTTCTGACAGCCTCTTCTTTCCCTCACAGGGTAATTTATACAATACAAAATTAAATAATGCATTAGATTTTAAAAGTTAAATGCTATGCTTTATAGGTCACTTATGCTACTCATGACATAATCGATTAATTACTTTAAAAAATACTGTTCAATTTGATGAAATATTAAGTATTTCAGAGAAAGTGCTAAACAGCAGTGGGGTGCTAGATCATGTTTTTGTTGGAACTACTGAAGCTTCTTCACCCAGTGTCCACTTTGAGCCCGTATTATATCATGCGATTACAAAATTATTCTTTGGAGTTATTGCTGTCATGTGGCTGAAGTACGACCCTGTGTTAAATTAGTGGTGAAAGTAGATTTTTAGAATTTTCTTGAGCTACGTTGAGAAATAATATGTTTTTTTCCGAGAGTCAGTCAGTGTTTAATTAGCATTCCGAATTTTAATTTGAGTGTGATGAAGAATCAGAATGATGGAATGCAGTAGGGTGAGTTTTTTTTCTGTATTTTTGTTTGGCATTTGGTGGTTGTTGTTAGTTTAGGGTTGGTGCAGCAGGGAGTTGAGAGGCACCGTGTGCCTCATGCTGAGTCCCCTGGTGCTGCCCCCTCTCATCTATGAGAAGAGTCTCATCTCCCCTGCTAAGTTTGCAAAGTCCAATTTTCAGCTAATATGGAGGTCGCAACAGCAGGCGCAGAGGGCGTAGTAGGACATAATGGCTATGGGATTGTAAATATTGGTTTTAGAGAGACACAATTGGAGGGCAAGCGGAGAGAAATTTCCATAGAGTATGTGCTAGCACCATTGGAGGCCTTGGTGCGGCAGAATAGATTTTCCATTCTAGTGTGTCACATTAGATTTTCGGAGGTGCTCAGTGGCAGGTACATGTCATTAGTAACACTTTAGCACAGTAATGAACCTTTTTATTTATCCGGTGCTTCTCTCATGAATGAATAAGGAGCTGCTCTCCAACTGTGCCCAGCCGTGAGGAGCAGACAGAGGAGGTAGAGAGAGAGAGAGAGAGGGGGAAAGAGAGGGAGAGAGAGGGAGAGAGAGCCGGGAGCACTATGAAGTCGAAAGGGGAATGTGTTGCCCTGGGGAATGCTGAGGAGGGTTAAATGATCATTATTGTGACACTTGCATGCACACACACTAACACACACATGCACTCACATATGCATCAGTGAACAAAAGACCATACACACATGCACACACACACATGCACACACACACACTCCCCACCTCCGCTCCCTGGGGTCCTGATCTGACACTCTATTTACACACACATTTACACAGTCTACTCCCTCCTTTATGAAGCTGACAGGTACTTAAGCGGTACATTACTCTGAGGAGCTCAAGCCTCACGGCGGTGTAACCAAACTGTCCATTCACTGCTAGCCTTGTCTCAGTGTTCATTCAATAATGGCCTCTGAGAAATGCACCAGTAACAAGCGGTTGTAACTGGGCAGGCCGGGAGTCTGACGCTAAGCATCATGAGATTTTTAGGATGGTGCAGGCTCATTGGGAGAAAAGACAAATCTGTCAGGGTTCAGTAGCTCATAGAGACTGTGACACTGAAAGCCTCAGTGGAGATTCAGCCACATAGGACCTCAATTTTTGCTCAGCATGTGCCTGCTTCTTCTCTATCTCTGGTGTTCCATCTGAAATCAATAGTACAAGTACGTTTATCAGTTAGAAAACCAATCAGTGCATATCTGTCTACGGTCAGTAACTTTAGCCATTGTTATACAGGTGGCAAAGCCCGATCTTAGCACCTCCTCCTTGGCTCATCTCAGATCCCAGCCTGGTGCAGTGAAGCGGTTAGAGTGGCAATGGCTGGCGTGGTCAGGGCCCCATGTCACCCCCAGCATCCTCAGTGTTCATTTCCCTTTCATCTTGAGTGTGAAATCGCTGCCGGTGCAGCACTGACCTCAGCATTAAGAGGTCAACTATTGAAATCTGATGTGCGCCTCTCTGGCTGAGGGACTTCAACAGATGGAGGGAAAAAGAGGAAAGGTAAGAAATGACGGAAGAAAGGAGGCACAAGAGCATGCAAGAATCATGCTAACAATTTGTCTAGTTTGTGCCTCTTAAAAACTTGCATTTCTTAAAACCAAAAACATCACTGTCTCAACATTTATATTAAAGTGAGGTGGATATAAGAAAAGGAAAAAAAAAGGATGCTGCTGTGAATTCTGAAACTGTAATAAAATGTGGTAGTTTGTTTACGGCCTTGTTCGGTTTTTGAATACGCTTTGTTTCCTGCTTGTAACACTTAAGAAGTAGTAATAGACACCAGTGATTAGCTAGAAACATTGTGTTTTAAGTCCTAACAGTTAAGTATTTTCCTCACCAAAATATTTGAGTAAAGAAACTCTAACCCAAACTTTGCAGCTTTTGGCAGCTTTCTACAAAATACATGCCAGAACTTCCTGTCTCCATGTGTTTCAAACATAAGGTTCTGCATTTAAAGTCAATTCGACACCTCATCTCAGTATGAATCCCCTCCGAAAGCATATGTGATATGAAGCGTCAGAGAAGTTTGAGGTCTTGTCTCATATTTCCCATCGGCTACACTTTCATCCCTCTCTCAGCAGCAGACCACCCCTAGCAGCCCTGCCCAAATAAGGTGTTCTGCCTTCAATACTCTCCTCTCTGAAGAATCAGAAGAGTTCAGAATCTGCCGAAACTTTGGATCTCAAACACAAACATCTTTTATTCAAAGGGTGTCTGTAATCACAAATAAATAGCATTTCTGGCGATGAGCACAAGGCACAAGAGAGAGAGAGAGAGAGAGGAGCCTATCTCAGGAGCAGATAACTAGTAGATATGATTCCTTAGATAAGGAGCAGTAATTTGGCTTTTAGAGATAGCTCCGGGGGCCGCTGTGCTGAGCTGCGCTGATTTACTGTGTGTATGGGAGGTTGTTTTTTTCCACATTTTTATCTCTCCTGTTGAAGAGCTTTTCATCTCTGATGATTTTCTCTCTTTTTTATGTATTTCCCCCAGAAGGTGAGATCACAAACCCACAGAAGGCAGAGTAGCATGTTTTAAAGCGATGGACAAAATACAAATATTTGAAAATGTATTTCATGGTAATTATGTCAGGTTTCATGGCCTTGGCACAGTACTGAGGCACAGCCTGGATGCCTTAATTTGTATAGAAATTGTAATCATTTGTTCATTTCAAGGTGAAAATTGCATTTTTTAATTTAAATTGTATCCTGCGTGATAGGCTATTATCTAGAAAAATTGTCTCTGTGTATAGCGGTCTATGCCCTGCCGTCACGCCTGTTTAGAGCCCACTTCTCCTGAGAAAGGGCTTATATATGAATCTCCTGACTGAATGCACCCAGCTTGTTCTTCACTTAGGGCCGCCACTGCACTCATTTCCATTTTTGTTATTAATATTAATTAGTTTGAGAGCACAGCTCAGACTTTAAATGTAAATCAAGCTTGGCTTCACAGTGATTTTTATCTCACTCTGATTTCTTAGATTTACAACTTTACTTGGACTTTTTTCTCCCTCCGTTCTAAAAAACTGCATTAAGCTAGGTGCACTGGTGTATGTGCTATTGTGTATGTATGTCCATTTGCATTGCTACATTACAAATGAGGCAAGATACGTCTCAAAAAGTACGGCAACTGATCAACTGCAATATAGGTGAAGTATTTCATAATTCACACACAGTTTCTGGTAAATCAGACATCTTTGAGCTATGACAATACCTCATTTGAGCGCCTGCTTTTTACTCATACATGACAGATTATCTATCTATAATACCTGAGAGGGGTAACCATGAAATTCAAAATACCTAAAATGTTCTGAAAATAAGATTTTCTCCCTATGCAAAACAGTTGGGAAGGAGATATATGCACACCAAGCTGTGCGTCTGTGTCTGTGTCAGTGGGATCCTTGAGGTGACGAGCACAAAGCTGAGGCTCAGGTACACGGCGTATGCTGGCATAATTACAGGATTTGGAGGATTATTATACTGTAAGTGCTTTCATGGCGACAGCTGGGAGCTTTTTACTCCCTGTGACACATAATCTCGAAGAATAAAACCAAGACCCCCAGAGCATCTCTTAATCATTTCTTAGCATACCTGCACACGGCTCTGAACTCTCTTTCTGAAGACAGATTTATAAAATTAGAATATAATTATCATATCTAGTATAAATCATTCTTAAGTCATGTTTTCAAACACAAATGCCTATCTTTTGTAAAATGTAGACATTTTTGGTCTGTTTTTCCTTCTAGAGTCAAGGCCCTCGATATTTTTTTGTCTTCGACCTCCTTCTTCGTCATGGCTTCCCCGACTCTTCAGCAGCAGGTTATTTATCACAGCACGGCCAGGTTCAGGTTCAGGAGCTCGGTCCTAAATTAGATCTAAATCTGAGCCTCTATTCCATGGCTCATTCTGAAAGTGAGTATGACCAGGGCTGAGGCTATGACTTCTCTATCGCTGCCTCCTGAGCGATAGGGCCTCCTGGTCTCTACAGCGAGGCTCAGGAGTTTCATTTCCATCCCTGTGATCTAAACAAACCCATTACCGCCAGTCATTTATGCATAGGGGCAGTACACAAGCCCCGGGCCTGAGGACACAGCCCACAGCTAAACTACCGTGGCACAGAGCCACCTTCAATGGCTGTATGTCCATATAGTAACGGAAGAGCTCGGGCCCCTGCACTTTATCTAAACCACTCCAGAGAGGCGAGTGGAATCGGCTCTTGTGGGCTCTGTTTATCCTCTGCTCCTGTAGTCAATCAATTAGGGGATCAAAGGAGGAGATGAGGGAAGTGTCACAAAGCTCTCCCACACACCACTGCCTGAGCTGCCACTTCGTCCAGTCTGAGTGACAGCAAACTGGAGGGAGACAAAACTCCTGGGCCGGCACCTCAGGAGACAAGCTGGAGCAAAGGGGACAACCATAGCACATGCCAAGGCCTAATCTGGACAACCAGAACACAAACTTTTGGAGGAATATATGAGGGATGACACACACCAGGCAAAGAGCCACCTAACAATGCATATTAAATGTATTCAGAGGATTTTCCCATGCAAATTTTCATTTGCATCAAATTTAACTAAGCCAGGATGATATAATGTGGTGATAACGCTGAAGTTTGTAGCTGATTTGAATCTGTACATGTAAAGGGAAAACGAAATGCATCCATTTATACTCAGTGAGCTGTTCAGATGTCAATATTTAACAAAGTATGAAATATGAATAATAGTAACCTCACATTAAATAGATTCACAACATTTATTCAGATCAGTACTTACATTATTTAGCAGCAAATTTATCTGCTGCTAAATAATTGTGATTAGTGATGCCTTTAATTTGTTTCATTTAATTGCAAATGAATAGTTAAATATTAGTTATTATTTTGTGGTCTATAAGATGTAAACATACCTCTGACTGTGCAACTTGGCACGATTCGCCGAATTTACGAAGATTATGTGTAGACATTTTGTTGCTACAGTGACTGCTGACGCATCCAACATGTTGGAAATGTGTTTAAAATCAGTCAGCACTGAATGAACATACCTATGGCGCGTTTGACATACCTCCAGCAGCGCTGATGGTGAAACCTTGAATGAGCTCGACTGTTCTGACGTGTAATATAAAACACAGCGGATGCTTCCATACCACAGTGGTTAGTTCCCCTGCATTCACACCATACCACAGAGATTTGCAGACAGCATTCCCCGGTCAGCGCGAGCGGAGAGCTCTGTTGGTCAGCTGGCAGAATGAATGACTTCCTACAGCTGCAACCAGACACACTCTGAGTCTGTCACTCCGCATCTGAGATGTCTGAGCTCTCATCACTCTCTAATCACAGCAGTAGTAGTGACCTCATGTAGTCGAATACACATGGAGGACACACACACTTGTGAAGGCAAGGTGCATACACATAAGTGCGATCAGGGCAGAAACCAGTTATGTTTATAATCATGAATCTCTTTTTTAATCAATGCATTTGCTAGTTTAATAAATTAATATTGAATAGAGCCCAGAAAGGTGTATTTAAATAGTTTGTTTTGTTAAATGAGCAGTCCAAAACTCCAAAATATTAAATATTAAACAGCAAAAACCAGCAAATTCAAGAAATTTTCCTTGAAGAATCAGTTAATCCAGTAAAAATAGTTGATTAGTTATCTGTCGGCAGTACTTCAGTACTACGCGCACACATGCAGAACAATCCACATCCATGACAAAAAAAAAAAGGACAAGCAGCAGGATCAGTTTTGGATCTTTAATTGATAACAGTTACGCCAGTGTTACAGTAAACACACCAACAGGCTGAAGGTAGTAAATACCAATACAAGTTTCCCACTACTCTAATACTTCATACAGCAGAATAAATTATACCATGATAATATACACACATGCGGAACAGAAAAGGAATAAGGCAAAGCACAGATGTCAGAAAGCAACTAAACAGGTTAAGGGTCAAACAGACAGGAGGGGAGTAAGGAGTTTAATGCTTTAAATATCCAAATGTTTATTGACGCAAGTGTTAGAAATGGGTTTGACACACTAAAGACAATTCTAAAATTCTTCGTATTTAAAATATACACGAGTGAGGCGTCTAAGCAGAGCAATCGTAGCTGCTGTGATTCAGTGCAGAGTCAGCGTTACTTTGAGCAAGACTTTTTCTCACAAAGTCTCATTGGTCCACAAATTAAACGTGACTCTATTTAGTTTCCCAGAGCGGAGAGGCTGTCTTTACCAGCTTCATCGTCGTGCCGAACCGTTGCCAGAGTACCACACCGGAGGCTCAGAGTTCAGGTGTGTTAGGTCCATGGTCCAGTCATGTCTGGTACGTACTCATTACTAGTCTGTAAGATCAGGTGGTCAGAAACACAATGCTCTGACACGTGAAGATGTTTCATCCAGCCACCGTTCAAATATACAGTGGTCCAGTGGTCCAGGGAGTCAATCTTTGTGACCGAGCTTTAAATTTCCATTGAGCTCAGTTTAATCCTCTTTTATACAATTTTTATAGGAACAATTTAAGTGGAATTAACACTTTAACTAATTTATACAAATTTTCCATCCATTCTTACCTGGGTTCAAAACTGAAACAAAATGGTAAAAAAATTAAACCAATTAAATACAATTAAAACAAAGCCAAATGAGTTAAAGAAACTCAAATAAAACATTTACTTCCACAGATCCCTTGCTTACCTACCACTCAACATAGTTCTGTTTTAGTATAAAACATACTCTTTATAAACAAACAATACTCATTCTGCTCCGCCTACTGTACAGTTTTCATTTCGAGGCGACTGAAGACCAACCCCTGTCTTGACATAAAACAAGTCCCGTGTATCATCACACCGATGTCAATTTTAAAAAATCACACACATATCAAGGGAACAATTGGTCCTGGATCATGTCAAAAGTCAACTACACAAATGTGTCATATTCACTATTTAAATTTTTTTCTTCTTTTTGTACATTTCTGTGAGTACGTCAAAGAGGAGGATTAGAGTCGGCTCCAGTTCAAACCAGAGAGGGGGGCCAATCAGAGGTGTTACCTGTGCCCTTTCACAACTGACTGGATTATGTGATTTTCCAGAATGCATGTGAATGGCACAGCTTGTACACTTTTTAATCTTATAACAGAAAGTGGTGGAATGCTTACATATTTGTAAATGGTGCCTGTGGAATGTTTTTGAAGGAATAATTGTTTAGTGTAGTTTAGTAAAGTGGAAACCAACCGAAGGTGCATTTACAAAATGTGCTAATTGCTCTCTAAAAACAGAAATAGCTTACTGGCTAGTAATGGAGAGGGTCACTGTCAATTAGCTTTGACATTATATTTGTGTGATTTAATCTGCTTTACACTGTTTAAGTCACACAGGATTCCCAGGCAGATGGGATTTGGGAGCGGGAGAGGGGGAGGATTGAGTTAGCCCTCCTTGGCAAGGTCCATATTTCTAAACAAAATACATTAATTTCCCCAATCCTGTTTTTGCAAACAATGCCCTCCTCCCCATGGACCGCGGCTAAGGATGGGATGGAGGTTAGAAGGGGAAAGCTATTGGCCGCCAAAACGCTGCTTTAATTCCCTGCAGAATCCATCCAGCCAGACTTCCCACCGAGTGGCCAAGTTCTTTAGGAATGTCAAGATGAATATGAAAGTGGGAAGGTCAAATCGTTCGCGAACATTAGAGCTCAGGGAACAGGCAGAGGAAGAGCAGCTTGGAAAACAATCATCCTCTCTGTGTGACACGCAAACATGCACACGCAACACTCACTCCCAAATGGTCTCAGTCATCCACTGTGTTTTACACACCAACATCTAACAGAGAAAAGAGATACAAATGGAATCAAAGAACAACATAAATCACATTAACCATAATCATATAACAGCAACAATAATCTTAACAATATCAAAAAAGAACAAGGATAAGAGTCGCTCAAATGATATTGGCTTTGTTAACTACTATGAACAGCAAGGTCAAAGTACATGTTGTTGATGGCTCTAAATGTGTGCTGGACTGCCGCCATGACAAAGAGGAGCCCGGGCCAAGGCGGCCAACCATCCTCGGGTCGTCTGGGAGCCTGTCTGGCCCTCTGTGCGTCTGAGCAAAACAAAACGGGGTTTGGGGCAGGGCTAAGAGTACATGGAGCAGGCAGGGACGCCCGAAGATTTAGAATAGAGTCTACAGAGCCGCCTGGTGGTGACAATGGTGTGAAAAGTTTAGTCCCATTCCCCGAAGAGCCTTGTCACACCCACAAGCGTCTCTTTCTCACAGAGAGGAGGAAGCGCCGATGTCATGGCCAGGCTGCAGAGCGAGCAGCAGACAGGTGAGCTGGAGTTGGAGTCCAGACTTGATGGAGCATGAAGGAGGGTGGCAAAGGGCAGCGGAGAGAGGTGCAGGTTGTGTCCTGAAGGCTTTAGTAGGCCTGTCCCGTCTCCACCTGCAGCAATCCCAGCACGGCTGAGTGGTCTCCAAGTTTCATCCTCCTCTGGGTGGACAAGCTCACGTTCTTAGCCAAGTAGTCTACAGCAGCTGAAGACAAAAAGACGAAACAGAGTGACATGTATTAGTCAGAGGTGGCAAAAGTATACACATTCTTTTACTAGTAGAAGCAAAGATACTAAAAAAACTGTAAAAGTACTAGTAATGATTCAACTTCTTTACTCAAGTGAAAAGGACAGGCTGTGAAATGTACTCTAAGCAAAAAGTAGCCCTGTGAAGTTCATTTCTACCAGGTGTTTCTGGAAAGCAAACTGAACCTCACGTCACATTAATATCGTGTGGACGTTTTTTCCTCTGTGGTCCAATCTCCCCTTTCTATGTCTTTAACATAATTTTTATCTTGTTACATTTGCTGTGTGTAATATCTACTGAAGGACACAACAGGGGATCATCTTTTCTATGCGTTATTTCTATGTGTTCTTTTGAAGTTGGGTAGACATGCAATGATGCAAAAAAATAAAACTTATCATTTAGTATTACTCTACACAGACAGGTGCTAGATTCCTCAGACATATGTCCCATTCACTCCCATTTCATTCCTCTGATTAAGGCTGAAATAAGTTGTGGCAGGAGCGAGTGAGTCAAATGAAAAACAATTCACAGAGAGTGAAAGATAAAAAACCCCTCCCATGTCCCTTGTCTGAGGTTGGCATGCTGCTGGCATGGAGCATGTGCATCCTGGTAAAGTCTCCATGCTGTCACTCAGACAGGTCCCCGTGTGTGTTCTATGTGCCAGTCTTCATTACACTTGGCATCTCTGATTTCATGCCCTCCACACTCCACATGGCCGATCATTTTCATCCTCAGACAGCAGCTCTCTCCTCTCTCCTCCATTCATTACCCATCTACTGTGCTCAATCACCATCTTAATTAACCTCACATCAGCTCACATCCGCGCTGCCATCAGTTTCTTGCTGCTGACAAAACACTAGTGCGCGCACACACAAACGTGACGGATAGACACACATACTCTCACCAGCACTCGCTCACATGCATTCACGCACCACAACACAAACACATTTAACAAAAAGCAAAACAGCAGATGCACCAGATCCCTACCAGAAACTGCATATAAATACAAACAAATGTCGGCTAGCTGGCGCTGGCTGGCTTGTTGGGGAAGTGTGCTTCATCTTACCTCTTATGAATGGCTGTGACAGCATCAGTCAATTATGCTAATCTAATAAAGTAAACTCTTTCCTGCCCTGAGGGTGTGTGTATGTGTGTGTGTGGTGGAGAAGAGAGAAAGAGGGAAAAAGAGAGAGGTGGGCAAGAGGACACTGTGGCCCCTGAGGGTGTGCCGTTCTTTGAAGTGGCCCTCTCCTCTTCCCCATCCAAGTGGAGTGGGGTGTGACTAAGGCAGCTCACTATAGGAGGATGGTGGTGGTGTTGATGGTGGGGTGACTAGGGTGGCTTTATCAAGAGCACGTGTCTGCTTCCACCACCAAGGGTGCAAAGGTCAGGAGGCTCTCCTGCCCAGGGAGTCGGACATCACTTCATAGGCTTTTAATATTTGATCAGTGTAAGTGGGAGATGACCTGCGCTTGTTGAATACATTACTAAAAGGTACTAAAAGGTTGATTGACATATTTGAATTTTTTTTTTTTTTGGAAAAAAAAATTACTGATACTGATAATGTAAAAAAGCTGAATATTGAACAATAATCGGTCCATCCCAAAACTAAACACAAAGACACCATTATATAAATGTTAGTGTAAAATGTACTCACTCTGTCCGTACTGGCTGTATTGGTAGCCAGCAGTGACGGGGTCCACGCTGTAGCTGGTGGCGCTGTAGGTGGGGGGGCAGTATGACTGGGAGGAAGCCAGGCTGTCCACACTCTTGATGGTGTCAGAGCGCTGGCTGCAGCTGGCGGAGATGGGGTTGGAGCTCTCCAGGCTGCTGTGCAGGGGGGAAATGGAAAAGTCGTGCTGGGGCTGGGAGGGTACAGCACTGGGGTTACTCAGGATACTCATCACCTGGAGGAGAAGGGGGAACGGAGGATGTTAGAAATTTGGAAAATTGAGGATCAAAGCACTGACAGAGTTGAGGGAAAGTACTTTTTCTCTGCAAATATAGTGCCATCCTAGCACTTCACGGTGAAGATGCCAATAGAAATACACCATTTCAACTTTGAAATAGGGAAAGGGACAAACTTCCCCATCTTTTTTTTAAAGAGCAGGGGAAGGATACAAGGAGGGTGATGAGGTTAAAAAAGGAGAAAGGGAACAAGAGAGACTGTTTCCATTAGCTGGCGCTGCCAGTAAGTGTTCTGCTGTGGGACAGAAGGGTCCCAGGGTGATAATAGACCCACCATCCGTGCCAGACAGCCCCTGTCCCGGAGCCTGAGGCCTGAGCCCGAGCCTACAGCACAACAAGCACCAAGGGAGTCCCTAATCCCTTGCCCCTAGCCTACCCATCTCATGAATAGTAATGGAGTTGGAACTGGTAAATGATCCCCTCAGATCCCCACACAAAGTAGGCTCCACAAACCTTACAGAGGGGCCCGCTGATACTGCAGGTTGGGGCTAGCCTGAATATTACAGTGTGTATATTATTCATAGTGCATAAAAGCTTCCAATTCAATATTCTAGATTAATGTAATAGCTTGTGACATTCGTCAGAAGAAGGTCTCAAAATATGTTAAAATGGATTACCTCTAGTGCTACTCCAGTCTGAAGCACAGCGGCCTAGAAAACTGTGAAAAATTTTGTTTTCTTATGCTGCGAGTTTCTTGTGAAAAAGGAAGTAAAATGTGTGTGTGTGTGTGTGTGTGTGTGTGTGTGTGTGGGAAGAAGAGTCGGTAAAAAGGGAATTGTCCCCCACATGGTTTTCCCTCCTATAGCAGGGAAGCCTTCCTCTCAACATCAGGTTCATGTTGAGTTTTGCTATGCTGCACTGGCCTTTGGCCCTTTGGCTGCTAAACCAATTAGCCCATCATGGAGGTGGTTACACAGGGGTGATACACGTACGCAGACATATGTTTGCATGCATGCACACGTGAACAGACACATGCACACACACATATGCTGCAAAATACAGGCAATGCAGAGAGGCAAGCCAAACAGGCCACAAATGATGTGCTATGCCAAAAATATCCCACAGAGGGAAAATTAGCCATATTCTCTAAATTAATCATATCTTTAGAAAGGCCTCCGAGGAAATATTAAGCACTCGAAGCACATCAGCAAAGTAAAGGCCAGTAACTCATTTCCACATGTTAATTCTATCAGTATGGAATCCCCCACCGTCCCTTCCACATCTGTGGACAAAGCATGTGACATGTATCCATAAGAAAGAGATTCATGGCCCTCTTCATGCTGGACACATGTGATGCTCCCTGCCATATGGAGTCGAGCTGCAGAGTCTGAGGAGGACGAGCAGAGTATATCCTGATGCTTAGTGATGGGTGAAGCGTGTTAAGTGCCCTGAGATGGACGGCTGGAGGGCATGAGACCATTTTAGTCATTGGTTAATTGAAGCTGGATTACATCGCTTCCTTATGAAATAGAATAGCCAACAATTGGCCCAATTATTATTCATGCTCATAAAAGTTCTTCAAAAGAAAATGACTTCTTATCATTGACATTGTTGCAGTTTTGCTATTTTAGCAAATTAGAAAGGGCTGGCACTTCAGAGTATGACAAGTGTGGTCATCTGTGAGGATGTCTTCTGATGTCTGCCCCCAAAAGAGGATTCTGTCTTAATGATTTTAAGTTTTACTAGAGGGGAAAAGGTAAGCTCATCCAGGCTGATTCTGTAAGGCTGTCTATCAGTAATATTTTGTCTTTGCACCTCGCAAACTCAATGCAGTTTCACTAAACCATTCTGTGAGTGTGATGTAGGTCAGACTGTGCTGGAGCCTCTTCAGCTACTCAGAAAACTTGTTTAGTAATTTCTTCCACCACCTATTTCCATCGCAGGGCCACTGTTACTTCTATGTTCCCATAACATTCTTCATTCAGATGCTAATTAAAATAATATGTTATCACACAAGGTGATAAAAGCCATTTCAGCCAAACACTTTTACAAATTTCTGTTACTACGCCCGGTTTACAACAAAACTTTATAGTCTTACTGGCAGCATTGATTCAAAACCTTCCTCAAGCTCATGAAGCTTTGCACACAGTTTGATAGATATTTAGAGGATGAGGCTTTAGATTGACAAGCTGATGCAACATCGGATAAGGTTTTACCGAATGGTGTGCAAAGATGTTGCTCAAATTTTAAAGGACATATTTCAGAACACACAGCTGTGTTAAACAAGACTCGGGACATGTAAACTGATGAAAGATTTAAGAAAAATCTAAATAACCACATTTATTTTCCTAACATGCTTTTCATATCCTCGCAGAGCAGGCCTCGTCTCAGCTAAACCACTTCCTCTCTGCGTCCCCTCCCCTCCACCTCCTTCTCTTTCCTTGCATACAGCGTCCTCAGCAGCCCAGAGTTCGTTTGTTGTTTGACGTTGTGTGAGTGCTGGTTGGGGAGATAATGTGAGCCAGGACCTAGTTTAAAGGACAATGCTCCAGGGCGTTCCCTGCCTCTCCCACCCCCCTCTCCTCTTTTTTTGCTCCTTCTCCACAGATAGATTACTTTATAAATAATAATAAAAAAGTAATTAATTCTCTCAACTTCTGAGCCCTCCAGCCTGTGGCGAAGTGAATGGGGAAGTGTAAATTGATACAATGTGCATCCTTTCAGATAAATAAATAGCGCACTTGAGACACAAAAAAGGCCCTTTCATACCTCCCTAATTTCCTCAACAGTCAAATTACATTTTTTTTTTTTTGTCTGTGTGAATGTTTGACGAGCTTTTCTTTGTTGGATCACTTTCCAGAATAAAACAATGTGACAGAGACAGAGCTGACAGAAGCACTGTGAGTTAAAAAAAAGAAAAAAACGGAAACAAACAAAACAAAAAAAACAAACAAACAAGTAAAACATCACAATAAAAATACCGAGAATGCAGGTTCACAGTATTTGTAAAATAAAATCAGTTTCTTGGTATTGCACTTGTTTTACGTGATACTATCTAATTCTGTTTTTTAATGCAATACTTAAATGTGATTTTATACTTCACGATGTGGACTGAATGTGCCTCAAAACTGTGACTTATAGGAAAAACACACTCAACCACCAGATGATAAAACATGACTGAGCCACTGAAGTTTTGTGCTGGACTAAAACAAAACAAAAAATTACAAGTGTAAAGAGAAAAAAGGAGCAGCGAAAATATGATATATATGATAGCCTATAGAAGGAGGGCGAGAAGGGGCAGAAAAGAGAAGAGAAAGTGATATAGTGAGAGGAAAGTGGAGGCTTTGGGAAGTACAAAGACTCCTGTAGGACTGTGCTGGCCTGAGGGCTAGCCTGCCTGGAGAGCTGATAGGAGCCCCTTCTGTTCCATTCCCGGCGCCAGCGCCAACACACCCCACTCCACAAATACTCTTAATCTGCGCAAGACTGGATTAGTTCCTCTGTCACCGATAGCTCTCCGTTCTGCCCAAATCAAATGCCCCCAAGATGTACCTTTAAGTTAGGCAGAGGTCACCGGGGCAGACGGGGAAAAATGAGCACTCCAAATGTCTGTAAGTTATCTGAGTGTTGCAGAATAGCATCTTGCACCTTAGCAGATCTGCCTGGCTGATACTCGCTTCAGCAGAGAATGATTAAAGATCCACAGTGATGACACTGAATTTCAGATCAATATTTGAAGGCCAGTCCTGAGGGTGTGATTACAGAGAGAGAACGGTGTTTAATTCTGTGACCCAGGAGTCACACAGATCCAGTGTCTGGAAAGTGTTTGACTTTGAGAACAGATGAAATATCAAAAATAAAAATATGTAAAAGGAGAAAATATATTTCATTTGATGATTTTTATTTTGCTTAGCATGAGTAAAATATCTGAATTATAAATATGGCACAAGAAACAAAAACAAAGTAAATAACTCCACCCCCCCGAGTCAGTCAACTCCTGCTCCCAGAACGTCCCACCCTTCCCCCATCCCTCACATGAGAAGGCCAGCCCAGCGGGCAGTAAGGCCCCTCATCTGAGCAGACAAAATGACTATTTAAAAATAACAGTGATTGCATAAATTGAATTAAAGCGTTTTGGTCACGGTGGAGGTGGCGAGAGGGGTGGCGTGGGGCTGCAGCAGACAGCAGGGACGTGGCAGGCAGCAGATGACGAGCTCTGGCCTGCATGCCACTGCGTTAATTGGCCGCGGCACATTAATAAAAACTGAAAAGTGTCTTCCACCAGCACCATAGGATGAAGAGACGGAGGCAGAATGAGAGGTAGATTGGGAGGAAAGGGTGGGGGGAGTTGGCACTACAGGGAGGGAAACGGGCCTTTGAAGAATGTGGTGCGTATGGGGGGTTGGGGTGGGGTGCTAATTGTGTTCAATTAAGTGGCTGATTGGCACTGACAGAATCTGGGCATTGACAAGTCAGGCACAGATGAGGACGATTAGCGGGCACTGGAACAAGCTGTCACTCCTCACAACATGTTAGCCATCCTGCGGCCGTGTCTCTTCTCCCTGTGCTCTATTAAACTGATCATGCAAAGGAAACAAAAACAAATGGAGAAGAATCAGTACGCTAAATACCCCTCCAACCCACTCTTTGCTTTTTCTGCTAACCTTATCGCACAGCTGTTCAAGGTTTAGAAAGGTCTCCCTCCCTCCTAAATATCCCACAGTATAAGCTATAAACTTGGCCCCGCACTAACCAGAGGTTAATATGCCGTCTATTGGACTGCAATTGGAGAACGTGTGGGGAGCAATCCTCTATTCTCTGCTAGTGATATGCTTGAGTAACTATGGGATGGATTCAGCCACTGGGAACAAGAGAGGCCCCTTCAAAGCGTGCACACACACACATACAGACTTCAACTCTCCGCACCTTGCACCAACGCCTCTTCTAAATTAAACGGCAGATTTTCTGATTCCAGGAGAGTGGTTTCAGCGAGGCAGGGCCTGTATGTGTAAGGGAGCTGCTCCAGAAGGAAAGCGAGGCGGATCGAGGGAGTGGGAAAGAAAAAAAAAAGGGGGGAGGAAGAGGAGGAGAAAGAAGCGGGTGGGAGGGAGGGATGGATGGGGGTTGTTTGCTAAAAACAGCAGGGGCCAGGTCTAGTGAAAAATGTCAGGTCAAATTGTTCTTGACAGTGTTAATATCTGCACCTCATAGCCATAATTACATGTAAATAAATAGTGAAATAGCTCTCAGCTGGAGACTGAGAGGGTAAAGCTGCTGCATGAGACAACCAGCTGAGGACCCAAGCATCTCCCCGTATTCTCATCTTATTGTCAGGAGGAAGAAAGGAAGAGAGAAAAAGAGACATGTGCACTGAACCATGCTGCAAATAAACACTCAAATTTCTAGCCTTTTTATGAAGCTAAGAAAACTGATCGTTACATCAACTTTGCTGGGGGGATCACGAGTCTACAGTGAAGGAGAGGAAAGCGACCAAGAAACCAGTGAAGGACGAAAGAAAGAGTCAGAGGGAGGGGGACAGATCGAGAAAATGTGGGTGAGAGAAAAAGTCAGAGGGAGTATTAATCACAGCTATGCACCTGTCAGAGTGGCATCTGGAACTAACGGGAACCACATGTAGCTAGACAACATCCCGAAAAATCAGGGTAGCAGGGCAGGTTCACAGCAAACTAGCAGCCCTCCTTCTTCCCCAGCCGTCCCATAACCCCTTGCACCCTGACCCATGACCCCGAAGAGATAGGTCACCCAGCATATGCCTCACAGACGCTTCACCTGTCCAGCACCCTGCTATTAGAAGACGAGTACGTGTTGGGTTTCTCTCTATAATACTGTAAGGGCTTGACCTTAAGGAAATAGGATGATTTTTTTTTTGTTATCATTTGGCAGTATAAAAATAAAATTAAATCAAACTGATTTATTATTATTATTTTTTAAATTATTATTATTGTCATCATTGTTATTATTATTATTATTATTATTATTATTATTATTATATTTCCATGGAAGTCACCTTCAAATTGTACGGATTTGAAGCCAGGAATCTGTGCAGATGAGTATGTGACACAGTGTACGCCTGTGTGTAATAGGTATTTTAGATAGGATCGATGTCTGTGCCTATACTTTAATAAAGGCAGTACCACTCTCCACCTTATAGGCATTTCAACTGCGTGGGACACACAGCATGTGAATCAGTTTCAGTCATTTTCTCCTTAAATCCCCATCTTCTAGGATTTACTGAAATTCATATTGGCTGCCTCTGCAAGATAAATGTAAATCACATTCCCTTATATTTACTATTTATCAGGATGCAGCAGCTCACTTTCAGCAGGAAATATCTCTCACCCGCACACAAACACCCTTGCATTTAAATAGCATTTTTATTGTCCGCCATAGCCTTTCATCTGGGCGTAGGGAGAAGAGCTGCCTCTCCAGGGGAGAGAGTTGGAGCAAGAGAGGAAGGTGGGGAGAGAGAGAGAGAGAGAGAGAGAGAGAGCGCAAAGCACTATTGGCAAGGCATCATGGGATGACAAAAAGCCAAATGGAGGGAAGGAAGGTTGGTAGGTGAAAAATAGATTATGAATACACAAAGCTCCAACCAAAAATATTTTGGAATGGAAAGGAAAATGGCTTCACTTGGGTGCTCAAGAGACGTAAAAGATGGAGTATGCAACAAATGGCTCAGGTATAAAGATGGCTAATAAGCTGTGCTGATGTCTCAGCTACAATGGTGAGGCAGCGGTAAAGCAATAGCTATGACAAATTGTATGCTAATATAAGTGGCACTCTGATTCTGCAAAGTGTCATAAAGCGTGGAGTTTAGACTGAGAAGCAATACTATTAGTGATGTCACACTGTGAAAAAGCTACAGTTTCTGCAAGGTGTAGAAACGAACTAAGATACACTATCGAGACCAACACATTAGACGACTGCAGCGTGTGCAGATGTAAATTTCTGGTGTCACAGACGGAGAATCTTTCCTCAGAGTTCAAAAGTGTTGCAAAACAACAGCAAACACTAATAATCTGTGCAGAAACAGTATAGCCAGTGGATATGATTTACAGTCCCTGGATTTTCTTGGCAGTTGCCAACAGCAGGTCTCTTTTTTCTGAAAGCCTCTTACATCTTTTTTTATACTTGCCAAATTGAAACAGTATTTGTTTTAATGGGAGTTCTAATTAACCAGTATGTATTCCCCCTCTTGCTCTGCGAGTGGCTGAGCTATGAATGCAGGCTATGTGCTCATCCCCTTTGATTTGTTGTCAGTGGAGCCTGCCAGCTGACACAGTGCCCGGTGAGAGGCTTAATGCCCAAGTTTTAATAATGTGGGGGACTACATGAATCTCCCCCTCTCATTGGTATTCAGGTGCAGAATGTCTTGTTAGAAGTCAGGGAGGGAGGCGGAATGAAGCCAGAGCTCCAGATTGTTCAGTACATTTTCCCCTCTCCATTTTTTTTTGGCAACGGCAGAGCTTGCTTCTTAAAAATAATTCATCCCGTTTTTAAAAGAAGCGTCTGCGCTAGCTAATGGAAGAGCAGCAGCACAGTTTGGAGTCTCCCCTGGCTTATCTCTCTCAGACAGTTGTGGGGAGTCGCTGGTGAGCATGGTGTCAGCGTGCGTGGTACGGTGCAGCGCTGCGCGGGCAGGCAGGCCTGGGGACACAGATCAAAGGGAGGCAAGGGTGAGAGCCGCTCTGCCTCTGATCCCGTGTACGTGTGTGTGTGTGTGTATGTGTGGAGACCCAGCCCACTCACACAGCCCAAAGGCCCTCCTCAGATACACACACACATCCTTGTCATTCCAAAACACACAACACTTTTATAAAACTGCAAAACAGAAAAAAACTTCCTCACAAAACTTTGCGAACCGTCATCAGCCCAGCTATAAAATTTCTATCTGACTTACCTATAGCATTGAGCTCTTCCTATAATGTCTCCCTATCATGTCGCATCATCAGCACCAAACTGAGCAGACCACACCACATCACTGCAGAGCATGAGCGCCACATTCAACAGTCCATTTTCACTTTTATTCTTGGTTCCTGGTGTCATTATTTCGAGACATTTTTCTCAAGAGTGAAACCCAAGCTCCGCCACTGAGCTTCAGCTCTCCAGCGCAGTTGTTTTCTTTCTTCTCCCAGCAGGTGTCCCTGTCATGCACTAATGAGGAATTCAGCCCAAAAGTCTCCCCACAAATGCAATACCCATGAACACCGCTTTAAAGTAACTAAAAGGTTTTTTAAGAGGTTCACATTACTTGCTTTTGTTGAAAATGTGTACAGTATTATTGACAGATGTTTGTTGGCTGTCAAAGCGCAAACCTCTCTTAAAAGAGAACTGTCCATCCAGTGCAAATATTTGTTTTCTTTTCAGAGCATGGAAAATAGAAAAATAGAAATTTCAGCATCATGACGGCCAATTAACGGGTCAAGACAAAAAAATGTACCGAAAGGAATATTAAAAACGAAAAGGAATGAATTATAAGCGACACATATAAGCTTGAATCTTCAAGTACAAATACCTGAAAAAGGCTGGAATGCCTGTCCTCAGTGCCCTTGCCTTTCCTTCTTTCCAACACCTGCTGTGCCACTAAATGAAACAAGACCAACAACAAAACACACTTCTGGTTTCATACCTTTTGCCCAGCCATGCACAGCTTCACTCTCACCGGCCCCTAATATACTACCTCCCACAACCAGCCAAACACGTTGTATATCCCACAATGACAGCAAGCAGTTTCAGTGTGGATGGCTTTTCCACCACCTGTAATGGGAAAATGTGTGCTGTCGGGATAGGTTATGGGATTGGGATGGACACGAGCTCCTGTCGGGACTGCTGAACGCTGCAGGATTCCATTACAGACTTGGCACCTCGCCACCGCAGCCCATTTACTGGGAATCAGAGAATTTTTGTCAATCTTTACAGCAACCGCTAGGCCATCAATGCCAGACACTTGAAGAAAATAGCTCACACATACCAATGCACAAGCATATCTCCAGCAAACAGATGCTGTCTGTAACATACAATATCAAATTCTCATTTCCATCTCGATAGAGAGTCTCTTTGTGTCGCTTTTTTCCATTACAGGGAAGGGGAAGCAGGAGAATATAAACATGCTGCATACCATAATAAAACCGTGAGGTGCCAAATGTGTGGAATAATTTTCCAAGGCTAGAGAGTTCTTTTTTACATGACTTGACAGGGAAATTTGTTTGAAGGCGAGCAAAGACAAAATAATGAGACAAAACTTTACTGAGCGTTTACTCCATGTTGTGAGTTTTCTGTTGATAGCTGCATGTTTGTGACAAGAATGAGAGAGAGATAGGGCCTGCCCAGCCCAGCAGGACGCTGCACCACAGAGTGAACTCTGATTCTGCTGTCAGTGGGAACATTCATCTCCATGCTGAGAGACTGATAGGAATGCCACACAGCATTCTACATGCATTCAATACATTTCAATTCTGCGCAGTCCAAATATGGTGTGACAAAATATCCACACCGCACATGCATATGCCTCACAGACACTCATCCCCAAAACAGAAAAATCCCAAATTTAACCTCTAAAATAAATAAATGAAAAAAGTGGCCAAATAAATAAACAACATTTCAGGTGGGTTTCTATAAAGATCGTCAACAAACCCACTTTATTAGTAATTGAATACTGGGAATCCATGCTGTACAGTTGCCCAAAGGCTCCTGTCCTAATCCTCACTATGACAGGAAATGTTTAATATCCCAGCACATTCTTGAATGCCTGTGAAGAGAGGGAGAGAAAGCGACAGTGTACCCCATGCCAGTATTAGAGAGAGCCATTAATGAAAAAAAAAATGACTCCATGTTCCTGGTGTTTTTCTGCAGGTTTGCAGTGAGAGCATTAGCAGTTAAAGCCCCTGTGCCACGATTAACAATCAAACACGCTGTGAGCCTCCATGTTATCCTCCGTCGCTCCAGCAGGAGAGAAAATCTCTTTTTTGTCACAAAATCCTTAATTCTTTCTTCTCTGAAGAAAGAGGGTAATACCAAGAATGTTTCCAATCTGCTTTGAGAAATATTTGAAGGAAAAAAAAAAACTCCCAATAAAACACGTGTGAACGACGGGGTAATTGTGGACAAATGCAGCATTGAAATTCATTTTCAACTCTTTACACACCATTTCAATCTTATTTTCTGCCTGTTAACCACGTCTTGTTGGTAAGGGTGGGCAAGACTGGCCAGTATTGATGGGTAATTGTGTATAATTCACTCCGTACACACGATTTGCATCAATACAAATCATTTTTCATTCTGTGTTACTTAAAGCTCAACCCTAACCACAGAGTCGCATTTAAACGCTCATTAATGAAGGTGTCCAAAGAGGTTAACATGTGAAATCTAAAAGGAAGCAAACACAACCTGCATATACTGTAAGATTTATTATTTTTTTTACATATTTCACGATAGAAGAGAGTGGGTAAAGCAGATTTTTTGGGCTTTTTGGTTTTAAACTGCAACTGGAAAACCTAAGTGGGTGACGTCTGTGTTCATCATGACAGGAGTGCACAAAGACAGGTGAAATGACCTGATAGAAAACTTGACATGAAGAGAGCACGGTGGCTCTGTCAGTCTGTACATAGAGCTTCAAAATCATGCAGTAAAGAGATGTTCAATCACACATAGCTCTGGAGTCTTCCAGCTGCAGACAATTACGTGAAGAAGATTATGTGTCTACATTTATAAGCTTTAGCTAATTATTTCATCTGCATGTGTTCCTACTGCGCTGTGCAGGATTTAGATTTCCCAGGAAAGTCGAAACCGCTGTTTGGAGCAGCTTGAGTACTTGTGGTACTATCAAGATGAATTTTAATTTGTTGATGTTAATCCAATTGTTTTACAAATGTAGCAATTTAGAATAGCTAAAATAAATCCAGGGCTTTGGAAGGCGAACATAAAAGCCCACACTGGCAGTTATTTTGCTGAACATGCTTTTTCTGAATTTTAATTTCAGTCAAATACAATTACATACTCTGAAACATTAAGAGGAGGAGGAGGGGAGGTGTGAGAGATGATAGACTGAACAATGTGGAAACTACCTATAAGGGTAGATTTAATACACTCACACATATGATGTAACGAGATAAAGCTTGCTGAACTGACCTGTGGAGAGAGGCCGTTGCCGACAGGATTCATGTGGTTGCTGGATGCTGAGGGGCTCATGAAAGTATCTGAGTAGCTGGAGAAGCTGTGGCGATTGGATGAGAGACCATAAGCAGAGCTGCTGTCGGCGCTCAGACCTCCCTGGTGCATGGAGGACGGAGGCAGGGGTTGGGGTCTGTGCAATGTACTGCTGCCCTCTGACACCAAAAACAACACACACACACAGACAGAGTGCACAGGTAAGAGACGGCTGAGGAAAAAAATATAGTGGACTGAAGCCAAAATATAGCCTCAGAGTGTTGGCTGCAAGTCATAAAATAAGTGTCCTTCCTGCAAAATTTCAGTTTCATTTAATTTATTTGAAACCTGATTCTCTGCACAAGGAGTTTCTGGCTTTTGCTGATTCGCAACCCCTGCCCCTATCGCTGGGCTTTTACATAAACAGCTACATAAATGCACACATAATCACAAAATGTATAGTTTGCATTCATAAAACCACAACAGCTACAAAAGTGCAGTGGAATACAACAAAATACTCATTGCAGATGGCAAAAGAGGCTACAATTGGTTTGCTTTAGCCAGCCCTTAAAACCCTAAAGCCCTTATGCAGAGAGTTGATTGTCCAAATTTAAATCTACCATGTGGTGTGTGTCTACTTACTTACTTACTCTTGTCTTTGGATATATCTGGAAAGAGCCTCTGGGGTTACCAAGTAAAAACTCTCTTTATATCTTAAAGGTGTTTTTATGGACATAAATGTGTTCTTGAAAAACATACAATGAAGGCATTTCTCTGTTTCACAATGACAAAGATATGATTGGAATGATAATTACTTGCTGCAAAGTTGATGCATCACATGGTTCATATATCATTTATAATGTTGTTAAGATAAAAAGGAAATATGGATGGCATACCACAAATAGAAAGCACTAATGTAATATTTATTCAATTAGATTAAACTCAGAGAACAGAACAATGTTTGGGACAGAAATGTGGGTGTAAAGTGTCCATCTTACCCTGCGATAGTGTGGTGCTGGGGTAGCTGGACTCTGGGAGCTGGTATGTAGGTAAAGTTGGCATCCCGGTGGGCGGGAATCCTCCAGGAAGCAGGTGGTTGAAGGCTGCTAGCTGATTGGCTCCAGCCTGTTTACGCCACCGAGCCCGTCTGTTGCTGAACCACACCTACAGCACGTCAGATATTAAAGATTTATTCAACTAAAAAGGTGAATAAATGGAAATTCACATCCAAGCGCAGTTCAATAAATGTGTTGTTGAGTAAGTAGTGTGGACTTTTCCAGTTGTTTTTGTTCTATCTTTCATCTGCGCTTGCACAGTGAGTGTTTGTCTGCAGTCTGCTGCCTCCTGCCACCTGTGATTAATCTTCCGGTTAGTGTGAGTGGTTTTGCTGGTGGTAGTTGAGAGTGGGCTCCTGTGGGAGCTGCTATAGAGACTCAGTGGTCCGTCCCTGTTGTTCTTAAGTGGCTGAAGCTGTGATCTGTGTAAACAGTCTGCCCTAAGCCCTCTTCAGAGGGAAGAAGTCATTTAAAGGTCAGAGGTAGGCCTGTAGTCTCCATATCACACACCTCAAGTATATTTGTGAAGCTATTAGATGCTTTCAGAGAGACCATCAGTGTACTGTGGATACACTGATGATACACAAAGAGATACAAACGGACACCGTAGCATTTCAATGTGCCTGTTTCTGTAGCCCAAAAAGTCACTTAAACGAAAAAGCATTTTAACTTTAAAGTCAGGACTTTTAAGTCGGGGTCTGTAAATAGCAAACGCTCACAAAATGAGCAGCACCAAAGCACAGACACACAATGTCAGTTCCCTGAATGAAAGTGGAAAAATAGGACTCTTTTGAACGGCAAAGATTTACACATTTTAAAAAGGCTTCTGCTTCAACAAAACACGAATATAATCAGGCCTTTTGAAAAGAGCCAGCAACCTGTTCCATTTAACCAAGACAAGGCCTGGGCTTCAATGTGTGCTAAGGGTTGAAGGACATTGATCTATGCCTCGCACAGGCAATTCATCAGAGTTTAATACACTGTCAGCGCAGTTCATCTACTGTTGTGTTTCAAACGGCCCGAGCTATTGTGAGAGCACATGAAAGAGGGGGACAAAAGCCCCTCCATACGCCACAGAGAACAGTGGACACAAAGAGGGGGCGTCCCTTTTAAACAGGTCTTAAAGAGGGACACTTTCAAGGGGACTTACACAGCAACATACTCTCAGCTTTTTGGGGGCTGCCTCTTTTTGTACACACAAACATACATATAAACTCGTATCCTACAAGGGATCTCAGTCCAACAGAGATCTTAATTTGAATGTGTTTCTTTTCCCACACTGTCACTGCTCCTGTAAAGACCCAGTGATTTTTGCCCATAGCTCATTTTAGTCGTGAGCTCTCACTAGACAGAAAATGGGATGCAACAGGCGAGGTCCTGACAAAAAAAAAAAAAAAAAAAGAGGAAACCTCAATTATGCAAGTTAAAAACCAACAGGAAATCTTTATCTCTCTAGCGTGATCGCCTCTAAAGACCCCGTTTGAATCCCTCAATCACCTATTCCAAAACAAATGTGGTGTGTGGCTCCAGTGAAATTTCTGCTATTGGGATGTAGTGGAGCGTGGTCCAAGGTCTGAACTAAGCTCCTACTGGGCCAGACAAACAGCTGCCTCGACCAGGGGAGGGGCACGAGGGGCACACCCCTTCCCTTCTACACACTCTTCATTCACCCCACCCACCCCACAGTGCCACTTCACCTCCGACCTCATCCACTCTCCCCACCCCTCTTTTATGTTCACTTTGACTTCCTTCCCCCTTTGTCATCGCAGCTTAGGAAGGAGGTGTTCCATCATGGCAGACACTTAAATGTTGAAGTTGTTTTTTTTTTTGTTTTTTTTTTGCTTTGACTTTTTATTGTTCTTTGCGTTGCATTTTCACTTCACTCTTCAAATATTCTTAACCTCAGAAACAATCTGTGCAGTTCATACAATACAGTACAATTCAACAAAGAATTGTGGATTATTTATAAAAGTGTTTAGTCTACAAAACTGATTACTTGAACAGATATACAAATTAGAGATAGAACTAAACTAAACTATTGGTACTGGCAGAACTTGACTTTAAAAGTGGCCGATGTCTAATAGGCTTCTCAAAACTGACTTTGAGGCTGAAGAATAGCTAAAAAAACCTACATGTAAAATTTTCGTTAAGTGTTACTTCTTCTCTGACCCAGAATAATAATTAGGTATTTACTACTTTGTCTTAGATTCAACAGTTCGACAGTTTTCTAATAAAGTCAAGAAGTTCTTTTTTTTTTTTGGTTAGGGTGACATTAGCCAATTAATCTGCCTTCTGCTTTTTCCTGCTCCAAGGTTAGCATCAGTCGACCTCTACTAAAAACACTAATATGCTTTTTGTTTACTAGTTGCAAATAGAATCAATCAGAAATATTCACGTACTCCGATGTACTTGATTTGTGTTTTAGCTTCATGAAATAAACACTCATTTGGTGTGAAAAAGGCCTGAAAACTGAACACTAAGGCCATTTCTTTCTAATCGCAACCTCTTCTCATCTCATTCCAGTGCGAGAAACACTCATCCTCTGTGGAGCCTATGAATAGTATTGGCAAACACAATTTACTCTTGGGCTTTGAAGAGGCTTTCTGCAACATAAATACACTAAACTCACCTTAACTAATAAACAAGCTACAGCTCTATTAAGTTAACACGCACAGTCCCTGAGTGCAGTTTAACACTTGAACACTCATAAATGGAAAAAAAAGAGTAGCCGGCATCGCTGACTTCATCGAGCTCTCTGCACACTCGGGGATAAACATGTACACAAGTGGAGATGCACATGCGCAAAAGTGCCCATACGCTATCACACACATGCATACATTACAAGGACGCACACACACACACACTCCCTCTCACACAGTGTAACACACAGCCTGAAGCTGAGGATTTGAGGCTGCGCTCTGGAACCTGATCACAAAGTCACCTTGGACCACAGATTCTCCTCTGCTCTCCCCAATCCGGTTTAATTCTCTGCAGTATAGAGAGAGCTGCAGCGCTCCTCCGTGTCTCCCTATCTACCTACAAGTGTGTCACCAAAATCATGTGGCTCACTTCTGTTCTGTTTTCACGGACTAAAAGGTTTCCTTGCATCCAGTGTGCTTAGACAAGTCTGTACTGCATCTCTGGATGGAGAAAGTTTGGGAAAGGGGGGTTGCGGAAGAGCAGCAACCCATCTTATAGAAGTCAAGCTGCTTGTGAAACAAAAGAGGCTGCTTGGAAGCGAAATGAACACAGACGAGGACAAAGGGTGAAGGTAGCTGTAGAGTAAAACCAGTGGAGGGGAAGATGCAAACCTCAAACCTGCAATCGGATAACAAACCTGCAAAAGGCAGCAACACTCAGTACAGTGACACAGTTTTAGTTCCCAGTTCAAGTTTGACTGCTTGCATCATTTCGTTGCCTTTAATCGTACATTCACTCTGCCAAAAGAATCGATTCCTAGTGATCAAATGGCATTTTGCATTTCCTTATCACAGATCTGCGATAATACGCTCTCAAACATTGTAATGTGTGACATTGCACTGCAGTAAAAACCTCTGTGTGTCGTTTCTTTTAAATAGGATCACCCATATTTTAGAAATCTGCGTTCAGACAATCCTCCATGAATTATTTCGTCAAAGAGAAGTACTCAATATGTGACGCCTTTCAGGAGCCAATTTGCAACATTCGGTAGATGAATACCAAGAGCTGAGATAATGACAAAACAAAATGTGCTGCTGACTTCATATCCACAAAAAAACAGAGGGGTGATGCAACCAGCCTCAACATACAAATCCTCTTCTGTCTCATACCACGCAATACCACCCCCCCAATCATCACCACCACTGCTACCACTAGCACCACACACCTCCTCCTCTTCTCTCCTTCCCCTCTTCTTTCCCGTCTCTCTCTCTGATTCCCTCCCTGCTTGCCTTCCAGACTGGCACTATGCTAATTAAAGTAGCTAGGAGTGTGAATTTAAGAGGAGAGTGGGATTAGCTTGATAAGTATCAGGAGTACAGAAGCACTGTACCAAAGTCATTTAAATTCTAATAATAAGAAACTGTTAGAACATTCACTCTGATGCATTGCAACAATTTCTCCCCTACAATCTACATAAATCCTATTTATTCCTTTATGAAACATAAACCCATACTGGCGGGAATACAGTTGCCTGTTGGGTTTGGTTGTCACCACTCAGCTCCATTGTGATTTTCTCTCTTGCCACTGGTACTTGACTGATATTATAACAATCCGGAAATTGTACATTACCTTGTGATAGCTCCCTCTTGGATTATAATTTCACCAGCTAAACTTGTTTTGAACCATCAGCATGTGTTTGAATTTGGGAATGGTTTTGAGCACACAAACTCCCAAAATAGGACAGTCCACAGGCTTCTTTTAGGTCTTTTTCTTGTGCTCGTCTATGCATCAACAGACCAGCATGAGTCTCAGATGAACAGAGGAACTTTTTACCAAATTGATTTTCATGCCTCATAACAAGCAATTCTTATACCTTATTAGATTCCACTAAGTTTAATAGCTACATGCAGAATGTTTATTGGTAATGAAAGACGATCTATGTGACAGATTTGGTAAAGCGAGCGGGCAGCAGCATGCTGAGATGATGAGCCCGAGACAAGACTCAGGAGTCAGTTGTTTAAAAACTTCAGTCTTAATAGAGGAGAATGTAATTCTTTTCATATGTGAGCACTGATTTACAGCGGCCTGCAGCCTATTGACAGTGCTGCGGCCTGACAACGACAACCCCCACCTGGTCGACTCCTCGGAGGAATCGCACAAATGATGCTCTCTTCTCTGATCGCTCATGGAATGGCTTTGCTGCCTGCTCCTGTTAAAACTGAGGGGTTATCGGGTGGAAAGTGGAAGCGCACACCGCTTCGGCAGAGGATATACTGAAGGTAGACTTGGCTGTATCCCCTCCCACTGAGAATGCCTGGAACTAATTGCTGAGAGATATGGATCATATCCCCCAGTTTGTCAGTTGAAGTGATAAAACCATTGCGGGGCTTGTGGTGGTGAAAGAGGTAGCTCTGTTGAAAGGGGCAGCGCTGCTGATAAAGATGGATGGTGAAGGGGTCTTAAAATGGCAGGCGAGGGCAGACACAGGGGAGTTAGGTTTGTTTATGAATTTGGGTTGTGAGTCAGTGCTAAGCCAAACACTCATCCCTTCCAGAAGAAGCTAGCAGTTTAATTTACAACACAGCTTTCAGCTCTGGCAGCTGTGTGCCAGTGCAGACATGTTTGCATGAGCACTCACCTCACAAGTGCAGTTTACCTCTGGTGGAGAGACTGCGCCCTACCAAAAAAAAAAACTGCTTCCCACATTATCACCATGTTTAATGACAAACGTTTAACAGTGAACCATGACCGCAGACACAAATGTGAGTTAAAATATGAGTCTGTGAGACCCCTGCAACACCCCCTGCCTATACTTTCTTTCTCCAAACACTGGTTAGTCTCTGAACGACATCTGGAAGATGCGTCATTGCAGCTGTGCTGGAGAAGCTTTACTTTCAGGCCAAAGGGTCTCCTTTCTCCTGCCCTGTGATGGGCCATTTGGGCACCTATGTGAAAGTCCAGCTGGTGGACATTTTCACTGCGTTATGATCGAAATAAAACACACATGCACGCACCAGCAAATTTACACAGAAACAAAATACAAGGAATTGTTTTCCCGTTCGTTAAGAGGTTTAAATGTGTGGCATTTAATTTTTAGCAGCCAGTTTATCATAAAGATCCTTAAAACGATTTCTTTCATATTCGTGTGGAAAAATGCTACAACTTGTTTAAGTATAAAGCTATTGTACTAATAAAATTAAAAGTTATAGTTCTACGTCGTCATTAAAATAAGCTCACCAAATGCAGTGCAACTAAGGGCATTATTTATTTTGGCTTCCAGAGCTTATTTACTTGTAACCTTCCTAGAAAATTAAGTTTAAGTTGACCTTTTTGAGACTTTCAAAGCTTTTAGAAATTAGATTATGAGGAAAACAACATTAACAAATTATAGCCATGACTCAAATTCCTCAGGTTTTCACATGACATCATTTAAGTCTATTATCTAACAGCAAAGAGACAGGACTCACTCCGGTTTCTTTCTTCTCCAGCTTTTTATATTTAGATATTTTCGTCAGGCTCTGTAAATAAACAGGTGTTATTACATGCATGGATTTTTCCCTAAAATCAGAAGTACCTGATGACTCTGGATTCTCAAAGAGTATTATATATGTTCACTGTATTTATTTAGCTTTAATAAAGCTAAATGTATGGTTTGTACAAATTTGTGGCTAAATTAAAATGCGCCACTATTTCAAAATTAAATTACAAGATACTAGTATTTTAGAAAAATATTTTTTTCCGATATGATTTAGTTAATAATTTGCTATAGTGGATTTCCCCCATACAAATCATCATTGAAGCTTTCATTTGAAATTTATTCTCCTATTCTTCCAGTCCAAATTTTCTTCATCCTCATTTCTAAAACATTACTAAACTAATATACTGCCTTATAACAGCAAGGAGATAAATTTCTCTTCCCTTGAGTGAGGCATTAAACACTCAGACATATAGGACATCCTCGCATGTTGGGGGGTTTCAAGATGGACAAAGACATGTGTGGAATCAGTTATCCCAACTGCATGTTTGTAGTGTGATGAACCCTTAGCATGCGGTGAGGAGTCTGAGGGCGGGGGGGCGGGGGGGTTCAGAGGGAGTTTGAATGACTGTGGTAAGAGGAGAGGGGTGCCCCAGACCCCCTCTTTTTTACTAGCGGCTGATTGATTAATGTTGTTGTCGGGGTATGGGGTCCCTGGAGAGGATGAGGAACCCTGTGTGATATGTGGAGGGTTTTACAAGCAGCGGCGAGCTTGAAAGTGATGGGATGAGATCCTGGCCAAAGGCCGAAATGAGAAATCCATCAGGAATGCATTCCCTTTCTCTCCTCTGCTCTTTTTTCTCCCTCTCTCCGTCTCTGCCTGAACAGCTGCTGCTATAACTCTACTGTACATATCTTCCTTCAATCTTGCATACAACCGCATGGCGCTCGAACTGTCAGACATGGTTTCAAAGTCTGAGGTGTGAAGATGGAGAGCATCTCTGTCAAACATCTTAAACATGAAGGCTGATGGTAATAAGTCAACTTCCTTACATGCACAGAGCATCACGGTAAATACGTTCAACCCTTTCCTGACAGGTATGTACGTCACTGCATAAATCAGGAGCAACATTAAGTCTGCAACTACGATTAGTTTCATTATTTTTCTAAGCATTAAACGATGAATCAGTCGGTGCATAGAAAGTCAGAAACGAATAAAAAAAAAAAAAAACGAGCACAGTTTTCCAAGGTGATAATTTAGTCTAAAAGAGATACTATCAAAACAACATATTTTCTCATCCAGTCAGCGTATTGGCGCTCATAATCTCGTAATCTCGGCACTCGTAAGCGTTTTGCCAGTGCACCTGATAGAAAGCTTTTTTTCTGGCTATGTGCGTGCATTACCTTCAAGCAAGGTGATCATTCAAATTTGTTTGAAGAAAGACAAAGCAAAGCAGCAAATCCTCAAAAGTGAGAAGCTGTAAATAGTGAATGTTTGGCATTCTTCCTTAAAAGATAACTGAAGTGATTGATTGATTGACCGTAAAACAAAATGGTTGCTAATTCCTTCTCTGTCGACTAGAGTGAGATCAGCGTGAGGTTTTCTGCAGTGTTTTTAAGGGAACTCCGTTACGCGTCATTTTGAAAGATCGACTTATTACGAATACAAATAAATTCATATTACCTACCTCAGCAGTGTCTAGCAGTCAAACACGTTTGGTTTTATTTATGCCCATGCTTTCTCATTTCTGTTCTCACTCCAGTACAGTGGAGCTGAGATACATTTTGTTCACAGCAATGAAAAACTTTATTGGTCTTTTCTGACACTGTAATGCCCCTTATTCTAGATAATAAACAAACATTTTTACAATGAACTTTCTACATAAAATGCTCAGTAAAATAATTCATAGATAGGTAGGTTGAAAGAGATGATGCCACAAAATCATTTCTTTCAAATGCAAGGGGAACGCAAGGAAAATATCCTTTCCTCGTTTCCTCGAAGATCCTTGGACGTCTCAAAACATGAACAATTTACATGAAGTCTCTGCATAACTAGGCACCACAACAATGAAATATGTGTTTTCATGCGCTGGTCTAACCTGTACTCTGGCCTCTGTGAGTTTTGTCCTCTGAGCCAGCTCCTCTCTGGTGTAGATGTCTGGGTAATGTGTCCTTTCAAAAGCCTTCTCCAGCTCTTCCAGCTGCTCAGCAGTGAAAGTGGTGCGACTGCGCCTCTGCTTCCTCTTCAGAGGCAAGTCAGGTTCCGAATCGACGTCTGAACCGTCATCTGTGCGATTACCTGAGGTGAAAAGAAGGAAGAGAGCGCTATCTGTGTGATCGTGCAATAAAAAAGGAGGTTAAGAAGTATTTTGTGTAAATAAACTCAGAGCTGTTTGTGGAAAAGCATCCAATTTGCACTGAAAATGATGAATAATAGCTCTGACGGTATTATCTGCATTCTGGAGCGAACCCTCCTGCTCAAGAGAGGGAGACGGGCAACTTAGAGGATTCAAATGACAGCTACTGCTCTGTCAATATACAACAGAGAGAATATTATCTTAATCTGTGGATATTTATTTAATATAGAAGAGGACCTGATATACAATCCTGCCTCTCAGAGGGGCCCCAGCGGGTGTGAAGGCAGAGGGCTGAGGGGGAGCGGGGGTGTTGGTGGGTAGAGGGGTTAATCTGTGCAGGCCACCTTGCTGCTCTTCACCCTGCTTTTCTCTCTCATTGGCCCAGGGCACATTGCTCATACACAGCACAGCCAAAGTGTATAAAATAGAACACAATATCGCAGCAAAACCATTCAGTCCCATGTGTTTCCATCTGCTGTCATTAAATGAATTAGAACATATTTTACATTACTTTTTAGGCATTCAACTAAGCTGAATTTTTGCTCGAGGAATATAGATACAGCACAAAGCTGTACAATCCAGGCCGACAGGGAAATTTTTGACAGCAAATACGCATTACCATTGCACATTACCATTATAACTGAATTTAGAAAATTGCATCATTTTCACCTCCTCTGCATGTCTATTCAAACTACATGGCCCTTTTCATTTCATGTCATAAAATTCATATTTTCATAATTTCCTCATTGAGACATTGACAAGGCAGCGTGATGTGCCAGTGTTGCTCCAGGCCTAGTTGGATTGCATCATGCACAGTCCAGAAAGTGTGGGAGAGGCAAAATAAAGGAAGATATTGAAGAAGAGGGTGTATGAAGAGATTTCTGTCTCTGTCAGAGGCCCTTGCTATTCAGCTCAAATGAAAACTATAATGCTCACCTGAATGTCTCGCCTGAGAGAGTCCCTACCATCTAATTCATTGTTTCCAGCTCTGATCTCTGTTTATAGCTTCCGCCAGTGAAATCTTTCAACGTAAGTGGACAAAAGAATACTCAAACCTAGCCTCCAAATAACAACTGTGAGAACAAAAGAGCAACAGAGCTGGCGGAGTCTCAAGGCCAGCTCCAGAGTTTAATTAAACAAGGAATTATGGGATTATATGGAGACTATCATTACAGGCCACTCTATGAGTCTTCTACGAACATTTTTTGTCCCCCTGAGCTCATGCTCAATGATTCTCTGAGGATTACATGTGGCTGCAGGACATGAGGCCGCATTCATTAAATCAATTCTTCAGTCTTATCCTTTTTAATAAAGATTGATTCTTGAAGCACGGGCTCACTGTGCTGCAGAACACCCTTGAACATACAAAGTTGAATATGTACATACACCACATATCCCTTTGTTGGTTTTCATGAGGATGCGTATATCCATTTGCCCAGTAACTTGCCATGACGACACTTGAGACCAGCCCAGCAGTCTGCAGATCACTTTCCAAAGTCACCCCTGTGTCCTACAGGGAGACGAGGGGGCCACAGACGACACATGCTCAAGGGGCTCGGAGAAACACACCAAAGTCTTCTCCCACTCAAATTATTTTCTTTCCCGTCTTTGATTTGAGGTGCTTTCACAGAGTGTTATTTTACAAGTAAACCGCCGCTCCAATCCATGTCACAATTAGCATGCTATCAGGCTAATGACTGATAAACCTTCACAGACAATAGAGCGTACTGCTGCTCTCCATTAAGCCCCACAGAGCCAACACATCTGCCCTTGTACATGAACCAGAAGCACAAGGTCAACAGCCCTGACTGTAGTGAGTAAGGGAAAATGGAAAATGGCACACGCTGGGGCCCGCTAGGTCGGGGCTCGATGTAAAACTCATCTATATGCTGAGAACATTTGGTTAGTAGAAGACAGAAAATATGTGAAACACATGGAAGCTGTATTAGCTGATTTAAGACAGAGACTGAAGGCGATTTCTGGTTGGCACCGTATACTGTAAGCACACGTAGGAAGTGACAAAGTACAAATAATTACAGTACTGTACTTTGTTACTTTTTACTCCCTACATGTTAACACAAATATAGACACTTTCCATCAGGGACATTACTTTTAGCTTTAATGTATTTAACGGGAATTAGTGGGGGGAATTATTATCAACTCATTTCAGCCTGAATGGATGGAACAGTAACACATAGAAAAGAGGATCGCTTGGCGTATCCATCGGTGCATATCACACACGACAAACGTAACAAGATGAACACGATGTAAAAGACGCGACAAGATGAAAGCGGACGAGAAGTACTAGACTGTGGAGAAAAGGCGACGTAATGTTTCGAGTTCTGCTGCTGACACTGAAAACTGATCTGATTTTCAGTATATTGTCTTCTTTATTTTATTTGTAGTCAGGTTTAATTGTTTTCTCAATATGCTGATGTGAAGTGAGGTTCAGTCAGCTTTGCACAGTATACTTTTTCACTCTTATTTGAGTAAAGAAGATGACAACTTTTCCCAGCCTTTTTTTTTTTTTTTTACATAAGTATCTGTACTTCTGCTTGAGTAAAGAACGAGTGTACTTTTGCCACCTTAGAGCACGAGCATGAGTTAGAAACTGGTCTGGTAAATGCCAGTCGGTAAACAAGCTTTTCAGTTTGTTTGCTGCACAATTTCAAATGCAGATTTCCTCTTCTTTTGCATTTTATGCATGTGCCACCGTTAATATTCAAGGGTTGAATCAGACTGAGCAAAAACCCTGCAGGGGTGTTGAGGTCAATTCCTTTAATGGTCCACGCTGCACAGAAAGGTACGTTCTGATTAAACCCTCGTATAATAGGACCGATGTAATTCTATTCAAAGGTTCATGGGATATTGATAAACCACTCATGCCCTGTCTCATTACTTATCTTCCAATTACAATCTAATTATGTGCCATCCAGTGGCCATGATTACTGCCATGTACTCTCCTTCAGGGGTCCTCTAAGGCTTTCCCCTAATATTGATTTCAAATTGTAAATAGGAATTAATCAGGTTTACACAATGCTTTCTCTAGGTAAGTGCTTGGTTAAAATTAGAGATAACACTGGCTCAGTCTGAGTAAAAGCTACCGTAAGCCTAGGAGCGATGGTGTGACTGCAGGGTGTACTGTACGTAAGGTTTTATTTAAAAGGCTGCGAGACATAGACAGACGACAGAGAGACTACTTGTGACATTTCAACAGCTTATTTTCAATATTTCATATGTCATTTAAAACGGAATTTTGTTAAAATGTAAAAAAAGATTGAAGGTATGGCTCATGTTTCACATAATTCATGCATGAAACGGTGAAAAGGCAGTCATTTTCAAGAGATTATCTACAGAGTACAAAGTGAAAAAGCTCAATCTCGACTAATAAGGTGTTGAAGCATAAGAAAGTCTCTTTAGGTGGACGATGCAGTTTGTTTTTGCAGTATTTCCATCAATACAAAACAATACTGATAAAAATGAAAATATACTGATGGTGTTAATTAATTAAACCGCTTTAAAAAAATTCTTATAGTCACTATTTGTCACTATGTGCATTGATTAACAATAGGTTTTCCCTATTTAAATGCTGACAAGGACCATTAACCCTCTCACCCCGCGGTGGCTGCGCTTTAATGCTGCTTAAATTCTGACCAGACCTGTTAGATAAAACAGACTTCTTGTTTTTGAAGGACTCGGGCTGGTAGTTAATAGTTTTAAGGTTAGTGCGAGGTTTAAAGCCTGCTCTCTTCTCTGATGCTCCTTCGCTGACCCCGCAGACAGACTCTTCAGACCACAGGCTACAGATGGGATCCTCATCACCCTGTTTCCTTAATCCCCTCCCTTCTTCATTCCCCCTGCCCCACCTACTCCAACTCCCCTTGTCTTCTCCAACCTCCAACCGGACCACAGTCTGTCTGTCTATCTATCTATCTATCTATCTATCTATCTATCTATCTATCTATCTATCTATCTATCTATCTATCTA
>JAPQRN010000021.1:11990008-12003938 GCA_037367275.1 Coranthus polyacanthus
ATCTATCTATCTATCTATCTATCTATCTATCTATCTATCTATCTATCTATCTATCTATCTATCTATCTATCTATCACTCTTCATGTCAACCATGTTGTAGAAAACAGCTCAGTCTGATACACCGTGCAGAGAGAGTAGATTCATGCGAATGAAATAAGGCTCATTCAAAATGCTCGTGCAGCCGTGCAGGTGTTAGGTGCACATTTATCCACTAACTCACCTGTGAGTAATATTAGTCTAAAGTAAAGTATTGCTCATCGCTGTCAGACTGTCTCTCATATCATAACCCATGGCCTCAATATCAGCAATACCTTTGCAAACTATCCAAGACAGAGGGACAAAAACAGACAGGGCTTTGGCAGTGCAGCATTAGCTCATAATGGCTCATTTTGAAAAGCATATTAGTTCCAGCATAATTACAATCGGGCCTCACGCTCTGTGTTTTGCAGGCATTCACAGGACCAGCCTCTGAGCACCGAGTCACACCAGTTGACTGTGACTGACAGCAGATTTAGTTAAAAATGGTGTTTTTTCCTCCCTCTTTTTTCCCACAGGACAAAAATAACACCACATCTTTTCTCCCTATTTATGTTGACTTGTTTATTTTGTGCCTACCTTTTGTCGTAGTTGATACTGCAATTATACTTTTTGTCAGTCAGAGGGGGTGAATATCAAAAGGCCTAATTATGCAAACAGGCCTGTGATAAGAGGCATCTGCCTGATACGGGATCTGCTATCTCTGACATGCATCTGTCTCTGTGCTGTCTTTGCTGCTCCAGGCCTGCATATAAACAGCCCTGCCTGTCCCCAGGACTGCATGCGATTCAACCACCAACACTGGAGTGGAGGGATGTTTCGGGGGCGGGGGGGATCGTGCAGCAACATCAAATAACTAACAACTCACCAATTTGCATTTTTCTGAGAATGGTGCGGCATCTCTGTTTAATGCACTTGCCTGTTCATCCCAAAGGGGTTGCCAAGTTAAAGGAGGCATGTGATTCAAGGCATTTACCAAAGGATGTATCTGAGATAGGAACCTTATGTGAATACAAGATAGACTACAGTGATAACCAAAATGGTTTAAAGACAAATTCTCTATGAATCTATAATCTGTTCCTGTAGTTATCTCCCTGTGAGTGAAACAAAAACAAAAGTCTAAAAGTGAGCACAGCCTTGGAATCCATTTATATGCATTAGATTAAAAATATCGACATTACTGTACCAAGCAATTTGAAAAAAGACTGCATATGTGGCAAAATCAAGTTAACTGTTTACTTGGTTTAGTAACATGCCAAAATGCATCATCAATTTCCTCTGGTTGTCAGTGACCTTCTCTGGGCCGTAATTTGACATTTAGCAGAAATTGAATCTGGATGAGATGTGTAACTCTACATAAGGATATTAAAAATTCACCATCTATCTAAAATAAAATCATTCTCACCTCACCTTTATGGACAGATGTCATTGGATTCAGCTTTGTCTCATGCTTATCATATCAATTACTGTGTTATAGCAGGTGGCTGAGGGCCAAGGTCAGTTGTCCCAGAGTCTATTTGGATTTAATCACGGAGATAAGAAGAGACAGTAGAAGTGGAAAAAGTCAACATCTCCAAAATGTGTGCACTACTTGAACTGCACAAATTTGTCAACGATTATAATTTTCTAAAACTTAAAAAAAAAAAAAAACTAAAGAACTATTTGAGAAATCTAATAAAAGCGAGCTTTTCTGTTTCACTGTCCGTGTTCGAGTTCAGGCTCTTTTACATTCGTCAGGAAAATACTTATACTTTTCTTCTCTTGTCTCTCGGTCAGAATCACATTCTTTAGAAAAGGAGTAGGGGGCTTGAAAAAAAAAGGAGAAAAATGCAAGGGTGGAAGAAAGATGGGAGGCTCTATAATCTTTGGCTCTCACAACAAACAATTAGCCCCTTTTCTCTGTTTGAGGTGGGGAGAAAGTGGGAGAGGGGGGGGTGGGGGGATGCGAGAGAATGCGGAGGAGACAGAGAGGGAGAAGCAGCAAGAGCGATGCTCTTTTATGGCTCTTGTCATATGGATGAAGGCGCGGCGCGTCCATGAGAGCGCACGCTCACCTTCAACAACAGGGCGTCCACTGGGCCTCCCGGCCTTTTCAGCCCAGAGAGACGAGCTCCTCGGGGGGCCATTAGAGCATGAATAGGGGCCTGACAGCCCTGTGCAGCTCTGCAGGGCATCCATAAATGCTGACATATTGACTCCCCATGCCTCTGTGCTGCCTGAGTGTGAAAGCGTGAAGGGCTTGAAGGGTGGGATTCTTTTTCTTTAATAAACTATTGACTAAAACTAGGATATTACCAACAATATTAGTGTTTTGATTCTAACATATGCTCTGTTTAGAAAATGTAATTCTTGTTTTGAAAGACTGGCAAATTGGAGGAATATTACTATTCCTCATCAATCAGCCTGTGAAATCCTACATTACATGAGCACGTATGAATTGACTTAGTAAATTATTATTTTTCTAATGCAGCATTTTTAGATCAAAGGCAGAGTCTCATAGACACATAAAGACTTGGACAGACACAGAATATGAACCTTGTTAGCCAAACTTTCCCACTAAGACTGAGCCTTTTACACCAGGTTTCTCCTGTCGAGCAGAAATGTCGAGTCTCTACTAATTGAGGTCACAGCGAAAGTAATGAAATTAACAGAGAGCACAAGAAAGTAAAAAGGAGCCCATGGGGGTCTCTGCCAAATGGCACTGGAGCCAGAGCCCTGGTCCCCCAGCAAAAGCTCTAAAACCCTACGCAGGAAATCAAACAGTAACGTCTCAGGGCTATGAGCCGAGGTCTCCTGGAGGAACAAATCATTTTCTCAACAAAGCCAAAGAAAGATTACTGGGCACAGTATAGGAATGCACAGTGGACATTTTTATGTGCCCAAGGGAAGTTTCCTAATTTTCTGGACAAGGCTGGGCAGCAAATATTGTGGAAAAGTTTGTGTGATATAGAGGACACTATGAAAGAAGACTTGAGAAGAATGGTAGAAACTTTTATAAAAGCTCACACCTGATGGGAGCAAAGTTACCAAAAAATCTGAATATTATTTAAGTGAGCGGGGAAGCCGTGGTTGTATCTTACATTTCTATTCTTGTCATCTGTTTGGAGACGCGATGGCTTCACTGAGACCGCATATGGATTTCTTTATTCCTCTATACGCTGAAATGACGTTCTCTATGAGTGCATAAATTCAAAAGCAGACTTGGTTTCATGAACAGCGATAAAAGACTCATTTTAATGCGCTGTTTAAAAACGTATGTACTTCCAAAATACAGCATATTATACTCTGTCCGCTGACATTTAGTGCAGCATTGTGGGTAAACAAATCGTCAAATAGTTCTTTTTTGTTCGACATTTTAATGAATATTTCCTGTAAGCTCTTTTATTCTGGGCATAGTGGAGAATTACAGCGCTTGGCATTAATTTCCGAGATCCCTGCGTATTGAGGGGTTGTAAATGTGGCACAGTAGCAAAGCTTTTTACACTGAGACTACATATTCCCCAAAGACAGAATGACTGACGATGCAGAAATAAGCCCATTAGTTGAAAATAGGGGACAACATTTGAAGTTGTTATTTTGTCGGCGAGGACAGGAGCTCCACCCCACTGTTTGGACAACTGCTTTCACATTTTAACTTGGTGAGAAAAAACACATTTCTGATTTGCAACACTTAGGGAACATGTTTATTGTCTTTGCGACTATGAAAAAACACGCACAATTAAAACAAATGAATATTTCAGTGGTGGAGCAGATCAAGAGCATAAAATGTGAAATGTTCTGGCCCTAAGTAGCATAGGCTAATGGCGATTTTTAAACTAGCAGACCATGGTCAATGTCTCTCATTCATCACTGAGGGGGAGCACGGGTGCACTGTGCTAAACGCAATTACTGTTGCACATTATGTGGGCTATTCCTGTATTGTAATAAAATTAGCCAGAAATGCTTTTTGTCTTTTCTAATGCAGCTCCATGGTAACCAGTGGATGGTCATAATGCAACACACTGTCCCGATCTGTGCCAGCTGTCAGAGTTTGACAACCCTAGCTGGCAAGGCGAATTGGAGGAAACTACATTTCTTTCAATAAATTATGTGGCTCTGACCTGCTCAACCATTGTGCAATTTAACATGGACGTAATAAAGCCTGAGATGTCCTGATGTACTGTATACTCATTTTGGTGATTCGGCTTTATTGTTTGACAAAATAACAATGGCTTAATCACCAAGACAAAGATCTTCTTTCTGCCAAAGGTCCCGCTTATTATTATGCTGCCCATCTTAAAATTTTCTGAGATTATATGGGACAGGCAGGAAATTCAATTCAGCATATTCTATATTTCTTGCGCTACAGGAAAGAAAAAAAATCTAAAGACAGAGCTGATCATAAAATTAAAACGCTCCACAACGGTAGCATTTAGAAAGACGCAGCTCTTTTTAACGGGCGGACTGCAATTAGACTCAATCTGTTTAACAATTCTTAAAGATTCATTAATAAGTAATCATCATCGTAATTACTATTTTGAAAGTACAGAAAGAAAATAATTCCTCGAACCACTAGAGATCAAATTTGGGCTTAAATATTTTAGTTTATTTTGTGGAATATCTGCAAAAGCAGCCGGAAAAACTTGGTGTTTGGTCCATTTGACCCATAAATACTAGAGGACGCTGATTTATCTACTGATAGAATTTATTCGACCGAAATCAAAGAGGCATTTGTACACAGACATTTTCCCTACGTGATTATACTGAAGAATTTGTGCCAGCCAGCAACAACATTTATGTTGTCTGGTAGATAACTTATTAGGCAAAATGACAATGATTTATGGAATTACATGGTTAATTAAATATCGCTTACAGCTAAAATGACTCTGTAAACTTGTTCTTGTCTGTACCTTTTGGCAATTTACCTCTTCCAGATAAAACAAAAAGACTACAGTCTTCGCTTCACGAGGACAATAGCAGACATATACAGTCATCCGTGTATTATTTAGGACTTGTTCTCTTCATTGCGCGGTGTCCTGGTTGCACTGAATGGTCATAATCATTTTATTGATCGTTGACATTGTTACTGGCGCTCGTGTCAACGGGCCCCATTGTCTGTAAAGGTCAGAAGGTGAGCTAATTACGCTTTTTTTTTTACTGTCGAAAAAAATGGCTTTGTCTTCACTAACACTAACGAAGAACTGCAACAGAAGGTTTTCTTTTTCTTTCTTTTTTTTTAGAGGATGTTACCTGAATCAAAACTGTTTGTTTTTCTGCAAAAGGACCTCACAAAGCAATTAAATGAGATGTTTGTCTGATATCAAATACAACAGGTTTTCCCATTAAAACCTTTGAAACTAATCTCCCCCCGCTGAGAACACTTGTCTCTCCTTGTGGCATGGCTAGGAATCAGCAGTGAGAGATAAATAAATGGCCTTTAAAAAAACATTGGCCCTCTTGTCAAGACACATAGCCACTCAAGAGCAGCAACACTCCACATGTCAACTCATTCTCTTCCCATTTCCTCTGCGCTCTTTGCTCCATCCTGTCTAATGAAGAAGAGGGGCTGCAATCCCACAGGGCTAAGCGCAGCTCTGTCATCCCTGAGTGTTGTTTTCCCTTTGGACAGCCCAGTCACTGTCCACTATCGAATGTAATACTCACCAATCAGGATTCATTACAACACCAAATGTATGAATGAGCTGCCCACTGCAAGAAGACCCGCAACTAACACAGAACTGGCCGGGAGAAGAAATAGGCCTCTCAGGGACCCCCACCAAACTAAATTGGATTGCCTATACGGCCCACAGATGTGAGAGAAGTCGAGAAAAACAATGGAGCAGAAAATAAATACCCCAAAGCCACAATGATGACTCCACTTGGTAAACTAACACAGTATTGATCGTCTTCTTTTTTGTTTGTTTAGAAAAGCCTCATCCCTGCTAATAGCTGTCTGAGAGTGTAATCTCTCCCTTGTCCTCCCCCTCCTCTCCTCCCCTCCACATTCTCTATTATGTGGCTCCTTTCAGTGTGTCTCAAATAGTTTAGGTTCAGTGTCGCACTGGGGTACGGGGCATGGGACTGGGGACCAATTGTTTGCTAATGTTGACACCTGCCAGAGCAGGCTTGGTCTATTTGGGGCCCGCCAAGCTGCAAACTGGATGCTCCCCCTCTTTAGCGAGATTAAGTGTGGGTTGCTGGGGTCACAAATCACTGGACTCCCTCTGATGTTGCGAGGCACAGAGCCAGCAACTGAGAAGACTAAAGAGAAAGCTGGAGAGGGAGGGACAGAGGAGGGAAGAAGGATAAAGAGTGACAGTCTATTGTTTACTGAAAAGGAGAAGAATAATGTATCTTCTTGAGGGTGCGTAACCAGTGCGCCCCATTAAAAAAGACAAAAAAAAAACACAAAAAAACCCCAACACATCGACTGTGAATCCACGTCGCCGTCCTGAAGGATACAACAGATTTCTGTCTTGCTTTCTGCTTCTTTTTAGGCGCATAAATGACGAGGAAGATTTGAAAAGCTTTTTGGTCAAAAATTCAGCATTAAACACGAAACAGCAACTGTCACACTTGTGCTCGTGGTCTCCACATAACAGCCTCCAATTTCCACACCAAAATATAGCATTAGTAGTAGAAGAAAATATGATACAGGCAGTGCATTAAAACATCTGCTTTTATGATGCTTCACAGACTTTCTCCGTTTGAATTTTGCCAAATACGAAGCCGATAAAATGACAGAGAGTAAATATAGACGAATGCATGACGTGCTCTGATTCTATACGAGACTAAATTATATTTTCAGAGAAAAGCCTGAGAGTGTTCATTATATCTCCTCTTAAGTTTTTTTTTTTTTGTTTTTTTTTTTAAAACACAAATATAGTGTAAAGCCCAAGAAAAAAACAGCATGACACGGCCCAGCGTCTCCTCCCCCTTCCTTTGCAGATGTACATTAATGCAAAAAAGCAGAGATCTGAGCTGCAGCAGAAGCACCCTCTCTCCCTTTAAAACTGCTGCTGTCCAGCCTGATCGTGTCAGTTTGAAGGCCCTATTCAAAAGTATTCATGCATCTGCCTTTGAGGCACAATAGCAGCTAGTTTATAAACTGTCTGCCCAGGCACCCAAAGGCTTTAGTTCTTATTGTTTTCAGTCCCTTAATAAACTTTTTGGAGGAGTTCATCAACTTGCCTGAATAGCCTATGCAGCAAGTCTCAAGACAGAAAATAACAGAAGGGCCTTTTCTCCTCCCTCTTCTTTCTCTCTTCCTTTTCTAGTGGCTGTTCATCTAACAATGGTTAGAGTAGGCTGTCAGACATCACAGGGCTTTTTGTATCAATAGTAGAGAAAAAGTATCAAATAAAAAGAGAATACATCCCTTAAACTGAGAATGGTAGACAATTGCATTTTTCGGATTCGCACAGAGCAACATAACAAGTTAGAAAATGATATACATGAATACAATTTGCAGGAATGTAGAGAGCGGTAGTGTACAATAAGTTAATAAAATACTTGAATGAAAATTTTCAAATGACTTTTTAAAAAATTACAATACAGGTGAGAAAACAGTAAACATTTTCTAGCTCTTCTTAAAACATCTTTTTAATGTTTTTTTGCGGACACCTGTTAGACAGGCAGCACAAATGACGGATGCAATAAAATGTAATTTTGGCTGTAAGCCATTAATCCACTGTTATACCTTTAAACTCTGTGGAAAAAAAAAAAAAATTAGCCAAACTTAAAAGTCTTTAATAGATGTCTGCTCTAATTAATTTCATACCTAATTAAAACAAGGCTACAGTCCACGCAGGCTGGCCTGTTTAGCCCGCTGGATGGCCATAATTGAAGTAGCCTAATAGCGGAAAAAAGCCTGCTTAGAAATAAAAGCCCGCAGCGGTCCAATTCAACAACATCACCATCCAACCACGCTGCACCCCGCCACCCCCTCCCACCCCCATCTGACCCACAAAGGCCTTATTGGTTGCCCCGGACCAACCACCTACTGTTTCCCACCGATGCACTCGGTGCGTTTTAACACCCTAATTAGATGTGACAAGTTCAACGAGCTGGTTTCAGAGGAGGAAAAGCTGGTCAGGTTATGATTTCCGAGTCAGACTCACAGGGGAATCTGTGGACAGCTGATTCCTGTCAGCCTCATTCATCTTCTTCCAGCCAATTAAACTTTACTGCTAACAAAGCGGGCAATTTAGCGACTGCATTAAAGGCCTGGAGTGAAATGTAAATGTTTGAGGCAGCGACGGCACTGGTAGCACTGTAATAATAATAATAATAATAATAATAATAATAATAATAAATGTTCCTCATATTTAGGAAATTAATTTTTCTAAATAATCTGAAGAAAATATTTAACTTTAAAACATAACAGCTGATTGGATTTTTTTTCTTTTTTTTTTTACATTTTTACATAAACTACAAGTATAAAACTATGAAGTTGTCTTCTGCCTCAAAGTTCCAATCCACGCACCTTCTGACGGCGTGATCCACGTGTGACGGCTGTGTGTGTGTGAGAGAGAGAGAGGGAAAAGGAAACTCAAACTTCAACAAAGAGAGAAGATGAAAGATTGAGATTTGCTATTTATTTTGGACTGCAGCCCTGCGGGCACTGCGCACAGCCCTATAGTGAAAATTGGCAGAATAAAACACAGACAGAAATGAGAGACGCGGTGAAGCTCCCTACTGTTGTGACAGGATACCTGGAGGGCAACGCTTCCTCTTTAATTTGTCTCGTATGGTTTGAGACCCCCAACCAGACATTCAATCCTCAGAGTCTGCATAAGCCTACTGAATTTAATTCTCGATGGTGAAATTATATGCTATAATTAAATATCATATCATTTAAAATGCTCTGTGGCATAGAGCATCTTATCAACTTGGTCTTCCTCGGCTTCTTCGTTGTTATCACATTAATAGTAACAACATCTAAAATGGGCCTATCAGCATTTGTGGGAAAATTGCAGGCTAAACAAAGGGCACCTATGGGCTTACAGCTTATATTCTGATATTTTCGAGCAGGAAATGTTAACCTTGAAATGCTACTATCTGCGGCTAACAATGTGTGATCATAACCCCATAAATGAGGGGAGAAATTGAATCCTTTTAAGTTATTAAGCAGGAAAGGATTATAAACTCGTCTTTATAAATGAGCTAGAAATCCCCATGTCTTCCTCTGTACACTTTTAAATTTCCCACAAGAAGCTGGAGAGGAAAGATTGCCCCTTTTCAAGAGCCCCACAAGAGATGGAAAAACCATTTTTGTGCCCAGATAGGGAGTCGTCCCACATGGTAAGCGCCACTTTAATTAATAGACAGCCTTGAGAGGTATCACTGTCAGCCTGGATAATGGTGGCATAGCCAGTGTTTGTGCTTCCATGAATATTTCTGATGTGATCAAAGTAAAATGCCCGCGCAGAATGAATTTAAGCCTACTCCGTTTTTTTTTTTTTTTTTTTTTTTTATTTAGCCTAATGCTTTCGACACTTAAAGCTCCTGACACTGAAACGTCTCTCCGGTCTGCTGCCACAACTGCTGGTAGGCCTACAAGCTTAAACTGCACTCCTTGAAATTGATGCATTACTCATTACTAATAAGCAGTGGGTTTTCGTGTTATTATGTTGCACGGTACGTTACCTTGCTGGAACCAATAGGGTAATTTGTTACCCTATATAGCCTAACATTTACCATCAAGTATCGCGATATATCATTAACAACAGTTTTTCTGAATTTGAAATACATTTAGAAGACACGCTGTCTGTCAAATGCAAAAAAAAAAAACGACGTTCCTTGCCGTCGTGTAGATTTACACCAAACGACTAAAATGTCCAGCCTATAATTTATACAGAGCATACTTGTCAAGCACAATAGTCGGAATAACATTAAAGTGATGGACCTACTGACTGAAACTATTAAACTGTAAAAACATATTTTTTTAAAATATTCCACAAACAAAGAAATGTCAGCAATTTCAACTTCACCTGCGCAAAAGGATCTATTTTATATATTTTTTAAGATTAATCCTTATCACTGGACAAATGTAACATAAACCACCGTTACTGTCACTGGCGAAGATGCTAAAAAAAAAAAAATTATCACTGTTTAATAAGGGGGAGAAAAAAAAGGAACATTTTGAATATGTCGAGAGGAACGTCGAGAAGTATATAAACGAAAACGCTTTTAAACTTAAAAAAATGTCCACAATAGCCCTTTTTAAAAACAGGCTCCATCAAATGCAATTACAGTTTAGCTAAAAATCAAATATGAATTATGTTTAAATTCCCATAGAGTTTTATTATTATTATTATTATTATTATTATTATTATTATTATTATTATTATTATTATTATTATTATTATTATTATTATTATGCGGTGTCTTTCAGCTCCTGCCCCCTTTATAAGAAATGTAGGCCTACCGATGTAAATTCCAGTGAAATGTGGCTTGAGTGGCTGCGGGGACAGGGGAGGTTAATCCGAGTTTAATGCAGTGAAGCACAGCGCAGGGTCTGGGCTATGATGGGTATGTTATCTCTGCCCAACATTTGGGTCTCCCTCAATTTCCACCCAGCCAAATAGCTGCGAGAAAGTGCAGATGGAGTCACTCTCAATGCCTGAGGAAAAAACGTTATTAATAGCTAAATAACTTCCCCATACTTTCACTGAATCTCTCTCACACACTGTTCCAGATGGATTTGTTTGAAGTGGTCTCTCGCTTCATTCCCCTGTCCTTCTCATTCAGCACGGCTTTAGACCCGAAATATAGCTACATTATATTACCATACACTTAGAAACTGTGCGTGAGTGCAAGTTGGTGTGCGCCCGTGCGTGCGCGCGCGCGCGCCCGTGTGTTTGTGACGTGGAAAGCGCGGAAAGGGCACCTTTTGCACACTTTTCATCCCGGTTTCCGTTGGTAAGAGCAGAACTGATTATATTTGTGTTCCTTTGTTTTTTTTGTTTTTTTTTTGAGAAATAATGGAGTAAGGAACACTGCAAAATATTTTTTGCGCAATTGTTCAACGTATTACGTTAATTGACGGCAAATCATTACAGGGATATGACAATACACAGTAAGAAATGGACAAAGTGCGATCCTGGAGTAAATCATTTCCCCAAAAATGTTTCACAGCCAAGTGAGGGTCAGTTTACGCCTCATATTAAGTTACCGGTGCATCACAAATGAAACACCTTTTGGTCAAACCTGCTGGATTTCTGGGTTGTCTGACTTCCTCACTCCTCTCCGCTGCTCTGTCACTTTCCCTCTCTAATGCTCGGAAATAATCCCACCTGGCATCTGTTTAATTAGATTGAGCAGCTCAGGTAATCCTGCGATTTGCTGAAGTGTCCATCGCCTGTCGCCAGCTCATCTGACGGTCAGGTTGGTTGCCTCAGTGTAGCAGATGGACGCCGGACAGCTCATACACCTTCTCGTTCTGACCGGTGTAGAGGCGCAAAACAAAAGGATGACCACGTTTGCACAGATGCAGTGCAACCTCTCACCCATTTCTTGCGCGCATTTAACTTTGGCATAGAATTTAACAACCGCACACGACCACTGCGGTGCGCACATTGGATGAGAAACTTGCAAATGCACAAACAGAATGGTGGGTGGATCAGGAATTACGCTCGGTGATCAGTAGACAGACAATTATCAGAATTTTCAAAAGGCCCATGGCAGCTTATAAAAAGGTGGAACTATTTTCGGTGCCTTAAATCCAAGTTTTGGTTGAGTTATTTTAGACTACACCCTTCTAAGAAATAACGACTGGAGAACATTGTGCAAACAAAACAAATTTTGCAAATTTGTAATAGAGTTAGCAGTTTAAATACACATTTTAATAAAGTTAGATTAGAGCTGGGATAAATCCGTGATGTAACCTCTGAGAAAATCAAATACACGAACCTAATAAACAAATAGATAAATAAATAAAGTCTTAAAATCTGGATAAGTAAACGAAAAAAAAAAAAAAAAATCTCATGAATTTTGTGCCCAGGGCGAGCCACTGTGAGCTCCGCTCTGAGATGAAAGTGAAAAGAAATAAAAGGCTCTATTTAATCTGCTTTAAAACCCCTCTCCACATAAGGGCTATGCTTCAAACTCGGAGAGTGAGGGGCTGATTGGGGATAAATACATTTCTTACCATGCCTGCGAGCTATTACACCCGGCACGAACACAGCCACCTATTCAGCAAGCATCGTTTCCAGTGCTTACTCTAATAAGTATTAACATTATTAAATGCCATCCGGATGCCGGTAGTCTAAACTGCATTACACAGAGGGTGCGTCTCTTTTTATAGCTATGTAATTCAGTTCCAATTTAAAACACAAGCAGCGCTAAGAAAAGACAGAAACGTTATTGCATCTTGGATACTTTGTACCAACAGCAGCAAAATCAACATTACGGCATCGGTAATATGGTTAATAAACTAATACAGTTCGCACACCACTATACATTTTCCAGTAAACGTGTCCTCGGTTTTACGCGGCGTGGGTTGTGCGTAACGACCAGATTCTCCGAAAATGTTGCTCATTTGCAGCCAGCAGGGTTTACAAAGCGTCTACATGGACACCGGAGATATTTGCAACAAAATGGTGACATTTTTCTTATAACATTAACGCGTGGTATGACAGAAAAAATGAGAACGTTTTCACGCTATCAACTTATTCTGCTCCAACGGGCCATTATATAAAATTACAAAACTATCTACCAGCGGGGCGCACTGAATAATTCATCTCCTTTTATGTGTCTCCTTGCCCTTTGTCCAAAGTTTTCTCTCTCTTTTACCAGATTTTTTGAATGAGAATGGACGGGTCCATACTCTCCTTTTCGCTGCCCTGCTTTCCAGGATTTGCTTTTGTACCTCAAACTCTTCACTTTAGAAAAGCGTCAATGGAGGGGAGGTTTTGCTCGTGAAGTTCATCTTCAAGTTTGAAAAACTTATGGCAGAAAAAAAAAGGGTCTTTTGTGAATCCTTATCTAAACCCTATTCACACATGTTTGATCATCAAAAGGGCCAACCTTTATGTCGTTTGTAGAGGTTTGAAGGCTGTGTATTTTCGCTTCATGGCCAAGGAAAAATAAAAACACTAAATAAAAAGACACACACACAAAAAAACAAAAAAAAAACACAAAAAAAAATCTATTGCAAGTCAAATTAGGCGTCACCTCGGCGTGTTAAAGAGCATAAAGGTTCACAAATAAATAAATAATCCTCCTTTTAATTTAAAGTTTTATATTGACCCATGTGCTCTTTCTAAACTATAATATTATATGAACGTGCAAAGGTATAATTATAATCCATAAAATATCTTACAATCATACTATGAACCGAAACAGCCAACAATACTTCTTTAAGGTTATCATGAGCTTGTAAACACTATTGACAAACACTGACAGCTCATACCTGCATCAATGCTTTATTTTTTTTCCCCTCCTTGCAGCATTACTAATAGAGCAAATAATATTCCGAACATTGATTTCCACTTTAACTGACAAGTGGTGAAATGTCAGTGAACTGACATCGATTGTGAAATGGGTCAACTGTCAGCTGTCGTTTAGAGGTCGTTAAATGAATGAATGAATGAATGGATGAGGAGGAATTCGCTACACAAATTAATTTTCTGCAGTTAAATACCTTCTGCCAAGGCTCTCATAAATAATTGAGTGAATGAACAACTGCTGGCTCGGAGTTAAAAGCAGGAATAAATTCTCTGCGTTTAGCAGCAAGCTCCGATGTGGGGCAATTTCCCAAGAGGACGAAAGTAGGAAGTCTATTTAAAACATTTGCTTCCTGCTTACAAGGTTGTAATTACCTCTACATAATAATAATAATAATAATAATAATAATGATAATAATAATAATACTTCAGACATACAAGTTATTAACGACAAAAGGAGTTACAGG
>JAPQRN010000021.1:12004038-12019959 GCA_037367275.1 Coranthus polyacanthus
ATAATAATAATAATAATAATGATAATAATAATAATACTTCAGACATACAAGTTATTAACGACAAAAGGAGTTACAGGGCCATATATATATTTTCTGCTGTTAACTTACATTTATCACCGAGGATGCCATCGATGCTATGCTTTGTTTTCTTTTCTCCATCTTCATCCTTCTTATCACAGTCATCCTCGTCATCTTTTTTGCCAAATCGGGCCCTCAAAACGCGGCTGATGGAGCTCACTAATGGCAACAAAAAGGTAAATGGGTGATTAGCCCTAAAACCCATAAAAGAACCATAGTAATCCTATAATACATTTTTAGAAGGATCCTATACAAATATAGCACAGAAAAAAAGTTTTTTTTTTTTTTTTTATAAAAAGAAGCTACGCTGGAAAAAAAAAAGAGTCTAAATTAACATCTGCATATAGGAGACAAATGTAACTTCAAATACAGTGATTTAAATTGGCTATTGAGAACCAGAGGCACTTTTCCCACACAGCAATATTATAGGCTGATTTTTCTGGGTCAAACAGCTGTAGGTCTGCTTCCTGCTACACTGAAACATTTTATTATCAGTAACTGGGGCTTAAAACATGTCGGATTCATAGTGGTGTTCAGAGTGGGCTGCAGTGTTCGCTCGTAATAAGGAAAAAAAGTGCAGCTTACCAGATGAAGCCTCACCTGAAGGAACTGTGCTTCTGTCGCACACCCCGTCCTTCAGCAGCTTATCCCGGATCTCCCAGCTGAACATACCCGGGTTTTCTCTCTTGTACTCCTCGATCCTCTTCTCAACGTCAGGAGTTGCCACCTGCTTTAGGTTTGAAGAAGTGTTGCACGGAGGGAAAAAAAAAACAAAACAAAAAAAAAAATAATAAAAAAAAAAACAAAACAGACAGACAGGGGGAGAAAAAAAAGAAGAAATTTTAGATAGATTTAATTGAGACGAGACGAATAAAAGGAGCTACTGTGACCCCGGTGCAGCGCAATTATAGAAAACAATTACAGAAATAAAATGTAATATAATAGTAAAATGTATATATTGTATAGAAACAGAAAAAGGGGAAAGCGTCAAATAGTAAAAGCACTATAACTCAAATATCACAGTTTATGATACAGGCAGACTACACATAAAAATAAATATTGTGGAAAAAAAAGATTGAAATAGATATAATTTTGTGTTGAAAATTTAATTTAAAAAAAATCTTGTTATCATAAATGCATAATGCATCACCAGACAGAATTTATATGATGATTTTGTACGTATTTAATTTGTGTGCTTTTGACCAAATATTATATCACATTATATTACATTATATTGATTATTTAAGTCATATTTCAGAAAAAAAAAAAAAATCAGCTACAAAGTTTGTTAGAGCAAAAAAGGCCTCGTGTCTACAGGTGGGGTGATATTAAATGAAGCTACCCTTCACAAATACCATTCCATTTATTATTATCGTTATTATTATTATTGTTGTTATTATTATTATTACTCTTCAACACCTTTTCGTTGAATGTTTGTTCGTCAGTGGTACCACTGCATCCTAATTGGGCTCCGTCAGGTGTCACAGAGCTCGTGCCCCCCTGTCGCCCATCTGACACCCTTCCTCGTGCTGCTGTGACACAACACCCCGTTCACGGATCCCACTCACCCTGGGCTTGCTGCCTCCTATGGCCCCTGGACGAATCGAGCCGGTCTCTTGGTACCGGCAGAGGATCTTGGAGACGCAGCCGTGAGAAACTCGCAGTTGTCGCGAGATTACACAGGGTCGGATGCCGTGGTGGGCCATCTCCACTATCTTGTGTCGGATGTGATTTGGCAGGGGCCTCCCGTTGATGAACACGCCGCCAAGCTGGTTCACCCTACCCTGGCCCAGGGGGGTTGATACTGCACCGCAAACAATACAAGTCTCAACAACAACAAAAATAACAACACACTCTTCTCATTTACGTCCCCTGGAGATACACGAAGGTGCAATTTAGCCCGTGATAAAATCAAACGGTGCCATGTTTGCCGTGTTACTGACTTTTAATGGGACGCAGTTTACAGACATTATCATATTATACATTTTCAAGAGAGCGTCGTGCCAAATTCATCCCGCGTCATGTCTGGCTGACAGGATGTATCCGAGGCACTTCACTATCCAATTTCACATTCAAGAGAACCTAAAGAGGGTGACACTTCCCACCTTGATTATTCCTAGTCATGCTGTACAAATATTGATGTGATCCTTTGAGCCATCTCTTTGCTGTGTGTATTATTGCCACTTCCAGCAGCAGGACACTTGAACAAATCCCGGAGCTTGAGTAACTTGCAAGCTACGTGGTTTTGTACATTTCAGTCCAGGGCACTTGAGCACGAACTGGGTGTAATGGGAAAACTGTTTCCATAAATGCATGCAAATACAAAGTGATCTTTTTTCCGCCCATATGTTCAGACAACTTGAGTGTAGGCGTCGTGGTTGAAAAAAAAAAAAATTACCAATTAGATTGCTTTTTTTTTGTGCGCAAAAGTTACACAATTAAAAATGTCCCTTAAGTATTTTCTAGAAAACATTTGCTTGTTCGGTGATGTAATTTATTATAAATGGAAATGACGGTCAGGTTGGGTGTAAATTTTGTATGAAGGATAATTTACAATGAAATAAATAAAAAGGGCCTATTATTATTATTATTATTATTATTGTCACTGCACTTAGAGTATTCGTGTATGTCATGCATATAAAAACACTGAAGGAAATAAATTATAAAATAAAACCATTAGTGATACAGATATTTAATGTCCACGCTGTATAAGCAGAAAACCTGGATTTCAAATGAATACACTCTAAACATACGAATGCACAAAAAAAAAAAAAGAAAAACAAAACAAACACACGAACACGAGCTTTTGGAGAATATGCAAAACAAGCATGCCTTTCTAAAATTTTAAATGAAATGTGATCAGACTTGAGCTTGTTAACTTTAATCGTCTCTGACTGGAGGTCATATTTGTTCACCCACCTTTTTATTTCCCAGCGTGTCGTCAGTAACAGACTGCGCTCAGTGTGAATATCACTCTACAAGCTGACAGAGAGGTGCACTGATGCGTTTTGTCACAGCACAAGTTCAAACAGATGTTGTCTTTCTTACCTTCCAGAGGGAAGCCGGTTCGGGGGTAGTTCTGGCCTGGCGCAGGGCGCACCATTCGAGGCACTGTTCCTGGTAAAGTAGCCATCATGTAGCTACTCAAGACACCAAATCAGACTCTCGGAACCTGCTAAATCTCACAAAGTCCAAGTCAAAACCGGAATGTCTTCAAAAATGCTCAAGAAGCTGCACAGTCTGCTGTCAAATCCCAATCCCAGGCGGAGAAATTGGACAAGCCCGTCCACCGGGGGAAAATAACTGATGCAAAATAAAAAAAAAAAATAAAATAAAAAAAATAAAAATAAAAACGGCGACAACAAATAAAAATTACTACCCCCGTTAAACAGGGACGTCTGCAAAAATGGATGTGTTGCACTTGGAGTTAATTGTATTAGAGTTGGAAAATGCACTGTTATTCTTTTCCCTTGGTGTCGTTTGGGTTCAGTATAATGTCTGCTAGCTGGCTGGAAGTAGTTTAAGTGGCCAACTTTCGTGCATGTCGTAAGAGGAGACAGCCGAGCGCTCCCATAGGCTCCCCGGCCTTTCTTTTATGGATGAAAGAGAGTGGGTTTAGCCAGGAGCCGACCGACCAATCAGAGCAACACATTTCACTTTTAATTCACTGCTGCCTCCCTCCCTCTTAAAAACCAGTTCAAAAATATCATATCTGAATGCTATTCCAAATCCACTCTTTTCAGAAAGTGTCTGTGCTTCTGTGACATTCCGCTCCTCACACGTGTAGAAAACTAATGCTTTAAAAAGGACGCGATCGGTGCTTTCTTTCTTTCTTTCTTTCTTTCTTTCTTTCTTTCTTTCTTTCTTTCTTTCTTTCTTTCTTTCTCCGATTAAAATCAATACAATAAACAATATATTGACATGTATGGCAGCAACAGCAAATGTATAAAATTCGAACAGAGAAGCCAAGATATTACATTTATTTCCTACATTATTTTTTTTTTTTTTACCCGTAAATATATATATATATATATTAATATAAATATATTAATAATTCGCGCGTCATTCTTTGGGGGATATCTGAATGAAGTGACTGAAACAATGCGAAATAAAACTTAAACGTAAACGTGTTTAACAAAAGTCACTGCGGTTCTTAGGTTCACACGCATCGCTCCGTGTGAATAATAAAAAAAAAAGAAATTAAATAAATAAATAAATAAATAAGTGACTGGGCCAAAATAAGTGAGTCGGGGATTGACGGTGTGCTTTGTGAGAGCAGCTCTGCGGAGGTCAGCCTATAAGGCGCGTTTGGCTTGTTAACCTTTCTATTAAGTAAATGTGCGCAGCGTGAGCATCTAAATCGCTCCTATAGCTCGTGTGGTAATTACAACATTTGGATCGACCCGCTATTGATGACAACAGGTTGACTTGGCCCCCGAGTACACACAAGAGTAATTGCTTAAAGGTAATTGTTGTAAAAAAAAAAAAATATATAAAAAAAATAATGCGCTACTATTAAACTCTAATAATAAAAAAAAGAGCACATATGGCAGAAAAGAAGAGGTGCATGTGTCAACTCTGTGGGCCCACCGTGCATATAAAATCGTGTGACAATTGCCGTGGAAAACACTCCTGGTGGAAGGCAATTTCACAAATAATTTTAGCAACAATTAGGGAGTGTGGAGGGGTGAAATGGCGATTTCACATGCAGATGTGCCGGTGGGAAGGATCTGGTACCCTGCCGAATAGCTATGACCCTCACTCTCCCGCTTTGGTTTGCTTCACATGGGACAGAGAAGCACAAAGAGACAGCCTCACCCTCCTGGGAAGGCGCAAAGAGCACTGGATTAAGTCAAGCATCAATCACGCCAAATCCAAACAATAGCACATTTCTCTTATGGAAAGCATACAATGTGTTTTTTAAACAAACATTTCACCCCTCTGTTTCTCTCTCTGGAGCCAACAGGCTACAGCAGGTATGTTTTTGAAATCACACAGACACGCAGATAAAGACAAATAATCCCCGTACCCTGCAAATATCACTGGTCCTCCACCAGGTCTTGTCTCTGTTTTCCTAATCATTAATAGCCTCGTATTCATTTGTTATGCATCTGTTGATAATTACACACCTAACAAAGAGCTTGCACAAATTTGTTTTATTTACATTGCTATGAATTTATATGTGACATGATTTATTTTTTCTTATTTTTATTTTTTTTTTTACCTGTAGTCCAAGGCTTTGGGGTTAAAATACTGGTAGTATAGTCTGCACATTCTAATGTTTTCATTTATTTTTTCTTATTTCAAATATATTGATCTATGATCTGCTGTTAAAATTTCCATCCAGAGTGATTTGCCAGATTTCCACTCCTGACATGCAGGAGATGGAAAGAATAACAACAACATTTATGAAATAAAAACAACTTTAGAGTAAAAAGAGAAAGAAAAACACAAGAACTGCACTTTATTGTTCAGTTGTTTGTGCCACATTGGAAAACGGTTAAATGAACAATTGCTTTGCTTGCGGTGAACAGAATCAAGTGTTTAGCTGCGCTGAAACAAAAAGAAGTAATTGCAGCCTCTTTCTGAAAAGTTTTTATAGCTTAAGCCGGTTTTACTTTAATAAGGCATTTATTAGGCCGTCGGTTTCAACCTTGCAATAGCTTGTAATCTGTCTGAGTTTTTGAGTTTTATGTTTAGGATTGCAATCTTCTCCAAGTATTGCAGGGGCAAGGAGTTGCCATAAAGTTGGTGCTCTCGTGTCCACTAGTGGGCGACTACTGCTACACACTTCCATCAGTTCATTTATGTTAAAAAAAAAAAGACAAAATCCATGTTGGACACATTCACACGACCTTATCTTGCTTCAAACAACAGTTTTGTCGTCTTGTGTGTGCATTATGTTATGGTACTGAAAGATTATCTGACCCCGACTGGCATCTGAAACAACCCTCGTCACACCGTAAACTGCATTTAGCCTGCTTTATTCTGCAGGGTTCAGCTCAGCGTCTGGCTCATATAAGTAACTCTGTCACTTAAGTTTCCTCTCAGCTGCAGCAGACAGAAAAACACCTCCTCTCTCACGATAAAGTCTCCAATCTTATCTTGATCAGGACCGCTCTTCAAACACTTTCCTACATAGCCTCTCATTATTTGTGTTATGGCAATTACCAAAGTTTCTTTTTTGCTCGTAGGTGAACACTTTTTTTCCTCTCCTATCTACATGTATTTTCTCTATACACAATGTTTAGTTATTCATACTGAGCCGCACAAAGAGAAAACATCTTTGATGAGAGGCATTGCCAATTTAGGTTTTTTATCTTTTTAGAGCTGAACAAAGGAGAGAAGTTCAGGCATTAAGTGTATAGAAATATTATTTTTACTAAAACGTTACCAGTGCTTTAACTTCCAGAAGGATTTAGTCAGAAATGCAGCCAAACAACTTATCAGAGATCAGTTAAATACAGCATATTAAGATGATTTATTTTACGACATGTGTAGTACAGGATGACATTGTCCCCATCCTCAGAGCACCAGGGCTCGACTGAATGAATGAAAATGAAATGAATGAAATGCGACGGCCTCTACAGTCACCAGATTTCAACCAAACTGAATAAATATGGGAGATTTTGCACCGATGTGTTCGACAGACCATCATCAAAACTAACAGAACAACTTGTAGTAAAATCACCTTAAAACACTTTATGTTGGTTTTCAACTTGTGACTCGTCTGTGTGTAGAATAATCTACAAATCAAAATAAACGCCATTTCTAATTTTGTACTATTTGCACCTTCAATTGGAAATTGATAGTCGGTTATAATACTTAAAGGTAAAAAAACGGGACATTTAACAGATATATTGCACAGCTGAGATTTTTAACAAACCCAAAGCACAGCAGACAATCAGACAATGCTCTTTAAACATGAACTAATTCAGTAGCTTCATGAAGCTTTTTTATGATGGCTGGTCTCACTTGTGTTGATCGTGAGAGTATATTGTGCGCAAAATCTGCATGTGTGTAACATAACAATGATAAACTGCTGCCCAGATATTTTAAGGAGGAAGTTATCGAGTGTGTTGAGCCCTGATTTTTTTTCAACGGTATGAAGATGACGATATTCTAATTATTCTATATTATATACGTTATAAACTCTAAATATTGCGACGGTTTCTGGATGTGCGGCGCTCTGCTTTAACAATGACAAGTTCTGCACTACCATCACAGGCTTTAACTTGTTGAAACATTTTCCCATCTGCTTAGCATTACCCAAAAGTGTAATCACTTCCTTACGGGAATTATTTTATCATGATAGAGAGAGCGTATAAAATACACTCATAGGCAGAGACTAGTGACAAGCTTACTTTGTGTTGTAACTTTGATTCAGGAAAGGTGGCTTTAGATATTCATCTTGTTATGTGTGGCACAGAAAGGAGCCCTGAACAGGCATTCGGGGTCTGACGAAACGATATTTGGTTAAAGGGAGAGCAAGAACACCGGCATTCCTCACCCTCATTTGGAAAGAGTTAGTCTACGTTTGAACCTTGTATCAACTCCCACTGTTCAGTCTCCACCTAGCTGATATGGTTGTATACAGTGCATGTAAGAAACACAGTGGTATAATAAAATAAAGTGATGCAAAGGAAAGGCAGCTGGTTTGGAAAATGTAATAAATCCTTAAAAGAACAACAGAGGAATCCATTTTAAACAGCCATGAAGACTCTGCAGCACTGCAGACTGTTTCTGAAATCTTCCTCTACAGCAGAGGTTTTCAGCCCAGGAGAGATCAATCTGTGTGGTCAAGAAGATTAAAGGGATGAAAATGCAAACATTTAGTAAAAGACTTGAAACATTTTTGGGTAGTTTCGCCTTCACAAGGACAGCGAAGATAAGCATTCAATGTACAAAAAATGTCCCTGGCCGGCCTCAAACACAGGACTCATACACATTCTGACACTCTGCTACCACACCGCACCGATACGGGTAAACGTTTCCCTATTCCGACCTCCAAAATCATTCAAATTGAATAAGAGCAGAGAAAAAAAAATACAAACCACTGTTTAGAGCACAAGACATCCCACAGCCTCACTGATTCCTTTGTTGTACTCTCTTCACGAAATGTGTGGTAGAAGAAAGGAACAACAACATATGTTGTGTCGACATCTGACTCTGGAGTCTGAGTTATGACTTGTGGAAACATCTATAACTCAACCAGTGATCAAACACCGCCAAAGGCCCGTCAGAGAAGGCAGGTCTCTCTGGACTTCCAAAGAGGTCAGAGGTAGGAGAGGGAGGACAAACTGGACAAAGGTACCTGACAACAAACCGAAAGATGCTAAAACTGGTAAAAATGAGAACACATCACAGTCATATCAGGCTTAGCTGAGGAGAAGGGGAAATGTTACCACCTTGTTGCAACACCATCAAGAGGCTGATCCGTTCTGCAGAGAGCACAGCTCTGTGGAAATGAGCGGTGTGTGCGGGTGACATTACTCAAACAGGCAGACTCATCTGGACGGGTGCAGGTGGGTGCAGGGGTGGAAGCAGTGGGCTGGGGGTTGATCTGTGGCAGAGTGGGTGACATCCTGTCACTGCTGATTATAGTGTGAATTCTGTGTATCCTAAATAACACCTTCACTTGGCACAAGCACTGCAAACTAGTGATGTGACACTTGTAGATAGAAGTCTGGGAAGAAAGGCAGGGGCTGCAAATTTAGCTTGATCACTAGGGACCAAGTGGAAGACAACAGAAATAGTGGACAAAAGACAGGCAGCACAGAACACGACTTGGAGTATGAAAATAAGCACAATCGCACACTTTAAAGGCAGGAAGGAAGTAACTGGGAAAAAAATAAGTAGAAAATTCAAGGCGCATGACAAAGCGCTGCTGATGGCTGTCGTCTCCTCAGTGTCTCGAGAAGTGCAACAGTGTTCCTTTATCCTCTCTAAACAATATGTTACAAAACCTGTTGTCTGTGTGCCCTGAGGCTCTTATCACCCCACAGCAGAGCTCACCTGTCGTCTTCACTTTAACACAACGCAAAACCAGCGAGGCACCGCTTTCTGTTTTAATGTCACATGAATCACATACTCACTTCACACGCAACAGAGCCTTGTTTCAGAGTTTTAACATACAGCCCGTTTATGTAAGGATGGCGTTGGAGTCGTTAGAGTTTAATATGATGCCTGCTACTCTGAGTTGTGCATAAACAAGGTACCATGTCATAGCCAACCGCTGATCTCGTGTCTTTGATGATTCGCCTCCGACCGCCACAAATGCATCGAGATAATGCAACATTTTAAACGGTGTATAACAAGTCATGGCCGCCTACGATGTCCCTAAGATAAGGCTGCTCCTGGTTTAGTGTCAGTTTGTGCAGAAGAGGGTATCATTACAGATCCACAGGGAGTAATCCCTGTGTTGCTACTCTGTGTTCAATAAACAGGTTACACTAGAAAGATCACAGATCAACAGATTTCCCTAAAGCATGCATGAACATGTCTGAGACGAAATCAGTAAAGAAGCATATTGGAAGAATTTGTCCTTGATGATATTTGTCACTTTCCTCCAAATCCCTTCAAAGATTTGACTAGAGCACAAACAGAGGGCTTTTTTTCTTTGCTAATTAGAACATTATTTATTTGACAAATCACGTCAAATGTAAATGAATGAAAGCTGTGTCCATTACATTAACATTCACCATTCGCAATTCTGCAAGGAGGCAGATTATTTGCAATGTAAAAAATACAGTTGTTAAAACTCCTTTTCATGTTGTAACAACATCACTGGACACTGAAACCTTTAGTGAGTTTGGCTGTAAAGGAATACTGTGGGTTGCTGGCATCATTTTATTACAGTGGCCAGTGTTACAATCCATTTTACACGACCAAGAATGCTCTGTGTGTGTGTGTTGTACTTGTGTGCTTGTGTGAGTGTGAGTGTGTGTGGCATGTGATAGGACCAAAATGCTTGGGTATCACGCTCTGATGTGCATGCCAAATCCACTTGTCCTCTCACACAACCTACCAGTGTGGCTCTGCCGTTTCAGCTCTGCCAGCAGAGGTCTGGGGAGAGCAGCACAGGAAGCAGGGCACGACCTCTTATAGCAGGAATCACAATGTGATGTGCTAACTGAATCGAAGACACGTACTACTTTTAACCAGCTATGGCTTTGCCCTGTCTGCTACGACTGGCTGTTAAATGTCTTGTAATGTAAAGCGAAGACGTGTGTTGGAAAGTTGTTTTTTTAGGCATCTGTATAAAAGTAGCATTCTTAAACGATGGGGTCACATTTGACCTTATTTCTACTTCGGGTTGAAGGAGGACAGCTCAAATGTCAGTGCACATAGAAATTGAATTAAGGACTGATATCAATAGATTAGCTTTGAAACATAGACTTTGACACTGTTTACAAGCACTTCAACTGTTAAAATGCCAGTTATAATCCTGCATAGCACAACTTCTAGTTCAAATGTTGAATGTCCTTGGTTTTCAAAAATAGTGGGACAACTATCTTCTGAATCACAGAGCATGTTTTACAATCAGACTGAATATTTGTCTTTACATACTTTTATAGCTTTTATCTTTTTTTTATTTCTGTAATGTATAATATTGAATTGCATTGTACTGGAATAGGCACTTTCCCTGGAAGTACACGTGATTTGTTTCAGTTAATTTTATTTCACTGTAAGATGGTGAAGGTGAGAAATTTTTATGTCTTTGCCAATGTGTGAAACACACATCTGCATTGGTAAAATAACACTCTTACTACAGAAATAGTGACAAAAGATCCAACAACGGACAGTGAAGCCTGACATCCAATTTGAGAATCAAGACGCAAGAGTTTATCAAATGAATTAAAATAATAATAATAATGATAATAATAATAATAATTGTGTATATTATTCAGTTTTGGTGAGTTTCACCAAACTAGTGATCGAGTCACAATTCACCACATGAGTCTCAATTTCAAAGTACATACGACATTTTTTGCTTTAATCAAGCGGCAGCAAGAGTAGACAAAACTTGAAAAAAGAAAAAGAAAAAAAGTAACAGCAAAAGAAAAAGCTTCTTTGTTAATGAAGATAAAAGTAATGCCTCCATTTTTCATGCTAACACAATTAGTCTCACCACAACCATCTGAAAGATCCTTCCAGAGAAGGGAGATCACTTGACCCCCCATCTGTGACCGAATCCTGCCTTTCCATTAGGTGCTCTCTGCAACCATAACGTCTATCTCTGCAGAAGCTGGACACAGATGCTTAAAAAAGCAGGGGGCATCACAAAGAGCTTACAGACTGGAAGTCACACGGTGCCTATGATTGAAAAGATCCATTATACTGACTATCAGAACTGAGAATCGTGTGCATGCGCTGTTTATTTCAAAAGAGAAACGTTAAACAACATAAAACAGCCATTCGGTTGAAAAATGCACACATTTAAATTACATGCATACTTTCTTTAAACTTCGCGACAGCACAGCATACGCTTGCACTAGACCTGCTCCTGCGGTGTGATATGAAGGTTCTCACTTTGCTTTGAAAAAAATATACAGTTGCTTTCTATTCTGAGTCAGATATTTGGTCAGGGAGAAGAATCCGTCCTGTGAAAACCACTCATCTCCAAAATTTTAAGACAAACTTATGCTTATTTCTGGTTTATTTATGGCTTGGGATATTCTTCCATTCCTTAATCCTAATACACCACACAAAACCCACCAAATTATCTGCAAAGTTAATTATCGCGAAGCTGTAATCGTGGCTCATAAAACTTCAGCAATTTGGTATATGATGAGACAAGATACATGGAGGTGGAGGTTTCAATAATTAAACGTACAGCGCATGTTTGGATAATCTGATTACTGAAGATCCATCTGAAAAACTTCTCATTCAGTAAAACATATTGGTCTGTTGTTTCCCCTGATAATCTACCTTAGAAAATGTATTACATGATGGAGAAATGGTGGTCAAAAGTAAGTAGCATAAAACAGTTTAAGCCGTAAAAGAGGCTGGTGGGATTCAGTGGTTAACACAAAGACCCAGATATAATTCCTGGTGTTATGTTTTTGTGGTGTTTGCATTTTTCACAGACAAGAAATAAGAATCCACCTCAGCTGTGTCTTTCACGTCGTGTTAACATTTCAGGACAGGGGACTCAGAAACATCTCTTCAAGTAATCTGGAAGAAACTCAAGACTTTCCCGTTTGTTCGTGTGAATTCAAACCCCACAAGCCTCAAACGGTCTTTGCTCGTTCTTTCTTACGTAAATATGAAGAACAATCTCAAAAGCCATTTTCAAGAAAACCATATTTCTTTGTCGTTGTTGTTCACAGATACCTACCTAGAATCAAATCAGAACATTTCTGACGTGAGCAAATCAAAATTATACATATGCAGTAAAACAAAGTTCCCCTCTTTACTATCTTCAACAACAAGTCACAAAGTCAACAAAGACACACTCCAGCCCCTGAGACCGTAGAGTAACCCGTGACTCCAAACGTGTTGCTATAACTCATCTTAAAGATGTAGTGAGAGCTGTTTGTAAGTACACAATGTAAGAGAAACCTTTGTGTTTATAAGACATTAGTGGCATCTTCCACATAATCAAATTAAATTCAGACATCTTCAGCTATAATGTCTGGGCCAGACTTCTTGATTTAAAGGAGACTCCTCTGGCTTTTTTCTTAGTAAAATATCTGGTCATCTGAGCGTCTCTAACTGAACTGTCACAGATGATTACAAGAGGAACAACTTGTCTTGGTATCCCAAAGAGCATGGGGTCCTCACGAGAGACAGAGCCACAACTAGAATCAATGTCACTGTTCAGATAATCACGCATTGCTGATTCACCATGTAAGATGCATTTTGTTTGCTGCCTAGCTGTGTAAAGCCTCTATTCATTTTCAGATTTTTCCGGAGAAACATGGTCAACTTAATATTGATGCCTTCCTCTTGAATTTCAGCTCTGGTTGGTGAGAAGAAAGTACTTTGTGTACTGGTGTTAATTTGGTTATTTAAATTATTTCTGAAAAACCAAACTGACAACATTTTGACATCTTTTTAAACTAATAAGCTTGTAATCCTGTTATTCTGTTCAATCAGAGTTGTAAGTGTGTGTGTATAGTGTGATTTGATCAGTCACTTAGATTTGTTTTAAATCATGTATAGTTTACTGGTATACGCTACAATTTTCATATCAGTTATTCAAGACTTTGCGTATTTACTTTTTCATATAATTCCAGTGAAAAATGGTATGATTTCTGCAATGCTGTACATGAAGCCCACACGCATACACGTGTGCGCATGAATATTCAAATGCATTCAAATACATACGAAAACAACAGTACTAAGGCTCAAACAGATTTGACTAGAAGAATGCTTCGCTGTTTTATCTGTTTGCAATCAGTTAGAAATCAGCACTGACTTTATGTATGAAGAGTCACGTCGGGACAGTAGGATATTTTCAGAATTACAAACAAGGCCTCGTCTCTTTTGTGTGTCGTCAATGACCTCTCCTTGCAGAAAACCATGTGTTTGTCACACACAAAGACACGCACATACACACACACACAGGAAAAAACAAGCTTTTCACAACAGGAGTGTGAAATCATCATGTTCCAAGAGGAGAGGAGGGGGGAGTCGGGCCTCCAGTGGGCAGAAACCTCTGTGCACTCGAACGACATCAGGCGGAGTGATGACCCCTGGATTCAACACTGCTCTCAGGAAATCAGTGTTTCATCTCTGCTGGGTTCAACAGTGGAAACTGATTTAAAACTCCATGTGTTGCTGACATAAGCCAAAAAACACACACTCGGAACCAAAAAACCTGACGAATGGCGACAGATTGCAATATTTACAAAGCAGAAAATTAGCATCTGGTTTGGTTTTAATTTTGCTCTGATATTACTATTACTTCACTACCTTCATTAAAAATAGAAAACAGACCATTTATGCATTTAAAGTATTGCATTTAAGGTCATTTCACTGTGCACATTCACACATTTTAGCATCGCAGGCCGCTAATCCACTAAGAGTTACAATAAGTGCAGCAGCACAAAGGCCGTAACTTTAAAGTTCATTCATTCAACTTTCGGTTCATTTATCATTAATAAAAGTGTAGAAAACACAAACTTGAGGCATGAAATTGAGTATTTTATGATACTTCTAGAGGGTAGTCCAATATAGCATTTTGAACAAAGTATTAAACATTTACACCAAAACATTATTGTACATTCTTCTTCTTATTTTTTTTGGGGGGGGGGGTTTTCATACAACCATGATCAGTCATTGAAATGTGATACATAATGTATTAATCTAAAACAAATTTACAAATTAGTTCCACTTTAACCAGTTATGTAAAAACATTAATAATTAAAATCCAAATTATTAAATAAAAAAATAGTATATGATAGTATAGTGTAATGTTAGACTAATGTATTAAACACTGAGCAATTCAAAGGAAAGGAGTAACTAATCCTGTGTAATCATGACTTTTACTGTTTATAGTCAGTATTATATACACAGAGTGTTACTATTGCAGGTCTTATTTATGTAAACACCGAGTACCCTACACTGTTGTACATGTCCAAGCATTTATACATACATTTATCACGTCTTTAACTATTTCCAGCGTACAAAATAAACGCTTAGCTACCGTGGGCTTCTAAAGCAAACTTAAACATTTCTATTAAATACTCCAGTACTGCAGGCCTTCAGTTTATCCCTGGCAACAGCGCAGAGCAGTGCAACAGCACCACCTAGCGTCACGACGACGCAGTGACGCCGAGGCAGCTACGTAACTTCCTGTTTAAACATGGCTGCGCGCTGACAAATGTCACATTACCACCACTCGTGAAAACAATACAGGTTGTAGAACGCATATTTATATATATATATATCAACTCTCCTGGGAATTTATAAAGGTCCGTATCTGGGAATATCGTAACTTCGTTTGCTATCCTCACAGGTACGTCGCTTGTTTGTTTCAGCTCTAAACAGCACATAGATAGATGATGCTCTCTGCTGTCGAATTAGCCTTTAGCAACAACTGAAGCTGGGCTACACTGTCCTGTCCAGTTAATGTACGCAGATGTTTAAAGAAGGTGGGTCGTGTAGTAGAAGACGTAGCACACTGTTGTCACAAGATAACCGGTTCAAATGTGTTTTTCTTACGTTGCAGGGTATTTCAGCTGGCATCATGGTCCATCTATGTAAGTATAACCTGCACATGCACATGCCGTAACTAGCTAGATATTTCGCATTAACGCACTGTTTAATTACCCGCAGAGAATACATTACAAATATGCAGTCATGAATGACATTAAAACAAGCTCTACAGGTGTTTGTGAATGAAATAAGTACCAGCTGTTTGAACATGCAATATGGCTTTATAAAGATAGCATTTATTACAGAGATACTGTACAGTACTTTATAATGACTTAATATGACCTAAGGGTACCAAATAACAGTGTTTACTATTAATTTTTATCAGTAAAGTTTTTGCTCAGTGTCAAAGATATTGAAAATTGGACAGCAGGAGTTGGACAAGACAGAGGCGTGGCCTGCAAAACACTCCAAACTCAAACTCATAAAATACAGATTGCAGATTACAAGAGAGAAAAATTAAACTAAAGCACGTAATAAACCTTTTACTACTCTCTCACTTTCTTCCCTCCCTGTCTAAAAAGGCTTTTAACTGAGAGTGTAGAGGAGGAAAATTAGTGTTTGCTGAGATTTCTGTCTGTGGTGTACTTAAGAAACCTGCTTTAACTAGACATGATAAGCCTATCGCATTACAGCTTTTAGATTTTGAAGAGATGGAGAAATTAGTTTATACCATTGTAT
>JAPQRN010000021.1:12027057-12063493 GCA_037367275.1 Coranthus polyacanthus
CAGTGACATCTACAGAAGCAACTGAGATAACTAAATCAACGGTGCCATCATCAACACTCACCACAAATGGAGTTACATCTCATGATCATATTACTAATACTAAATCAACAGTCGGCACAACCACAGTTGCAGTCGTCAGCCATTCAACAGGTACCACTAATCCCATGTCCAACACCACTGTCACTGTGACTTCAGCTCCATCTACAACTCCTCGCTGTCCAGACTCAGTCTATGGAGATGAATGCATTTATGGAGTGAATGACACTTCCGCTAATATTGGTGAGGTTTTTCATACCAAAGAAATCTTTACAACATTTTATTACCTGAAAATATATTTTCCTAACGGATTTAAACTATAGACTTTTAGCAGGATATGAATGAAATTTGTTTGCCTTGTGAATTTCTACTCTTCAGTGTAATATGTGAAATGCTACAGCAACATTACTTCTTTTGCAATGTGTTTACTAGTCTTTCATATTTCTTTTGCAGATACAGGAATGTTACCAACTCGAAAAGCAAACTTCACATTGAAAATCAATATCACCTTTGTTATTGCTTTTAATAACTTAAATTCTCCTGATGCAATAAATTTCATCAATACATTACTCAGAGAGGTAATATTTTACTTTTCACTATTGCATGTCATATAATTTCTTATTTACTGACTTATTATTCCGATTATTAAATTATGAATTACATTTAGTAATTGTTTTGCTGTCGTCATTACTTGTATCTTACTAACTTTTATCTGGATATCGGACAACATGCTGATTTACTGCCATAATGTCTCTCACATTATAATTTCTAGCTTGAACCTTTATGCTTTGAAGCTGATCCATCCACCTTTAAAAAAGTAAAAGTCACCAAGTTATCGTAGGTGTTATTTAATTCACTAATAAAACAATATTTGAAGTTATTTGTAAGTACAAGTGGTTTTCATGTAGTTAATATCTCTATCTTTCTACTTCAGAAATGGAAGCGTGGTTGCAGACACTGAAGTGGAGTATATCTATCCCAACAATGAAACTCAAATCCATTATGTCAACACTCAGTTAGATGGTGTGTTGACTGGCATCTTGAATGACACAAAAAACCTCAAGAAGATTGCTCTTGCTTTCAATAGCACAAGTGCGCAGTTGAATGGAGTCACCTTCCAGCCATCAAATATTACAAGCAAGTGAACATTCATCGTAACAAATGTGGTTGAAATGTAACTGCTTCACAACATGTCCACCCGTCCAAAATAACACATAACTCTTCTATCTCATTCAGATATCACGCAGCTGGAGCCCTATGTTAACTGCTCTAATTTTGTTGATTACACTGCTGTGATTAGCAATGGTCAATGGCAGTGTGTCGGACCATGCAAGACAAACCCTTACTACTGTAATCATCATGGAGACTGTTTAAATAATATTTTCAAAGGGCCCATTTGTAGGTAAGTCAAAACATTTTCATGAGCTTTTAGGTCTCTCTACATATTTGAGGTGTTAGTTTTAGACATTGATCTTAGCTTAATGTTGAATGTAAAATGTAACTATAAAATTGTATTGCATTGGAGATGTAAGGTTGTCATTCTTCTTTGACAGGTTCTTTGACGTTACACACTTGAAAAACAAATGCCTGTACCCATGATTCACTTTCAGGATCTGATTAAATGTAGTTTGAATGTTTGTTCTTAGTATAAAAGCTGTACAAATAATTCCCTCCTTTGACCCTCCACTGTAGTTGCTACAACTCCAGCATTGAGCAGTACTACGGCCCACAGTGTGATCTCTTCCGCTACGGTCCAGGTTTCTATGGAGCCCTGTTTGGATCACTGGCAGGAGCCCTCCTGCTCTTGATCATCATTATTATCATTGCTGTCATTGTCAAAAAGAGGCACAGTGGTATTTGGTGAGTTATGATCTTAAAATCCTTATTTTATATAATTATAAGCATTGCTCAACATATTATGTTTCTTGCAACCTGTAGTCATAAAGTTACAAACCATGACATGTTAAAATATATAAACCTGTCTTTCATCCTTAGGAAACGAAGCAATTCCTATAATAGAAGACTATCTGCTTTTGAGGAAGATTTCTTTGATTTCTCTCATACAGGTGTGTCCTGATCCTTTTTAGTTGTCACTCATATGATCCTTACTGTTATTGTTTGTTAACAATTTTAATGCATTCCTCTGCATTTTAACATTACCCTATTCTTTTACCCAGGAGATCACAACTTGGGTTTTGCAGGCACATATACACCACAGGGTTTTAGGCCACATCTAGAAAATGTTGCAGGTATTCCTTTTAACTATACATACAGTATATCAACAAAAATGCCTTGTTTTGGATTTCTGTTAATATCAATTGTTGTCCTTCTTGTGTTTCTCCAGGTCGTAACACAACGTCCAGAACGTTTTGAACATCAGCCCTAGATGAAGGCCACAGGCTATAAGTGTTTGTTTTGATTATGAGTGTTTATGCCAGCAATGAAAACACATATGGTGATTTGAATTTAGATGATTTTAGATTATTTATATCTTTATTTATGCTAATTGTAGTTAAATATATATATATCATGTTCTCATAAAAAATAAACATGTTGATGCAGACTTTATTGTTGTGTATTAACTTACACCACACCTATTTATTATGAGTAATAAACTTACAGTGTGTTAAATTGTTTCCTCATTTGGGGGCTACATTAACATTGGTAAACTGAACTACTTTTTAAATTTTATTTTAATAATTTAAATAAAAAAACAAAAAACAAGGCAATGTTCTCATGTTGATAAACACAAAGCAAGAAACACATTGTTCATTTTGTTCCTCAAATGTTTGAATGAATTCTTAAAATTATAATCTGTTATTTTGGCCATCCCATCCAATCCGTTTCAGGGTTGCTGTAGCAACAGGGGAAGCAAAGCCACCCAGGCCTCCCTATCTCCAGCACCTTCCTCCAGCTCCTCAGGGAATCCTCAGCAGATCCCAGGCCAGTTGGGAGATATAATCCTTCCAGCGAGTCCTGGGCCAGCCCCGGGGCCTCCGCCCAGCTGGCTACGGTGGTTGCTTGTGGGCTTCCACACTAATTCATAGCAATTACAATATTGTGCCACTAGATGACGTTGATCGTCTGTGAAGAGAAAGAGGAAGAGACAGACTAACCATATACAAATTATTTTGATCATTTATCGAGGGAAAACTATCATAACGTGCTCCACGGTTTAGTCACACTTTACAGTGACATCCTCTCTTCCTTTGTAGACATGAAACTACGTAGATTGAGCATAAGTAACAACTTCATCAGTTGTCACCGGTACTCAATCAGTGCCCTGTAATTTTTATTTGTGCTAAAATAGTTGAGACCATGGCATTGTGATACATTTTTAACTTTGCCACTGCATGTTAAAGTGCCAGTGCACACCTCTGTTGGTGGGCCAGAACAAAAATTCTATATGTGAAACAATGATGGCTGTTTGTCTCCACCTAGTGGCACACCTTTTCCTCTTACATGATGTACTGTACAGTATAAGTACCCTGACCTGAGTAAAATTTAACCAGCAGCACTTTAGTCTGAGTTAAATATTTACTCTGTCCACCTCTTGATGTAAATGATAAGAAAATATACAAAACAAAAGTCAGTGCAAATATTATATGTTGTTAAGCAGTACCCCAATTACTTATAGTTACTTATAGGAATGTTTTTTTACCTCTTTGACTTGCATTTTGTTTGTTTGAGTTTGGTTTTTTTATTGTTTGAACGGCGTATTTTGTAGTTTGATGAGCTTTAGAATTCTTTAATAACTTTCTTTAATACCACTATAGCATATTTTACAGTTGTATTCTTTGTTTAATTGTTTTTTTCTTGGGTGGTTGTTTTTTTTCACTACTCTCATTTTAATTTATGTCTTATACCACAGTAACAACAGACTGATACATTTTTAACTTCTCAGTATCAGTCGTTAATTTGTAAGTGGCTGACAGGAATAAATATACCCATACAACAACACAACAAAAGATGATTTTAAACAGTTTTATAAAATCATCAAAGTATTTATAAATTGTAATGATAAATAATTACAGATTAAAAAGACAGACGTTTGATATGTTTGCGATTGATTCTGCCTTCAACCTATATGAAAGCGCTTTTGTAAACCTATTAGTGACTGTAAATTTGTCTCTGTAACCCTAGTTTGTATAGCTATTGAAGATTAATGTAGTGATTTTTTTCAGCAGTAATTGCAGTACATAGTGCAGAAGGTGTTTTATTACTGCATCATATTCCATTCAGTGTGATATACTTGATAAGCTCCTTTACTTATCAAATTTTCAATATTACGTTAGTGCAGCCAAACCCGGCATTCCTTCATCTCATTTTACTTATTCGACGTTATGGTAATAAAAATATTAGCATGGTATTCATTTCACATCAGAGGTTTATTAGTTTCTAGACATCCCCAATAGCACTTCATCTTCATACAGTGTAGACAGATGCGGAAAACAGTCTCTTGCACATGACAGAGCTGTGTAGTGATTAACTGGGCGGTAATCATAATTACTATGATTCTTAAAATTAGCTTGTTCGACTTGTTAATCCATAGTAAGAGTCAGCCATGGTCTCTTCTGTAATCGTGATGCCAAAAAAATAAATTTGAATGAAGTCAAAAAGTTTTACACTCCTGACTCCTAAACTGAAACACCAGACCCCTGTTGTGTTGACAACGTACAGATAAGTCAGAAAACAAAGGTTTGCGTGTTACTGTCTTTATGCGTGAATCTCATTAGAAGTTATGAAAAGTGGTGAAAGTTGCAGCTTGATCTGCTGGTATTTTTTTTTTTACCTGCAATGATGTGTTTCTTGTTATTTATGCAGAAGTAAATCGCAAAGCATGTGCCTGGTTGGGATATCTGGTACTTGATCTTTCCGGCCCCCAACAGACTGCATTTGAAATGAGCAGCCTGTCTCTGGTTGCCATAGTCACCACCCTCGCTGTCGCCTAGCAGTTCTCAAGAGTGAATCAGGTGAAAGGGTTTGCAGGTAGAGTTCAAACTATCGCCTTTTGTTCTATGAGGAGGGTTATACAAAATTAATTACCATCAGCACAGAGAGCCTACAGATAAGGTCACTGCTTTTTTTAACAGTTTGTTTTGTAACTGCCGCTCAATAGCCACTTATTTGGTCATTATTTGACTTCTAATGCCCTGTGCGGTTTAGGCACCGTGCCTAATCGCATGGAGACAAGTCATGAGTAAAACACATGCAACATTGTTGAGCTTAAAAATCTGTGGGTGCAAAAGCTGGCTGCCACAGAGCATGTACGCAGTCATACAGGACGAAAACATGATCTAACCAGGAAGAGGAAGGCAATATACTGTACACCTGTCAGTCACCCATTGTAAGTCACTCTGCTCTTTCTGGATAGAGGCCAGTCATAATAAGGCACAGCATGAGGGTGTGTGGGTGATAAAACAGGCCAAGCAGCCGAGTTAAGGGTTCACTCTGGCAGGTTCAAGAAGCAGAATGAAGCAGATTCATAAATAAGCACTTTTATTTTGCTTTCGTTTTAAAGACTATATACTTATCAACTCTTCATAACAACAAATGGAATTGTTAAATACTGTACACTGCATACTGTACTCTCCCAGTGCATGTTTTCACCACAGCAGAGATGTTATTTCTTGATAAACTAGTCTTCATTCAGTTTTATTATTTCTAATAAGACATATGAATACCTTAAGATTAAATAGTATCAGTGTATGATGTAAACATTTTTCAGACATTTAAGTCAAAGCAAAAAAGAAGTTTGCAAGGTTTTGTGAGCAGGAGGGAGAGAAATAGTACACTTCAATGACCGTTTGACCTTAGCAGTTTTCTGTTTCCCAAACTGAACACCATGTTCAATACCAAGGTTACTTCAATACACGTGCTACATTTACTAAACTCCTGATGTGTCTTGAATATTCTACAACAATAAAATTCATATATTTTCTAGGCTGCCAGCAGCCAAAGTCTCTCAGACCACACCCACTGCAATCATGTAAGACAGGAATGCATGAGCAGAACAGGAAAGTCTGTGTTAGGTAGGTAAACCCTGTACTGTCTTTGTACTGTCAGGTTAGTCTAACCTCTCTGTGATCTAAGATCTGTGTGATCTAAAATCTTTATTTAAGGATATCCGGTTTAAATTGATTTGTGTTGCCCTTAATCTGAATTCAATTGTGTGTCAGGTCAGATATAAAGCTGTTTAACTAATCTTTTATGGATTATAAATTCAGATTTCACCTTTCGACACCAAAGATTACGTGAAATATAGGATAATTATCAGGGAGGTAGTACAAATTAAATTAGTTCCAAGCAATTACTCACAGCTTGACCAAAATAGGCTCCTCCAAATGTCTGATGGAATTTCAGAAAGAATAGCATACATTCATTTATATTCAACAGTCCAATTTCTGTTCAACAAAACAGACCTGGACACTGAAAGAACATAACCAGATGTGTGAACTTTAGAGAGCTGTTCTCAAAAGCAGGCGCTGCAAATAAGCAGGGCACAGTAACAAGTATGGTTGACAGTTTTCTACTAAAAGTAGAAAGTCATTCTATGTAGAATTCACAAAACACTTTGCCTACTACTGCTCACATGGACAAACACATCCACATACATACATACATACATACATACATACATACATACAAAAACACACGATGAGCTGCAGTAGGCCTTCCATGAAGACATGAATAGCTATCAGTAATGTACCCAGCTCTTGATACAAAACGTACCATGACAATAATAATAATAATAATAATAATAATAATAATAATAATAATAATGAACAGAAAGGTGATTTGTGTGTGTGCTAGCATCCTTCATTTTGTTAAAAGGTTATTGGCCTTGTACTTAGACTTCATATATTAAGTGATACATGGTTACATTACTGACCTTTTGTCCCTTGTCACTTACAAAAGCAGCATCAAAAGCCCCAAATGCATCTCACAAATCGTCCTCAAACATCCAAACACAAAACATTGAGCACATCAGGTTCAAGGCCCGCTTGTACCTTCTAACTGTACCACATCATCAGCAAAAACAACAGTGAAACATGAAATAAAAATCATATCAAAAATAAGTTCTATAATATTGAATTTTGCCTACAACCTATGGTCAGAGATACAGTTTTAAGTAAAGTATCTCAGTTGTGATAGATGATACTCCAACATTACCAGTAACTAGATGCAGTGTGCACATACCCTGTGTGTTCAGAATACATAAGGAGTTTAAAAAAAAACAACAACAAAAAAAGGTAAAAAGCAGCGGTTTGAGGGTTGTTAGTGTCCAGTTTCACCATTTGGTTTAGTGGTTTTTTTTGCTCTTTTACAAAAGAGTCCTCTGCTACTTCATATAAAGCTTGTCAAACTAAATCCACATGCGCTTTCCTCCTGCTGTGGCAGTCCCAGTCTGAGTTGGACACATCTGTACTGCGAGCTGCAGGGCAGTCCATGACCCGAATAAACTTCTCTGATGAGTCTACAAAAGCCTGCCGCTCAGGCATAAGATAGTAATGTGTAGTGCTGACCTTCTTGCCATTCTCCATAACAGGAAGGATGCAGGGAGATCCCTCACTGTTCTGTCTCTGTAAACCCCGACTTACGTACTTGGGATCTGGCGCAAAGCTTTGTGTCGGAGGCATCACCCCATTGACATATGCTGGTAGACTCTTAGGACTCGGGGTACGAGAGCTGCTTCTAGACAAAGGTTCCCTTGGGGGCACCTTGGGTGGTTTGTCTTCATCGCTATAAGCCCCAGGTGTTCGTGGAGGGATAGGAGGTGGCACTTCAGGTTTATACATACTGTGAGTGTTACGTTTGTGGCATGTGAGGTGCAGCAAAGAGGGCTTGTTAAATGATCCAGCTGGGCCAGAGTGAGAGCGCCGTAACTTTCTCTGAGCTTTGTCCTGCTGTCTCTGACAGATGACTGTCTCAGGTGGCTCATACTTTTCATGAACTTCCTGTGGAGGATGTGCCTGGTGCTGCTGTGGGATTGGCCTCGGGCTTTGTGGCCCCGAGGGATTGTCACAGTAAGCAGGGTTAATTTGCCCATAGTCCCTGAAGCTGCGTCGACCCGCAATTCCATATCGAAAAGGTGAAGCTTTGCTACACTGGCCAGACATCAGGCAGTACCTGTCATCTGGACTTGTGAAGAATTCTACCTCACTGTCCATAGCCTGCTCAGTGGAGATGTCTTTTTGTAGTGGGATGGGAGGCAGAGGCTTTGAGCATCTCCCTGGCGTCTGTGGTGGACTGCTGCACCTGAACACAGAGGGCTGGAATGAGGGGACCTGATTGTCGTCTGCAGGACTTGGGGTCGATGGTTCAGTACTGCAGGACAAGGGGAGATGGGAGGGCCGGGATTTCTTCTGAGTTAATCTCTGGGTGCTGGGACTGTGTTTGTGTCCTGTCAGAGAGGAAACGCAAAAATTACCATCACATAAACACTACAGTGTTAAGGTTTGTTAACAACAATTTTAATATACTAGTAAAATTTCAATGTATGTTGTAAGAAAAAGGAGAATTAATTAGAATCGGACTCCAAGCGTGCTCTCTGTTTCTGGAAAACCACATACTATATGCAGTGCGTAGCAGCTATGGCGATACATGTACAATGCAACATTTGTGTAGAAGATGACAGGTGACATGCACTTACTCTCATAACTTTGAGATGGTGGAGGTGGACCTTTTAGCTGAGCATGAGTGCTGTGATCTGTGTGTGCAGTTTCCATACTGAAGTAGAAGCTGTTGAGGAAGATCATTTATATTAGCCTCAGTTCAAATAAGGCCCACGATTTAGAAGAAATCTTTCACTGAACTGTATAAAACTTGATCATGTCATACACATCTGAAAAATGTTCCCCTTCTAATAATGTTCCTCTAATGGTCCTGAACACTCACTTGTCCCACTCAGGGGGATAGCCCCAGGAAGGTTTGGATCCAGCCATGCTGTGACAGTAGCTGCCCCGCAGGAAGGGGTTTTCTATGGGAAAAGAGATCTCCTGGGCAGTCAGGCCCACTGTGGACATGCTCCAGGCACACTCGGGTCGCATCAAAGCCAGGAAACACAGATCGCCCGGCTGGCTGCCCCTTCTTCTCGTGTACCTGTAACACAGCCAGGACACAGCCATGAATTACAGGTAGAAAGGCTTGAAAGCAATAGCAGATGAGGGAGCAGGCTGTGTAGTAATGGCACAGGAAAAATATGCTCTGAAAGCAAAGCCAGCATTCAACAGCGATGCCAAGAAAGAAATAAAATACCAGTATTAGAGTAAAAAGCAAATAACAGAGAGCTCCCACCAAGCTAAATATTTCATTATGGCCCTGTGCATGTGATTTTATTTCTATGAGAAGATGAAACAATGACCTCAAAAGACAGAGGAATGACCAAAAAAAAGCTCAGTATGACAGAGCCTTTCCAATTATGTGCCAACAGACAATCAAGACGGAGCACTGTCATGCATATTTGTCTGGTCAAAGTATTTTACCAAGTAGGAATAAAAGCAATAGTTTGACAAAAGTCAGCCCCCAATTTTAAAATGTTGCTATAAGGCAAGGTTTTGGTAATTCTTAGGCAGCAACTGCTCTAAATTAACCAGGATGTGAAGATAAACTGGTTGTGTGTCATGAAACCAAACATAAGCAGCACTTTTTAATTTCTAAGAGGATTTATGTAACTACAAACTATCTTAAAAGGTGGAAACAGTGACATTAATGAGTGCCTGAAATTCAACTTCTTAGATACTACACCTTAAACAAATCCAAAATGCAAGATATTTCTCTATCCACAGAATGACCCTTACACTTCACCTATTCCGTCTGCACAGTTCAAGCCTGTGTTCAATATAACAATCTTAGGTGTTAACCAGTTAGAAAAAAACTCTTTCTTATTCTATGGAGTGAGCCTCTTCTCTTAGTAAGTTTACAGTTTATTTTAAAACTCAACTGTGCTGCGCTCCAGTGCTGAAATCTCACTTGGCCTGAAGAGCAGAGGAAAGGGCTCCTCCTGTTACCAGAGATATACCTGATGTTGCAAGAACTCCTCATGTCAAATGACCTGCATGTTCATGTCATGTCAAGTATGTGTCAGGGCTGAGTGAACAATGTATACAGTATTTATAGGAGAGGAAACCCAGTAGTTTGCTGATATATATGAGATTAGCACTATACTGGCAATATCTGATCCGATTTTTGTCCCACATTGGATTAACCTGTTCACAATGTCATCATCTCTGAAGAAATGACTTTGGAGACTCACATAATCACATGCACATTCCCAAGCAACTTCATCATGGGCATCAATAGGTGTCTGAATTTACTGCTACACAAATTATGCATAGGTACGGTAAATCGTAAAAAAAAAAAGAAAAAAAAGTGCTTTAGCAGCAACGTTAACATCATTTGTCCCGTTTTCCTGAATGTAGGAAAACAGGTGCATTCAGTCAACTCTTCTGGAGACCAGAAATGAGGTGCATGTACACCCAATGACACGCTGTCCTCCTTATAACGCAGGCGTGATGACTGAGAAGAACACAGGCCCCTCGTTCCTGGTCTCCTATGAGCCATATTTATGTGCTGCCCTGACAGCTGGTGAGAAACAAAGCTCTAAAACAACAGGAAGCCTAGGGCATCAGCCGGAGCCAAACTGCCCAACAAGGCATGCAATCCCTCTGCCCAGGGCCGTCGATTCGGTTCGGCGGGGACGGGAAGCAACATGATCCTCGATAATGAACCCCCAGAGGCTTGTGCTTCCTCTTGCAACAGGTGCAAAGACAGTTCATCCTGGCAGTCAACCATAGGAGCATTTACAGGCAACAGGATTACAAAAATGATGTGTAGTCATGCAGAGCATTAAGGAGAAATTCTCACTTAATTCAGATCATTTGACCAGTGAGTATGGGCCTTTTTATGGTCAAGTCTGGCCTCTTGGTTCAGACAGACTCATTCTGTGTGGAAATACAGAGCGAAGACCACACAGGGACAATGGGTGCTAGAAAGGAGGAGGTGTGATGATGTTAGCATGTTTATGAAAAACACCAGCAGATGTATTGCTTTTAATAATACTGGCCAACGTGTCAAAAAAGACCTTTAGATCCAATGCTACCCCATCGATCCCTCTCTCTCTCTCTCTCTCCGTTTGCTGAGTGCAATTTAATTGAAACATTGGACATTAGTCATCCATTAGAACAGAATCTCTCTGGGATATCAGTACTTTGCCAAATTTCCCATTTTTTGTCAACAGCTTCCCAGCCATGTGACTTAGTGGTTCGCCGCGGTTTTTTGGTCCGGGCTTGTAGTAGTCACACACAGGGCCATGAGAGACAGAGTTCACACCCCGCTCACGACACCCCTGCAGCGGTTTCCGAGCAACCATACCCGCTCTACCTGTGCGGCAAGCAAACAGCGCGCACACCCCCTCACTTCACCGGATAATAATGGTTAAAAGCCCTCCAGCAGGCAGGTGACTCATACCACAACACACAAGTCAGCTCTTTGGTAAGGCTCGGTGGTGATGATGATGATGATGATGATGATGATACAGAATTAATTATTTCCCTTTTGCTTAAGCGGAAAAAAAAAAAAAAACCTGATAATGTTGCTTAAATATAAAAAAGGACCGGGTTGTAGGCTTGCAATCTGTCATGTAATGTATTTTTTTTTTTTTAAATCCCTGTGCTACAGCTTATTTATTATAAAATCGTCATAGCCCATATAAATGTTGTTTTACTTTGTTTTGTCTGCTTAAAGCATATTCATTTCGACTAAAAAGCACTTTGTTCCTGTTATTGACTCTCTCTCTCTGTGTTGATAAAAGTACAAACAAGACAGAAAACATACAGATGAAGTCAGTAGGACCTGAAGTTGCATCACCGTCGTGCTGGCACCAACATACAAAACAATAGACGAGGCGAAGGGCTCACGTAGCAGTCTACACCTTCAAATTACTTTCTTAACTCACCTAAACAACTTCGCAGTTTTTCCTCCGCTGACTGACCCCCCTCCTGTAGTCTCTGGGCAAATATAGCTCCTCCGTTTCTATAGGGGTTCGGTTTCAGTCTGTAATCTTCAGCTTCTGGTGCATCAGAAACGGGACGCCAGCGAATTGGTGACGCTCCGGTTATAATGTGTCACTTTCAGATAAGTCTTAACATTGCAGGCAGCAATATTCTTTTAAGGTCCACCACACTATAGAGAAGCGCTGGCTCCGCCTCGCACACTTGCCCTTAAAGACACAGGCTTGGTTTTCTCTCTCTCTCTCTCTCTCTCTCTCTCTCTCTCTCTCTCTCTCTCTCTCTCTCTCTGTGTCTATGTCTCTCTCTCTCTCTCTCTGCAGTGTACGTGCAGCAGGGCAGGCTGGATGTACAGGCATTGCAGAATCACCCTTGAACATGCAGAGCACTCATTCATTTCACATTTTTTACATGAAGTTGATTTGATGTGATCAAAGTCTGCATTTAATCGTACGGGGGGAGGCAGAGCGGTTGTAAACAGTAAAGGATACTGTGAGCTGACGCATACAGTAGTGTACAGTGCACCTTCACCATTAGACAGGCAGCAGCTCTGTATATAAATTAAGTTACAGCTCAATTAGATTGGTTCGTTGCCCGCATGCTCGCAGGCCATTTCGGTCAGAGCCGTGATGTTTGTTTCAAACCGTCTTCTGTTGTTTACAGTGGTTCATCTGCAAACCCTCGCGCTGTTCTTCTTCTCACCATTGAAATGGTAAATGTGATGTAAAAACTGAAACTTTGTCATTTCCTGCATGTCCTGTATCACACGGATAGGCGTTTTCTACGTGGTGTCATGAACAAGAGGGGCATAGTCAAATGAAAGGTGCACAGATGTACGGAGAGACGGGGCTAACAACGGAGATGACTCCACGGAAGATAACACAGCAGGCAAAGAAAGCAGCCAAATAGACACTTATCTGTGCACTAGTCACATCCATGTTGTTGAGCTGCTATCTTATAAGATCACCGTGGGCTGGACTTATCCTTACCTGACATAACGTTCACTTAAGTCAGCATAATTAGGTTTCCTTGGCTACTGGATTAACATAACACAGATTTCCTTCTTTGTTTCGCCTCATGCACCTTCTATTTCCAGTCACTGAGCCTACTTTGACTTGTGGTTGCATTAACTATGTCACTAAGGCTAACCGGGCTAAACAAACCCAACGCGCGTTAACCAAACACAGCAATACAATAGCTACAAACAAGTTGTGTGTTGAATCAATAGTGGCATAAAGCAGAGGCGTGTGGAGAGAGCAGGGTGTTCTTGTGCTTGACTTTGTAAATATTTTACAGCTTGGGCACGGGGGCCCACAAACCCAGCAGCTTATCATTACATATTTGGCCCCTGCTTAGACCAGGCTCTGCTAATCCCCCTTTATAATTTCAGGCACATTTCTGGGATTCCTCTAGACCAGTTGTGACCAGCAGGGAAGGGGCTGTGTGATTTTTTTGTTTTACAGTTGTAAACCTGAAAGGGATTAACAGAGTCTAGATAATGATGATTTACAAGTTTTTAGTTTTTTTTATCATATCCTTCACGTAACTATGTGAAAGTTTCATTAAAATGTCTTTTTCAAGAGTGACCTGATCAGGAGAGCAACATAGACACTATTACAACAACAAGTAACAACAGTACAAATAAACAACTACACTACAAATTAATTAATTCGCTATCTAGTTACATGCAATAAAAGAGAACGATCCCAGTGGAAATTTGAAAGCAATCACAATCAGCAATACTTTAAAAATGGACTTGAATTCCCCAGAGTAACAATCTCTATAGTTTCAGGTCTTCCTGTAAATTATTCTGGAAAGAGGCTGCGGCATTTAAAGCTGTGTTCTGACGCTGTGTCTTAAGTGACAAGTATAGTTTCATGTTACAGATGGTGCAGGCAATACTTACCTATAAAGATAAAAGTGCATTTTCAAAAGGCTAAGAAATGAGATAAAGTGCTTTGGTTTGTATCTGTTAGTTAAACTCCTTCTGTGTCCTACCAAACAGACACATTCAGAGGGATAAACAGGCTTCAGGTCTACGCGGTCTACGCGGTCTACGCGGTCTACGCGGTCTCTGCTCCCTCTTCGGCCCCCTCCCCAGTCCTGCTCGTGAGCCCAGCCGTGACGTCATCACTCACAGGAAGTTCCTTATAAAGTTCCTCAGGGAGGGAGATAAGCAAGCACAGCCAGAGGCAGCTCTGATGGAAGTTTGAGATGGCAGATGAAAGGAGTCATGTCACAGAGGATATCCTTTTCAGGAGAAATTACTGTTTTTTTCTGGTTCTGCCTCATGACTCACACTGAGCTTCATCCACCAAATCCAGCACCCACCACCCCACACACACACGAAAAGAAAATGACACCTTTGGCTCACTTTCCTTTCAGCCTCACTGCAGCAGAAAGGAATTTCCCTTTGTGGTTCACACTCCAGCTCAATGAATGGTATACTTATGAAGTGACGCTACAGCTGATTACTATGAATCCCTCAACAACAGGAAGGGTGGAGTTTAGAAGGAAAAAAAAAAACTTTATCATCAGTGTAAATGATTTATTCACTGCAGAGTTCACACCATTGATTGCCCCTCACTGCTGAGGTAATTTAATTACGTACATATTCAACCCAGGTCCATAGTTCACACTGATATAAACACTGCAGTAAAAGTTGAGTTTTGTAGTAAGGTGACGTCAAGCCTGTCAGTCTGTCAGCCTGGACAATATTCCAATGAATAGATGCAATACGCTTGACTTTGCATTTAATCTCTTTAAATTCTTTCTTTATAACAAAAGAGTGGTTGCTGTGTTTTGTTTTAAATGCGGGTAAATCTTGTTTGCTTCTGCAGAATTACATTGGGTTTTATTTGTGATTGTCACGACTTGAAAAAGAAATAAGGAACAGCACAGCAATGTTAGTTGTCTTTCCCAGAACAACTAGTAAAAGTAGCTCACAGCGAGATTATTCCAAATAATCAGTGCATTGTTCTGGTAAATATATCCGTTAATGTTCATTTCAACTAATATTTTTCAAGGCTTTGGTTGAACACGGTTCCATTCATCTCTATTATAATCAACCTAGGCTGAAATCTCAAAGATATGTTGGTTAAAGCATGAGCAAAGAAAATTAAAACTATCCACATGTCTAGATACCAATGGGTATGAGTCAGGAAATATGATTGACTGTAATGTGGGTGTGTATTTATGCTTTAGAGAGTTACCTATTAAAAGTGATTCCGTTTAGTTCCTCTGTGTTTACGCTGTTTTAATGGACTTGTGGTTTTTTTTAAAAAAAAGGCAATGAACAAATAACGTTCTAAAGTCCGTATATGTCAATCAACACTCGACACTTTTCATTTGCATACTTTTTAATACTGCAGATGTGTCTAGTGGGCGCAGCTGTGAGCATCACAGCCAACGCTCAGGCTGACACATCCCTGTGTTACTGCTGGATTGTGGTTCGGTCTGGCAGACCCACACACACTTGGCTCCTGCCGTGGAAACAAAACACAAATCCCCAGGCAACGGACTGTCATCTTTCACTATTATGTAAATAAAACCATATTAAAGCATTTCTAGATGTTAACCATACCAAGCTTCTGAGAGTCCTCCAGCTGCTTCAGCTATTAATCACTTCCTCTATTGGTACAAAGGCTTCTGGGAAATGGAGGGATTTTAGCGTAAGTGGCCTCACACAGGTATTTTCTTTGTGGATGTTCAATATAATCAAAAGCAGCAATAACGAGTCATCATTGCATCACTCCTCAACATTGTTATGTTGAGTGGTTCAAGTGTCTGCTGTTAGTAATGGGTGGAGCGTGCCAGTCCGCCTCCTTGATGATGACGACAGGGTGTGTTTAGTCTCAAGGACCCAAGGATCACTTTAGACACAGACCGGGGGAGTTACCAGTGAGCACATCCTATGACTGAGACTGAATCAAAGTCATGTTAGTAATTTAGAGGTCTGATTATTAGTGGTTTTATTGTAATCATTTTGTTTTTTGCTGCATTTTGGGAAGTAGTAAAAAGAATGGGAACGTAATGCGGATTAGATTCACAGTCACACTTAATTCCATATACAGACACCCACACAAACACTTTCATTTGTGTCTGATGTTTGGAGAGAAGCTGTGAAAACAACAGCTGTGGCGTGATGGAGGGCGTCACGCTGGTTTGATGCTCTCCAGATCCTGGTTTAGTGCCAAGTCTGCTCTCAGGCTGCACTACTGGACACAGATGGAAAAAGGCTCCTAACATGCCTTGTTTCCGGGCCCCACAACTGATGTTGCGTGTACAGAACATCAGTTATCTTCTACCTACATTTTCATTTTCTGTTCAGGGCCGCATTATTGAATCCCAAAGGGCCTTGTGAGGAAATGCATTAGAGTTCCCACAATGTAATGCCTGTATTGTATTTCAAAACGCCAAAACAGGAGTTTCTGGCATTTAGCCGATGAGTATCGCAGGTTTCCGGTGTTCCTGATGTCAGCATGTAGAGAAGGTTAATGTAGCAATCTATTAATCTTAAATAACAACTGATTGGTGGGGGAGTTTGCGCTTCCTCTGGTTTCCTAGTTCAGGCTTACTCATGGGGGATATTAGAAACACAGCACGCACCGGGACCAAGGGCCTAGCGGCTGATAAAGATTTCAGATGTTGTCCACCAAGGAGATCAGCAGGCTTGCCATCAAAGAAGGGCACTTCTAATGGAGTAAGGTATAAATCAATAGCCACGAGGTTAAGAAAGCATTGCTCTCTTGGTACACTGCAAAGATAGAAAAACACATGTTTAATGAGGGATGCAGTGGAAGTCCACAGATGATCTGCAGTCAGTGAGCTGAACAAATCTTGTTTCCCCATTTGTGTTTGTGTGCGAGTGTGTATGAATGTGTGTCTGATGACAGGTCCTGAGTCATCCAGGGAAGAGCATGTGCTTTGTCAGAGTGCCTTTTGTTCTATTCACACTTGGATTTAGGGATCCTAAGGAAGTCGGACGGTCTACCTGATCTGGCAGTGGGCAGCAGCCACATTAATTCCTCAACAACAGAAATGCTCTGCATCACCGCTCACGCAAGCCCCTTAACGACTGAGCCTAGGGAGAATGCAGATGAGGCCCAGCTCCCGTTTTCCATTCCCAACAAGCAAGCTGGCTGTGCTGATGCATATGTTTGGGGCAAAATGTGGCACCCCAGGGACAGTGTGCGTAGGTGGAAATGCACGGTCCTGTCCTAAATTCAGTCGTAAAGGTACGAGGACTGTGATTGCCTTGGGGCTTTGTGCTGAAAGAAAGGCCAGATGAATAACTTTAACCACAGTCTCCACCTGTTTTTCAAGAGTTAATGCAAACTCACAGTATCCATTAGAATTGCAATGAAGAACTATGGATGCTTGAGAGACACGGGTTTAGCAGTGTGTTTATTACAGATCCCTTAGACGTAAACATGATTATACAGAGTAGTTGCTACCTCACTAAACCTTTAATGGTTCATGTATTAGTACAGGTAAACAATATATACCATGCAATTAAATGCAGGGCACAAATGACCACTTACTACTTATTTATTTTTGGGACATTTTGGACATCAGGTCGGATAATGCTCTCCATTTCTCCTTCTCTGTAGAGTTTGAAGATTTGGATAGTCTGGGTCAAGGAGATTCGAAATAGGCCTGGTGGCTCATAGTAGTCCAAAACTCTGCCAAGAAATGTTATGTTGGTAAATCTTTTAATTTATCACCCATCTGGTTATTTATAGCTACATTTATTTCAGATGTATATGTTTTAACAATGTGTAAAACATAGAATGTTATCAATCCCATCGGCAGGTACTCAATGACACTGTAATAAACTGACTGAAAAGAGAGGAAGTGCAGAGATCATTAGGATTGAGTACAGAGAACATGGTCCTGGCTGGACTCACTTGACAGGTAGGTATAGATAGTTGGACGAGAAGGGCAAGTGGTGGCACATACACCAGGGAAGCATGAAAAATGGCTGGACTGACCAGGTGAGTAGTAGCTGGCGGTCTGGAATCAAAAGCACGAAGTGGCAGTCTGAAGATGTGGCTCAGTTCAGCAACAGAGACTGCAGGCTGGTTTGCCAATATCACACGACGATCTGGCAAAGGATGAGTGTGAGAATTGGCTTATAAACTGCGGTAATCGCTGATCAGGAGCAGGTGAGTGGGCAGGTGGAAGTGATTACTGATAATGTGAAGCAGTCGGAGGGGAGTGGTTTGGAGGTGGAGGCAGCCAGCAGGTAAACATGGGAGAGAATTAAATTTGGCAGAATCTGTGACAAGTTTTGGGCTATAAGTAACTCCAAGAATGGAGAGGCATCACTTGTGGTGCCTCCACGGCTTTGTAAATTTAGCTCTGGGTGGAGAGAACACTCAAAGTCAGGTTTAAAAGAGGGCTGTAATTATCTTGGAGCCAGCAGATTATTCTCAGCTCTGCAGAAAAATAATGGGTTATTGCTGCTGCACATCCTATTTTTAAATCATGTAACAAGTAAAGCTGGATGTTCCTGAGATCTTAATACCTGGGTTCAGCTGTGAAAATCTAATAGAGTACCAGAAACATAGGTCATACAATGGTTTATCCGGTAGCACTGTCAGTCGAGAGGCAGCTTCTGTTTAAAGAGGCAATGAAATGTAGAAGAACTGTTTTTGTTTTGTAAATTAAACAAAATTCAGAGTTTATTCTTTCCTTCCTTCCATCTTCAGCCCCGGAGACGCTGTCCTCTGCATACTGCTGTGGTCCCTCGCAGGAAGTAAGTCAGCCAGGGAGCCGCCCGAGACCAAACACTGCAAGAGCCTCTGGAGCCTGAAGGCGTGTAGGAGGTGTGTGCACATGGGGCAAAATGTGCTTGTTACTTCCTTGTCAAGTAAAAAAACAGACTTTGCTATATACACAGACGTGCACATAAACGCATACTGACTCATGCAGAAACGTGTGCACACAGAGACGCCTGCACAAACTCGACTTTACACATGGTAAACGCACAGACGTGCATCGTATAAACTGAAAAATATTCATCAGCATTTCTCTTCCACACTCCAAAAACAACCCTACGACTTCATTTAAACCTCTTAACATAATTACGCCATCATTTCTGAGCCATCCTCAACCAAGGAAACAAGTGTCATTTTACACTTCTCTAAGAGATATCACACTCCCATACATGTACCCCTGACCTCAGACTGCCTTTGTTGAAGGGCTGGCTTTAAATAGAGATTCATGTCTAAGTGGTAAAGGCACACTGTAACACTCCTGTTGTGCTAAATAGTCTTAAGTGCTAAAGAGAATAAGTGCTATGCATGTCTGCATCCAAAGACACAATCCAAAGAATAAAAATATGAACAATTGCTCTTTGTGTATAAAGAAAAAAAAACATAAGCTGTTTGTTGCAGATCAGTACAGCTCATTTCTTAGGACTAGGCTTTGTGAAAATATCAGCTCACACAGATTTCCCCCATGGGCTTTCATGGAGATCAGACACATTAGACTAAAGATAATGGTCTTTAAGCAAGTCTCTCTCTAAACTATGTGCTGATAATTAGCCTCACCTATTTAAAACAAATGAATAACTCTGCACAGGACACACTCCAGCACAAAGCACAGTATAAAGCACAGGTAATTTTCCATGTGAGCACGTGTCACATCTAAGACTTCATTTGTATGTAACAAGATCCAGCTCATCATGACTCTTTGACAAGGAAAACTAGGTTATCCTGATTACTGATGACAGTCTGGTCCCGTCTGCCCTTTAGCTCATTATTAAATCATATCCATTTCTTTAACCCTTATCTTCCGCAGAACCTGGAGGTCAGAGGAAGAGGAGCTCAGTGTTTACATTTAGCCTGGCCACATACACACAAACGCACACACACGGATGTGAGTTCCCACAGAACCTCTCAGGTCACCACTGTGTAAATGAGACAGAGAAGGACACGCTGACTGATAGACAAACAAGACAGACAGTCAGGCGTCTTCAAATGTTTATTCAGATTAGAGTTCAAACTGAAAGCAGGCATCGAAAAATGTAAGTCGACAGAGGAAAACGATAGCAACAACAAATGTGTGTGGCAGAAGTAATAACACCTTGCTGAAAATGACAGAGTAAAACATTCTGTCCCCAGACAGATAACTGGTTTGTGTAAAGATAGTTTATACAGTATAAATAAAAGACAGAACAGATATTTGGCAGATGAACATAATTGCAGTCCAATATATTTTTTATATAACACAATATGCCTCAGAACAGTGTGTGCTCTGAGCCTTTCCCACCAAGCTACAGTCTTTTTTAGGTCAGCTTGATAAGTGTTCCCACCAGGACCCACTAATTAAGTTCCTGCTCATTAAAGGGGTAAAAGAAGCTTATTTTACATGTGCTTGAACTCCGCAAAGACCAAATAAATGCCTATTAAATCTTTCCGCCTAAGTCTTTCAGATTAAGAGTCAAACAATGAGAGATTGAAGTGAATTGAATGGAGAGGCTCTGTGCAGTGACAAAGCATATTATTCAGGATGTAAATATGTTTTAACACGAAGGTCTGGTGAAGCAGAACTTTCTGCAGCTCTACTATACAGTAGAGGGGGAGCTGAATGCAAATACAGTACTCAAAAAAGCACAAATGGTGTTGTTTTTTTCTCAGTACAAGTCATACATACAACATACAACTCATATTTTTAAAATAATTTCTATAATTTGAACACAGAGTCAAGAGGAGGTGCAGGCGATCTTGGACACAGAAGTAGTTACACATATTTCCACTTTTATTCTAATACAAATACAAATAATTTTGCTGCCTCAACAAATACAGACATACAATACTGGGCTCTCTGTACATCCCTACTGTAAAGTATGTAACTGAGAGCGCAGGCAGGGCGACTCTAACACACTCTCCCAAACATTGCCCAGCACTAACTAGTGGATGCATACCAAACTCAGGCTAGATAAGATTGTAAGTCATTGAAAGGGGTCCAGGGCACCCTGCTACACCACTGCTCTAACAGTTCCTTTCAGGGATATCTCTACTTGGCTCCCTATCAGGACAGGAAGCACCCAGTCGAAAGAGAGACAACAGCAGCTCTGCTTGTTCTGACTTTTCCCTTCCCTCGGAACTTGTGCTAATAGGAAACAGATATAGGATATTTAAAACTGAAATGTGTTGAGGTTATGTTTGAGTTTATGTACAGTGTGTCCACATGCGCATTAAGTGTCGGACAAATACGTCAGCACAGGATGAACAGCAGAGTCCAGAGCACTGGCAGCACTTCATGGAGTATGTCAGCATAGTGTTGGCACTCAGTGTGAGAAGACGCAGGCTCTTAAGCAGACATGACAGTAGATGTGTTTTCCCAGTCCCCTGTTGCTTGTTACTCCGAACAACAGCAGACCCAGCAGAGGAGGAATGGATTTTGTAATGGCAAAGATGTAACTCTGATGGACGTGGTGGCCTGCACCTTACTTGTACAACAGCACAAACACCACTCCCTTCTGTCTACTGGTCTTTTATGTTTGCACAGGCATGTGTCCATGTGACGTAATGCAGATTTCTCATGTGACTCGACTACAGTTCAGCAAACAGAGATGTGTCATGTTGTTCAAAGTCAGTGTAGTATTGATGATATTTAAACCAGTCAAATCATGGTCAGGAAGTAAACATTCATTTCTAAGCGGTGATTCAAATGGAAATAGGGAGGAAGAGTGTGAGGGAGTTTAAGAAAGATGGGTCAGGGAGTAGTCACAGGAGAAGCCACCCACACTTACCACAAATGCTTGACTCATGCGGTTTGGTTGGCAAATGGCTATGGGACAGGGACATTACTCTGGGTCTGCTCTCAAGGAGCACTGCCTGACCCTGAGCCAGAGCAGAGCGCTCAGATCACTGACAACAGACTTCACGATTGGAGCCACAGTGACTGGCGGCTGATTGTAGGCGCACAATTATCCAAATTGTGACATACAACCCTTCAGAGAGCACTCTGTCAAAGCGTGTAGTCATGCACGTTGTCGTGAGTGTCACTCCATCTCTAGTGAGGGTGTGTAGCATGCTTCCACGGTGAATAACTGAGCTGTGCACGACTTCAGTAATTCTCCATTTCATCTTCTACATTTACCTTTTGTTATTAAAGACCCAAGATTAAGAATTGTTTTATGTAGTCATTCTTGGGTTATTCATCAGAGCAAAATGCCAGTTCTTCTCAGCTCCACAGTAAACATTTCCTTATTAAAATATCTAAAAGTGACTAAGCCTATATTTTTATATTTTGTTGACTTTTATACTTAGATTATATCAAATGTTTCCGACAATGTTCAAATTCAGGGAAAATCCGTAATGTTATTCAAAATAACGGTTTAATTTGGTCGCCTGCCAATCATGTTCATTAGAATGAAAGACATAATGTGAATATTCGTCACTAAACGTAATGTGAATAAAACTTTAATATATTACCTCTCCTGTAAACAACTCCCAGCATCCCACACCACTTGACAACATCATCTACTTTTGTTACTGTTTTATTGAGAGACACTTAGCAGCAGAAATTACATAATGTACATTTAAACAATAAAATGTTGGAAAGGGAAATGAGGAAATAATCCTGGGGAATAGGTGAATAATCTATCAGATAAAACAAAAAGCAAATAAGAGCAAATAAAGACAATGACAATAGATAAGTTACCAAATTGAAGTAAGTCTAATACAGAGTGGTGTGGTGTGTGTTAAGTCCACTCAGTGTTTAATAAATGATGTAGCTATTTTAAAAGGGACCCGTAGCTGAATAAATACATACACATGGTCACTATAAGAAGTCTGAAATTTCTGCTTCTTCGCCTTTTAGAGAAATTTCTGGAAATTGTTTTGTCTTGTGTTTAGACAGTTATACACAGTGTTTGATATATGTGCCTGGGTGCTTCCTGTAATCTGCAATCTATCACATCCGTGTTGCATAACAAGGTCATTAATTCATGTACAAACTAACTTCCTGCAAAGATATTGCTTTTATTTATGAGTCGAAGTAAAACATCTGAGAGAACTTGAGAAAAATGAGCTGTCACGCAGTCTTCATTTAAGTGTTTATTGTTCTTGTCCCAACATGTGTGGATATGATCTTATGTATCACCTACTGTTTTGTTTGTCTTACCACTTGGCCTCTCTTTCCTGTTTTCATCATGGCCCTGGTCACATTGCGTACACTCTGTTTCCCTCCAGCTTGTATTATAAGCTGATAAAATCCTCCCTCTTACGAACACCTAGATAAGAGGTTGTGATTACAAAAGGGAGAGTAGTTTGCGTGCAGTCTTACCTGGGCAAAACTCACACGTGGTGTGTATAAATCAGTTTTTACCAGCTGTCTCATGGCTTGAGGGTGCATCCTGATTGGATATGTTGAAATCTTCTTTGTCTACGGAAGCTGCGCGGTGACACGCAAAGGAAAAAAACTTTCCTGGAGTGCAGACTGCTTATGGCACGATTACTCAACAGCACAGGGACCAACATGAGTTTGTCATTACTGTATTAAATAAGTGGATGTACCAGCTGAAGCATTAGTCATCTTAACAGATGCAGAAATGAAACTGAACAGATTCACACAGGAGGTTTATCCATGTAATGAAGAAAAAAATGTTTTCAAGCACTGCTCAGTGTAAACGAATGACTAAATTATCATCATGAACTGTCATTGTTCTGTACCACAGTGTTACAAAAAGTATGAGAAAAGTTAAACACTAAGAGTCCAATCACCTCGTCTTTGGAAAGACCTCAGCAAGCTCAGGGTGCATGTATGCCGGCCTGCTGGAATAACGTTGTGGCAAATCCTGTGTTTACAGAGTTTCCCACTGTGGTAAACATGGATTTAAAAAAGTCTGAACAGCTTTAAAATTCCCACCACCCACAATGTCTCATAAAGACAGGACGTGGTTGAAAATACGGCTTGAATTGGGCGCAGACATCTTTCAGTTCCCACTGACTGCATTTTGTGTGGCTGACTGATTTGAGTCTAGTGTTTCATACACATACAAAACCCACACATTGTTTGTTTAACTTGTTGCCCTAGTGATAGTGGCATCTCTCAATAGTTGACCTGAATAGATGTCGTGAGGGTAGCGCTGGGCATAGCTTAATTCGCTTTACTTGGGCTAAACTTAATGAAAATAGAAATGGATCAGGTGGAAATCTCTCCTGGCAAACACTGCAAACAGTATCAAATGTATTGTAATATAGAGTTTACATTTACAGTGCGGCTTACCACAAAGATTAACAGCAACAGCTTTGTTTAAAGACCTTTCCAATAGTTTAGTTCAAATTTAGATGGTCACTCTAAGTGCTGAGTGTATGATTGGTAACTCTACCCAGAGTGGAGGACGACTGGAGTGTCTGTATGTGACATCGGGAATCTGTTTCTGAAGTGACAGTGATTGAGAGAGACCAAAACAGATCATCCAGGGCCAGATGGGGAGGGGACAGGGCAGTCTGTTGTTTGTTTCTGGATCAACAGGCTGTTCCTTTCCTTCTCTGTTAGCTATTTGATAGGCAGAGGAGTATATTGCTGCCGTCTGATTGCTTTACAACCCATTGGCACCAGACGGTCTGCCTCAGGTAGGATCTGCACCTGCGTGCTCAAAAAGAGTCCTAAGGAACAAACTACACACAACGCTGCAATCAGCCTTCTAAGCATTCAAAGCTGGCTGTCACATATGTCATGTACTTTAAATAAGAGTAGTGTGACCTATATGCTTTCACACCTCGAAGTGAAACTGTTCCACTGTTCTGCCAAAACAATCCGGAATATATTCAACTGCCTTAAAAGACCTCCTACTCATTTTTATGGCTATAGCTATTGTTTTTGACAAGGAATAATCTCTGCTGAACAAACTTTTCTACAAAATGATGGTGGAAAGTGACATGCGCTGACACTTTAAAGACTTTTGAAACTTGAGAAAATGTGTTGTTGTGTTATCAAGAAATCAGAGGGTTTCAAAGAGTGAGTATTGCAGAGTTTGTCAGATAATTGTGGGGCAACACTGAAGATTTGTCACTGTGACTGGTTGGACCTGATCCGTCACATCTATCTCTGTCCTTTCGCCAAGCACAGAGGGTGGGGTTTACCCCTGGCCTGTCTGTACAAAGGAATAAAAGAATGATTTACACTAAACATCTCTGTCAATGTAGCTGAGCACAGTCTCCCAAAACTGAAAACAAAAAGCTTTCCACTGAGAATTAACAGATTCAATTACGGAGATTAAATGCAGAATGTTTTTCTATTTAACCATAAACTAAACTAATGTGGAGACTTTCCTTTATATCAAGCTTGTGGAAAAGAAAGCCATCCTGTCAGCGTGATCCTCAAACAATACATTAGTCAGTATGTAGTTTATAAAAACTGTCACATATATTTTTAACAGCTTTCGTACACTTTATCTTTTGCCATCTTTGATGCATGACTTGGATCCTGCTGCATGCACTCAGGAAGGAGGGAAAAACAGGTCAGCATATTGTGCAACATTTGGCACTGAGACTGTTGTGTGTTTCAGGTCATGTATGTGTGCAGAAACAAATCTAAAAGCTGCCATTTGAAATCTGAGCGTTTAATAAATGTGCATCATAGAGTCTGTGTGCACCTACATCTTCATTGTAGGATGTTCTACCGTACTGTGTACTTTTCAGACCGAAGCACTGCTGCATGTCTACAACGCAGCGTCTCTCTGTATGCATGTATTTAAAGAAAAAAAACTTTAAACGTCAAACAGGAAAGTCAGGATTTATGAAAGCAGAAAAAATGTGTGGCTGCAAGGTTAACCCAGTGTTGTACAACAGAAAAAGAACGCACTGATCTCAAACTAAGGCCCCCCCGTCAGCCTTACCCATCAGCCTTCCTTCTAACCTCTGAACATGAGTACATGTATTTGCGTCAACTCTGGGTCTGCACATGCCCATGTGTGCTGCAGGCTCTGTGTGTGTCATATGCCCACAGTTTACAAACACTGTCTGTCTCCCGTTACCGGACACCGGAGCTATTCTGGCCTTCCCTTCCGATCCACACCATCCGAGTGTCCGGTCTCCATGTGGAAGTCTGCAAGCCAAGGTCACCGGGTCACATTCCAGCAGCTCTTTGGCATTCTGCCCCAGGGTTCAAGTAGTGTGGAAGTGTGTGCGTGTTTATGTGTGCTTGCATGGCATGTCCCTGTGTGTGTGTGTGTTCATGAGTTGTTTGTCTTTCATGCCACAAACTTCATTCTGTCAGAGAAGAGGCACTGCGAGACAGTTTAGCACTGGTGGCAGATAGAAGTGCACACGCAAACACACGCATGCATACAGAAGCTACATTTGAAATACTGTAAAGGACATGTTATACAGAGTGTGATTAATGTGACTGTCTCTACACATACTTTCAACAGTCCCTTTTGGCTGGGAGGTGAGTGCTATGAGAAACTGCTGTTTGCTTGGGGGGTGACAGTGATCCTTCAGGATCAATTGCGGATAGACATATTTTAAGTCTATCTGAGTGATTTAGACTCCGTGTATTTGACACTTGAGCACACCAGCGGAAGTCAAGAAAGTCAGTACAGCACTGTAGTGTGAGAAATTCAACACACTTTGGCAGCTAAAACATCCAGTCATATATTCAGCAGGAGAGGAGACAAAAAACAAACATATTTTCAAAAAAAAATTATAGCACTTCGGTGTAACTGGTTAACTTAGGGTGGAGACTTTTTTTTGAATTCATTCATCTTCAACTGTAACTATACATCCATGTGCAAAAATATTAAAGCCAAATTACATGCAAATCTGACCATCAGCCACACGTTTGACGTGGAACGAACAGCATCAGAAGTCAGTCTTTCTTCTGTCCTGACATGTTTGTTTTGATAACCCAGTGAGGGAGAAGAGGCCCAGGTAATCCCAAAATGAAAGACAGACACCCTGTCCTGATGGTGTCTCCCCTGGCCAGCATCTGGAAAGGGAGGAGTGCTGATGAGCCTACAGAGGAAGACACACAAACACAGCAGATCTCTGTCTGTCTGGAGAGGGTGGGACGAGGGGTGTGGGAGGCTAAGCCAAAGCCTTTTCTCCTGCAACAACTGTGATTACATGACAACACCAGTCAATCACTAGCATCAAATGTGCCTGATTGCTGCAGACAGACTGAGTACAAACAGCACGGTGAGGGTTCATGTTGGATCATTTAAATGGAGGGGTTTTTCAGATTTGAGTCTACCGGTTTGTGTTGCGTTTGTGACGTGTTCATATTTTTCCATGTAACATGTATTTAAACTTGACTGAGTATTATGGGCATGCTAGCAGCCTCGTGAGGCGGCAGTGTTTATTACAGACAAGAAAACAAACTGATTTGATGGATGGAAACTGGAGATACATTTTCTAAATTCTTATCGCAGATGGTGCCACAGAGAAAAAAGTCGTTATGCATGAATAAAACAAAGCATCTTATATGTGCATTTTGGAAAGACACAAGCACAACAAGATACAACGGGACAGCAATACGAAATAAGTTATAAAAATAATGGATAAAAGAATCATTTCATTATTTTTTACACTATATATTTTTCTCCCTCAAATATGTGTTTCAAAAACTTCTAAAAAGATTTTACATGTTTGATTCACAAAAGTGAAGCAAGTTTGTACCAAAACAAAGCCATGATCCAGATTTTTCCTGGAGTTCTTTTCCCTGAAATTCTAAGAGTCCTGCCGGAAATCCAACATGAGGCAACAGGCCGCCCCCCTGAAAGGGTCGCAGAGTGTGAATAAGTCCACAGAGCGGACATGGCCGTGGCTGACAGACGGACTGAGTCAGCGCCACATTCCAGTGGAGTCAACCATCCACTTTACCCTCAGCGCACAGACACACACACACACAAGCTCCTGTATGCTTCACCTCTTTTCTCTTTTTTCTCTTGCTTACACACCAACTTATACGCACAAATGTACACATGAACTGTCGGTGGATGTTTGGATGTTTGATTGCCAATCATCTCGCTAATCCTCGATATGAGTCCGCTTTAGAGGAGTTAGCATGTAGCTGACAGCAGTAGCCTGTTTGTGTACAGGTAATTCTGCTTTTGAAACACTCAAGATAAGCTACGCATTACAAGATTAGGAAAACTTCACTACGGCTAAGAAATAATATTGACATAAACTCACAGTATATTCACAGCCTTGTTTCATATGTGGTAATAATGTAAGCAGTTTTCTGCAAGTGTCAAAGGAGTCCCGTTAATGAAGAAAGGTGAGTAAAATGCATTTGGCAGATGAGGGAAAACAACTGACACTGCCATTACATATCTATGTTTTTAAGTGTTTTTTTTTCTTTATTCAATTATGTGTTTTAAGAATTTATTCTTTTTGTTTAATACTTGATTTAAAAACTGCAACAGTGATTTTAATTTCTAACATGGGTAAAAATGAAGAATAGGATAGAATAAGAAAATCAACAAGATTAAACGTTCATTTTTGTGGCGTGCACAAGGCTGAGTTGTAATAAATACACAACAGCAGTAGTGAATGTGTGAAAAAAATCGATGCAATCATAATAAGAAGTGATACTAATAATAAGATTTAAATGTGATCTTGAATAGAGATCAACCCGTGTCAGTAATTTCTGTCTCTCATTGCCTCAGTCAGTGTGGAACAGTGCAGGGCTGTACTCGTGCCGTAAAGGTGTGTGATTAGCTCTGCATGAGTCAGATACAGGTGTTTTGCAATTTAAGGGAGGCCTCTAACACCACCCCCTTCCCCAGGTTTTTTACGTTTATAGACGTGAGACATCTTCACACGCAAGCCTGCTGTCACTCAGGAGGAGCACACAGGTTATCATTCATCACGCTGGAGACAGTTAAGAGGGTCTGCAGCTGGGGTGTCTGTGTTTACACATTGACAGATTTAGACCGGGTTTAGATATGACTGATCTCTCTCGTGGGAGGAAAGTCGATAGCAGACACAGGTAGAGTTTGCACTTGCTGTGGTTAAGGATAACAGCTACTGATAAAGGTTATGTTAAGCACCGTAACAGAGAAACAGAGAGTTAAATCTGGGTCTTCTGATAAGATACAACTGCAAGACTCTTAGACTGATTTAGCGAAGGGAGTAGCATCTGGGGTCTTCGGTCCTGTTCAGAGCCCTGCCCTGCATCACGGTGCTAGGCTGTCATCATGACTGGTATTGTCACCTGCCTGGAGTAATGCAATGTGGATTTTCCTGTAAGGTCAGCAGAGTGACGCAAAACCTGTGTCTCAAGAGCACAAACTGAGTCATCTATCCAAATAAAATACAATATACATGGTGTGAGCACTTTCAGATGTCTTTTTTGCTTTGTATTTGAAGTAGAGCTGTGCCAAACCTGGTAGACAGGAAGCAGAATGAACAGCAGGCCTGTTCTCCAGGTTTGCAGTTTGTGTAAGTGTCCTGGTATAAGTCACAAATGATTCCACCATGGTGGCTCAGCTCAGTGGTTAGACGTGTCATCTCACAGCAGGAAAGTCAATCTGGGGTGTCTCGAGTTTAGATGATCTCCCCATGTGGGTTTTCACTTTCCTCCTGCAGATTAGATGATCTGATACTGACTGACCTGTATCACATCTTCAGCAATATGGAAAGCTCATACATAACAAACCTCTGCGATAGAGGTCCTATTTATGTGTTCATAAAAACTTTATTAAAAAACTTTATGATTACTTATTACTTTATTATTGCTATACGTAAGTACTAACTATCTATAGTGTCCACGGAGGATCTATTTTTAGCATGCCCCCAATCAAAGCAATGAGTGACAAAATGCAAAGACCTCAGATGTGCAAAAATGCATTTCACAGTTTAGCCTAAGCTGTAACTTTGAACTGTCACTTTGGAAGATGGATACTTGATTTCACTAACAGAGTCAGACGCCTTATATTATCTTAAGCTGATTGCAATAGATTGTAGTTTTGAACTCAAGGAGAATTGTGTTTTTGTCTTTACTAGAGTCAAAGACAGAAGTAAAGCCAGCATAGACTGAAGAAACTACTGTTTAAATGTTCGTGTTCAGGCATACGGGGGCTGTTTTAAAACAAGCCACTGTGGTTCTGTCGGTGCTTATATATCGGCAGTTATTAAGGATATGAAGCTATCCTTTGAAGATATATAAGACCTCAAAACATTTCTTCTGATGAACACAGTTCATCCTTCTATATTATTTTCTTTTTCTTTACTTTTTTTTTAGCATTTTTTCCATCCCTATGTCTGCCTCTCATTTCTCCCTTCTACTTCTCAGCCACACAGTTGCCCTTGGGCTGATGGCACTAAAAATAATTGAAATAGTGATACACTTAAGCACCTTAATGAGCACTTGGAAACTGCAGAGGTAGTGCCTTCATCTGAAATTCATCAACAATGGCTGGAAAATTCGGGTCAGTGATGGGGTGATAACAGTAATGTGAGTTAAATGATGACAGCTTTAGGGTTAGCTTTGCTGGGCTGATGGTGGCTGTCAGTGTTTCCATTTTTATTTAAAAAAAAAAACCAAAAAAAAAACCAAGATGCTCATCCGAATCCAAATGTAAAAATGTATATTCATATTTGGAAGCAGCATGCAGTATATCTGACTATCATTACTAAACATATTATTACTCCAAATATATTCTAAAATATGTCTTTATGTTTGTGTTTTGAAGCATTATAACCACTGCTGATTCACTGCAGTGGTGGCTGGGGCAGCTAACCTGTGCTGAGGAGGGCAGATACCCCGAGGGTCCGACTGTGGCAGCTGGTATGTTTCTAAAAACAGGGCAATCCACCCTCCTCCTCCTCCTCCTCCACCTCCTCCTCTTCCTCCTCCTCTTCCACCTCCTCCTCTTCCTCCTCTTCCTCCTCCTCCTCTTCCACCTCCTCCTCCTCCTCCTCCTCGTCTCGACTCATCTGTTCTTCACAGCAGATGCTGATCTCTGTCTGTCTTCAGATAGAAGCAATTATTGAGTCACAAGGAAAGACGCACCTCCTTTTAATAAACCAGCATCAAATCATCCGATGACTGACAGCCTCAGGGTGTGACTCACGCTTTGGCCGGAAACAGAGAGTGAAAAGGTTCAACAATGAGAGAGACAGAGAACTGAATTAGAGGTCTTAGTGAGGCAGAGTCATGCAGTCAGGACAGAGCTTCAGGCACCAGACATCCCTCCCAGATTCCCGTCATTTCTCTCCTCATAAACAAATATCCCTTCTCCACTGGAGCCAAGTAACCTGGTGACAGTTAGTACTTCATTACTGCCTCTGCCGAATCTCTGGCTGCTCTTCTGTCTCTCTCTCTCTTTCTACGCAGCTCTTATCCTCTGTCCTATGGCAGCTCAGTCTCTTACATAAGGTTGACCTGGTAAAATTCCACAATGCTCACTTGCTCCCTGCTCCTCCAACTTCCAAATGTTTCAGTCTGTAGCGACAACAATTTGTTACTGTTCAAATCCAGCCACCCACTCATAGGATGTTTTTCCAGCTGCTCACAAACAGGCTACCTCACTTTAAATGAGGCTTGAATGGAAGAGGCTTTACCTTTAAGAGAGTCCATCGTGTGAAAACACTGTGTATCATTGTGATGAATGCTTGCCTCCCACTCTGGAGTGTCTCCTAAAGCTACTCAAGTTAACTGGGGATGCTTTAGCTGCCACTGACCTGGAGAACATTGAAAAGCACATTTATTTCGAGGAATTTTTTTAATTTCTTTTAAATGAGTACACAGTGAGCATCAGATGTTGTACTGGATATGGCAATACTATTTTTTTGCCCCCTCCCATGCAATTCAGCTGTTTTTTAAACATTAAATGAAAGTTTCAAGCTAAACACTTTGATGAAGACTTAGTGCTGAAACATGTAACTGCAATTCTTGTTGTCACGTTGAGCCATAAATAAGTGAAATGTGCGCGTCCTCCTCGACTTGGGAATTTCAGATGTGCTCCCATTTTTTACATTTTGTGGACTAATTAAACTCGAGCTCTAGCACTCAGCTGAGGATCTCGTTGTTGCAGTGCAATCCCCTCCTGCGACACAGCTTTTATTTTACTTTACTTTAGGAAATGGCTCACATCACCAGCTCCTACAGGTAAAAAAAAAAAAAACACACAGGAAGAGAGCAGACGAACTCAGATATCACAGATAACTTGTCTGATGAGTCACAGACTTGAGGATGACAGATGAGACCTATCAGTTCGCTTTAAGATGTAACATGACACCACCATATAAGCACGAGTACACACACACTAAAACACACACACACACTCTCAAAGCGTGCCATAAAGTAAGATATAATGTTTTTCTGTTCTGTTACCATGTCTATTCGAGGTCCACACATGTAACAATAATAAAATGGCTCCGTTACACACATCCTGGCTGATTTCATTGACAAACGGAAAGAAAAAAAAACAAACCCTTTTTAACAAATGCAGAATGACACCCCTCCATTTATTTAGTTTTTTAAATATATAAAGTATCTTCCTCAGTGAGTTGATAAAACACCGGCACATAGAATCTGAAATCTTTGTATGTGTCTATTTTTCCAACGTTTTTTCCTGCAGGTTTTTTTTTTTGGTACAAGGTTACAAGAGAATTTCTCCGTTTGTCCATAATGTCACCCAAGTTTGCACAGCTGTAAGAATGTGCCCAAACACTGTGCATTTGCACAAACCGAGAGATAACCAAATCAATCCTTACAGTGATGTCAAAATCCAAGGTCTGTGGTCATTCTTTCACTCACTCCTCACGCACATTTTCTGCCCTCGTGGCCTGAATAAATCAACAGCTGTGCAAGTCAGCTGTTTGTCAACCCCTTTTATATTATAACACAGTAAAAGTGTTCAGCGCAAGGTTCTAAGATTGTTTAAGATGCTCGTAAAATTCATGCCCAAAGCCCATGGGCTACTTTGGAATCGGTCTCTCGCTGCTGTGTAAGTAGCAGAGCAGACTGGAAGAAGCGAAGCCAAACACTCCTGTCCCTGATCTGAACTGTAAATGGTTTTCAGAGCTGAACCAAAGAGTTTTTATCCCTGATGAGCAGATTAGAGAATCCAGAGTGCAAACATCATCGTTCCAGTCCTAGAGCAGTGCTTAAACTGTTCTGAGAATCACGTTAATTTGTAGGGTTTTTCTTCTTCTTTTTTTTCTTTTAAAGTATTGAAGCTATGGATAAACCCTGAGTGAGTGGGTGGGTGAGCGTGAAACAAAGTAACGACCTTAATAGTCACGTCAGTGCCAATGGAATAAAATAATGAACAATAATGTATTTCTTTCTTGAAATATTTCTGCACATGTGGACATATGTACAAATACAAGTTGCAACACACTTTTTTGAGCCAAACACTCACGCATGCACACAGGCTGAAGACACGAAGAAGAACGAGTTTTACTGCTAAACAGGGGGAAGATGAATTCTTTATTTAACCCTTCAAGGTAAGGTAAGAACACTGCCATAATCTTCATTAGTTCAGGTTGTGATAACACGCACAAGCTTTTCTGCATGAATACTCAGATGTTGTAAACTGAGTGATGTTACAACACCACAGCTGGTTCAACCCTGACCAGCCGCCCCCGCCGTGGTACAACAGGATCTCGAGGTTCTCGTATTTCCTCCAACATCATTGCTACAGAGCTGATGAAGACAGATGGTCTGCACTAGCACAGTTTAGTATGTTGCTGCTTGGCTGCATAAAACTGACTGGCTGGCTGTCCTCGCACTGTGCAGAGAGGTTGGCTAATAATTTGTCAGCCCCTGTGGGGTATGAGGCCAGCATGTCAACAACAGGCCCAGTGTTTCACAGTCTAGCGATGGAGATTAGAGAGTAGGGGCTATGTCGCAGGCAGGGGGGCGTAATGGGAGGGCAAAGGGAAGCAAGGGAGAGCTAGTGGTGTTCCTGGGAGCAAAGTGCTGAGACTGTGTTTTGCAAGAACCACAGATATTCTGGACAAACATAAGGGGTGCTGCATATTATGTTTTGGCTGCTAAATACATTACACTCATGCTGGCACAAAGGCACAAAAGAGTATCTACTTCTTGGCATCAAAACACATATGTTGTTCCCTTGATGCAAAGAATGTCTATGTTTTCTCAGTCTGAGAGGTATTGTGCAACAATGTTCTCTCTTTTGCAGGTCATAAGGCTAACCCATGGAAAACTACAGACAAATATGGTGAAAAGTGTTTCATGCTTGTCGGACAAAACATGTCTCTTCAGATTCAGAGTGAACCAAAACACTGGGACCAAGTAAATCATTTCAACATTTACGCAGATTGCCTCCCCTCTCTTATCAGTTGTTCAAACAGCCCTTTGCTACACAATGTACCTGCTGCCCACACAGCTGCAGCAAGCTCCACCTTCTCTTCATCACCAGCAACATAATACATCCTGTTCAGAGTTTTCTCACCTCAGGCCTCCAGCTCCCCATTACATAGATATTCTCCATCTGTATGTGCAATTTAAAGTGCTGAGTGCCACATTACAACAGCCTATAGGCAAGAGAGACTGTCAGGTGACGACGATCCAGCACACACATCTGACATCTAGTGGCTGGGCCACGTAAATGCCAACAGCTCTGAAAGACAACCTTTTGAAAGCATTGTTCTTCCACATGAATGATGAAACATAATTTTTTTTCTCATTATCTTACAGCGTACTTATTATCCAAACATTAAAAAAAATAAATAAATACAGTTTTCACTGAAATTAAAACACTCAATAGCAAAGTCTGGATGATCCAGTAACCGAGACTCTGCTGCTATTTGAATTGTAATTTTTCAATGCTTCAAATTTAATTTACCTCCATTATACTGAACTGGAGCCTAAATATCTGAGACTGGCATCTCAAAATTTTACTGTGACATTAATTCTCTACAGTGAAGATGCTACATCTGCAGCTTTTATTGTGCATGATAAACACACAGGTATTACATTCATCACTGGTCTAGTGCAATCATAATACTGATTCTTCATGCATCAGCTATTTCTATTGTATAAAGTGTGTGCCGAGCCACCAAGAAATTTTGTAATACCCTGGAAACCACAACAATGTGCATGGTGCAAATCGTCAATGAAGGTTTTTCTGTAGCTACAACACACAACAAGGCAAAAGGTGACTTCAGGCTTGAAATGAAAGCTGCCCAAGTATAAACAAGATGTTTATCTAATTCCACTGTCGTCTACACACAAATACAGGGCAGAAACACTGAGCCAACAGTGATCACACACTAGAACAGAAACATGTAAGCAATTTTTTATTGTTTCTGCAAATAAAGTGATTCTGAATTTTCATGGTGGGGCCACAACACTGAATGTTAGCACAAGATGAACGAAAGAACTGTAAATGGATCAAGCAGGCAGGTTCTACAAAAGTAAAACAGAGTTCCATCACAGGTCGTCTTACGTCAAGATGCCTAGAGATAGGGAACAGAATACCTCCTTTATGTCCCGGGACAAACCCTTCCTGTAAATGATACGTCTTCAAACCAGGCTTGTTCAGCTGAAAGATAAGTGTTCCTGAGCAAAATGATAAAGCCAAAACCCCAAATTAAAGCAGTGTATACGAAATATACTAAAAGATACAGAAGGTTGCTTGTAATGTAAATGCAATGTTCACAACAACATTGTGATATATTTGAATATCTATATGTCCTGCATATGTTCATTAGATCAACACTAGTATAAGTAAAACTATGTTGTCAGGGGAAAATACACAGTACAGCACAGTTTTTGCACAATGAAGCACTTTGAAAACACTCTTCTGTCACTTTGTTACTTGAATGTTAGTTACTTTGACTAGAAAGTAAGCAAGTATGCAAAGTATGCATTTTGTCTGCAAACAAGATGGTTATAAAATTAAGAACAAAGAAGGTTCTGGTGTAATTGCTTACCAGCCTGCATGTTTAACTGAGTTCACTCTGGGTTTGTCTTGATGCTCCAGTTTGCTCTGACGGTCCAAAGACTTGCAGGTCAACTGAGTGGACCTTACATTCATATTGTATCTAAGTATGAAAGTCAGTGAACCCAACAAGAGTGGACTGATAACCTGTTCATGGTGTTTCTCGTCCTTGGTTTAATATATGTCTCCTCTCTAGTTAATTCGTATATAAAACCCGATCATACCGTAGCTGAGGTGTTATGCAGGGTAATAAATAATCAAAATAAAGAAGCTTGTTGTTTTCAAGGTTCTTCAGGTAGGAGTGACCATAAGCTGTAGCAAGGCAAAAATGAAAACTTGAACAAACTTTAATGTTTGTATAAAGTTTAATTAAAAGGGCCATTTGAAAGTGCATACGTCTGATGGAGGTTTAAGCAAATATCTTGGCAGGAAATATGTCAATGAGCAAGATGGATGAACAAGATTGCATGCAAATGGGCATGCAAAACCAAAACTGAGGTGAATGCAAAAG
>JAPQRN010000021.1:12065108-12080870 GCA_037367275.1 Coranthus polyacanthus
ATGTCAATGAGCAAGATGGATGAACAAGATTGCATGCAAATGGGCATGCAAAACCAAAACTGAGGTGAATGCAAAAGACAGAAGATTGAAAACATGCACCGAAACAAATGTAAACATATTTATTTTATTGGTTATATATTTTGTCATATGACCTGCATTGAGACTAATGGTGGCTTCAGGTTGTCATAACAACACAGCGGCAGCAGCAGTAGCAGAGTTAATAACACATACATTTTCACTAGAATGACACGCCAAGCCACCCTCATAAAGTGACGTTTGTAAAGTCATAAATGAGAGGTTTATTGTGTTAACAACTCACAATACGGTGAGCATCTATACTATATCTGGACTATATGCGCTCATCTCCTGACAGGTAGTTACACCAAAGAGAATCAAAGACAAAACCACAAGCAAATGTCAGGAAAATTCTCCGGAAAGATGAATGCCACCGGCACAACAAACACACACAGAGCACAAAGTGAGTCTTTCCTTCTCACATGTAAACAGGTAAATGACCAACCAATAACAGGTCAAAACCAATAATGTCATCAGTTCATTCAGGAGTAATTGATGAGGCTCTATTAGTTTTGACAGAATCACAGAAATGCAAAAGTACAATTATACTCCAGCTTTTTTCCTTTAGTATTACTGATAATGATGGTAGAAACCATTCTCTCTATGAAGCTTATGATAGACTGACATCCTTATTTCATGTCGACTGGTACCACAAATGTAAATGCAGGTGAATATTATAGGCACCATTTCATATGATTTGCAGTTACTTTCGTACTTTCGTTACTTTACGTCCTTTCAGGTGAATAGCGACAGGAGGAGCCAATGGCGCTCACTTTGCAGGGTTTGCAGGTGAGTTTGCATAAAACAGACACATTTCATGATGTGCTGATACTGTTCTCACGTTCTGAGCTTCAGTGTCTGTCTTATGTGCAGCATGGCTTCACCTTTCAGTCTGCTGGTTTTATGCTGTGTGTTTAGACTAAGCTGCAGTGTGACTTCAGCAGAATGGTTCAACAACATTTCTACTAGTCTGTTCAGTTTGCCTGGAGACATTATGCTCGGAGGGCTTTTTCCCATCAACCAGCTCACCAGCAACCTCAGCCAGAGGACTGAACCTAACAACATCAGCTGTGCAAGGTGAGGATTTCAGATAAATAGTCATTCCAACTTTTTGCTTAGCATTTTTGGCAAATAACATACTATTATGTAAGATTCCCCATCATTTTACTGTATGCTTAGCCTAACTGACTAACAATTCTTCTACTTTTTTTTCTGCCTGTGGCCCCACAGTTTAAACGAGTATGGACTGGGCCTTGCTATAGCAATGAAGTACGCAGTAGAAGAAATTAACGCAAACCAAACGTTTCTCCCTGGCATCAAGTTGGGTTATGAAATGTATGACACATGCAGACAAGCTGCAGTTATTGTCAAGCCCACAATCTCCTTCCTCACGTCAAAATCTAACAAAGCTCTTTCTGTGGAGTGTAATTACACAGACTTTGAGACCAGCATATCAGCTGTGATCGGTCCTTATACCTCAGAAATGGTGTCAGTCATCGGAAAACTCCTGGGATTCTTTCTAATGCCACAGGTTTGTTATAAAAAAGATGTCATGTGTCCTGATATATATATCTACTACTTAAATTGTTTTTATGTTTTCTAAAAAAACATATCACTTGTTTTAAACTAAATCTATCACCTCTCCCATGTCCCTCACCGAGACTCTCAGAGGCAGACGCACAATATAATTTGCAAAAGGCAATGACTCCCTGTCGTACAAAACAAGCTCCATCTGAGAAAAACTATTACTTATTTGTTGTTTTTTTTCAATTATTGCAAACCAATATTTGCTCAAATACAATGTGCATTATTTTGCTCTGTCAGGGCATTCTTGTTGTAAAATATTCAGATTTAGTTTTTTATTTAAATGTGTAATGACACGTTTTTCTCTTTTCAGATTAGTTATGGTGCCACCAGTGACAAATTCAGTGACAAAGTCCTCTACCCATCGTTCTTCCGTACGGTGCCCAGTGACAAATGGCAAGTGTACGCCATGGCGCTTCTAATGAAGGAGTTTAACTGGAACTGGGTGGCAGTGGTGGGAAGTGAGGAGGAATATGGACAACAGGGTGTGCAGGAATTCTCCAAAGTCGCAGAAAACATGTCAGTCTGCGTGGCCTATCAGGGACTGATTCCAGTGTACAGTGAAGCTGAATCAGCAATCAGAGTCATCCTTAACGGTATTAAAAAAACCAACGTCAAAGTGGTGGTGGTATTTTCTCTATCACAACCAGCTGCAGCCTTTTTCAAAGAGGTATGTAAAGTAGAAACATGAATGGATTTGAAGGAATGAATATATTTGATTTAGATGTACTAAATCCTTTCTATTCCAGGTCATCAGGAGGAATATGACTGGTGTGTGGATTGCAAGTGAAAGTTGGGTCATACACAACACAGTGACTACACTTCGAAATATACACACAATTGGTACAGTCATCGGATTCACTACCAAGACACAGAACCTGGACCTGCTCACTCCCTTCACAAGAAAGCTCTTTACCAGACTGAGTGAGGAGAGGATGAAGACGTCCTCTGCAGCACCAAATTCTGATAACCTCAATCAAACCTGCCCACAATGTTGGAACCTGTCACCTGCTAATATTAGTTTGGTGGAAGATACTGCAGTGCAGCGCTCAGCTTTCAGTGTCTATGCTGCCATCTACAGTGTAGCGCAGGCACTGCACAACATGCTGGACTGCAATTCAACTGCCTGTATGTGGGACCCTGAAACCAAGATCTATCCCTGGAAGGTAATATTTAGACTTTTACAAAGGTGGCTGAAGACAATATGAAATTCAACTATCTTATTAAAAAGGAATAAAAATCTTCTTTTGCAGCTGTTTAAGGTTTTAAAAAATACATCTATAGATATAGACGGCACACATATAGAGTTTGACAGTGATGGAAACCCAAGTATAGGATACGATGTGATTGAGTGGATCTGGAAGGGCTCAGATTTAGACTTCGTAGAAGTTGGAAGCTTTAATACAAACCTGCTCATCAACAAAACCCTCCTCAAATGGCACACGGAAAATTCACAGGTAAGATCAACAAATAATTTGAACTTGATTTTTGGTTTTCTGATTTCATTCTACCAAATCATATTTCAAACTGGGTTCCTTAAAAGATGCATCACTGTACAAATCCCAGTTCAATAACACAACCTTTGCAGATCCCTGTGTCAACCTGTTCAGCGCAATGCGGTCCAGGCCAAGTGCAACGAGTCAAAGGCTTCCACTCCTGCTGTTTTGACTGTATTAACTGTATAGCGGGCACATACCAGGCAAAAAACGGTAGTTATGTTGTCCATACATCCCTAAAAATTCTGAATCTAGAATTTGTGGTGCCGTCACCTAACTATACTTCACGTATGGTCATGATTTGATTGTATATTTAGACGGTATGCTTATTAATCAAAGCATATCTGCTCTCTTTACTTGTAGACGACATTCAGTGTACTGACTGCCCTAAGCGCCAATGGTCCCAGGAAAAATGGACTAAGTGCACTGATCCCATTTTTGAAGTCTTGTCCTGGAGCAAACCTGAGTCCATGGAAATGATACTGGCTGGAGTGGTGTTGCTGATATGCCAGGTGTCAGTGGGTGTTGTGTTCTTTAAACACAGGGGGACCCCTCTGGTGTGTGCCTCTGGGGGATCCCTGAGTTTTGTGGCTCTTCTCGGCCTAATGGGAGCATGTCTCAGTCTGCTGCTTTTTCTGGGACAGCCAGGAGACGTGGTGTGTCGACTCCAGCTGCCCTTCACCTCCATTTTCCAAACAATCACCCTCTCCATTATCACATCCATCTCAGTACAGGTGAGGGATAACATGTAAAACACATATTAGTGTGGAAAATAGTTGCAAAATATATACTTTGTGATCTAATTCCATGACCCCCTTTTTTTATTACGCAGATATTCTTTGTGACAGAGTTCCCACAGAAAACGGCCTCTCACCTTCAGACAATAAGAGGCCCTGGGAGCTGGCTGTTTGTGCTGGCCTGCTGTGGTGTGCAGGCTGCTCTAAGTGGCTGGTTTGTCCAGGAGGGGGATTCACTCTCTGAGCATTTGGCTAAAATGGAAATAGATTTTGTAACAGCATTTCTGACATGTCCTGTGGATCCCTTAATTGGATTTGCTTTAATGCAAGGTTGCAATGGCGTCATGGCCCTTGTATCTTTCATGTGCACATTCATGGCTGTAAAGCCTCTTCATCAGTATAACCTGGCCAGGGACATTACTTTTTGTTCTCTGATTTTCTGTGTGATTTGGGTGACCTTTATTCCCATTTACATAGGCCTGAAGAACAAAAAACTAGAGTCTATTGTTCATGTTTCTTTCTCCCTGGCAAGCAACTTCGGACTGTTGGCAGCATATTATTTCCCAAAATGCTACTTGATTTTGAGAAAACCAGAGCTCAATAAAGCAGATCATTTCTGTACATTTCTAGAGGGAGTCCCTCCAACACCACCTGAGGAAGAACCACAGCCTCAGACAGAGTCAGGACAGTCGACAGGGACATAGAGTCACCATATACTGCATTGATTTGCATTTTTATTCCATATAAATTTGGCATTGTGTGTCTTTTCCATATTGCTAGTTTCATTATGTTATGATATATTACTGTAACAATACATACATCTTACTTACTATGTAGCTGTAGCTATCCCATATAGCCTACTGTATCAGCACGTGTGACATTTTACAGTACATAACCTAATAAGTATGTTGTATTAAATTAGTTTAGACATACAGGTTACAAAACAATCATCAGGCTGTGGATTTGCATTAAAACTCATATGAACCTGTAATCGTGTGGGCTGTGCCCTGGTCAAGGTGGCACCAACTATCAACAGCAACATCCCTGGTTCTTTTTCCAGAGATATTTGCTGTATCCGTCCCATCTCTCCGCTATTGTTTCTTGTAGCTAATCATGCAAAACACTAGGCAAAAAATATATAAGTATGGAGTCACTAGATTTTGTATATTTTGACTATAAACACACTCTGCAATAAGTCAATTGTCGTTGATTTTATGAGAGAAAAATATTTTTCACATAAAGTGTTGGGTGTGGTTTACCTCAATAAAAGTTCAATGGAACAGAGATGAAAGTGAGTTTTTTTTCTCCGTATTTCCCTTACAATTGTGTATTCTGCTAAATTTAACATTTAACCATGTTTAGCACATTTTAGCCAATATAAGTTGGCTGGAATGCTTAGTTAAGAGGCTCGTTATAAAATCTAGTGGGCTACGAGATGGCTTCCTCAAGTGAATGGAAGGTTTAGACTACTCAAATAGGTCTACACTTTAATGTCAAATAGGCCTATAGAAAGTTATCAGATCTGAGTCTATTCAACGTCACCGTAGCTAGGTGTCGTAAGTTTCTTTTTCTGCCCAGGATTGCCGAGTCTGTGGTGTTTACACGTCCTGTGAACTCTTGAACGTTAGCGCCTGTAAGACACACTTCAGGGAAACACTGTCTCAAAATCTCACTTGGCAACAGTTGCTAACAACTCAGGCCGCTGTTAGCCGTCTGTGTCCTCAGAGGTGTCTGGGATTTTACTGTTGAGACTTTCTACCGGTGAGATAAAGACTTACTTGTCACTGCACAGGCTTTTTCGATACTTTTCATGTTGATGAGATTAGCTAGATAAATATTTAGCTAAATAACTAAATATCCCTAGTCTTACAAAACACATTTAAAGAACTATGCTTAGAAGAACTTAGCTAGCTAGGACGAGGTCATATGGTTAACTAGCTAACTTATTGTACTGGTAATTTTAATGAAGATAATACATGAAGTAAACTGAAGCTACTTGTCTCAAAAGGTCACACGAGTGACCCTTAGGGCGAAGAATGGTGTAGCGTTAGTTATCTACTGTACATGTCTAGTGTTTAATGCTATATGTTTTTGCATTAATCTGCGAAAGGAGGAGGGGGTGATTCTGTGACATTACGAATACTTCAGAAGCTCATGAGGATCTAATATGCAAGTATGATGTAAAAACTCAAAACCTCCAGCACATGTGGACTTAAGTGACATGTTGTTCCCCACAAAACATACTCATACTCAGCATACTCATAACATCTGGATTTTTCAATGAAGGAAGAGTAGTAGATCTGTTTATTATATTCTAAAATTATATTAGAACTTATCATTTGTGGACACAAATTAATATTCAAAGTAAAGAAAGGGGTATTAAAATATTTTACCTCATATCTGCCCTTTTTAAAAAATATATCAATGCTTGATTAAATGTAACGGTCGAGGCAAGTGTGGTAGAAATCTGAATGAAAGAGCCAAGAACCAGATTTTGTCTTTGTGTATGTAAGTAAAGATCTCTGCACACAGTTTCAATCAATACCTGTATAGAGTACTGTCTGTGAAGGTCCTGAGGGTGATAAGACAAACAGGGAGTCATCACCTTCCCTAGACCAAGGACACGTGTGAGAGTTTGCATTGTCTCATAGACGTATCTCATAAGTGGAATTCTGGTTTCTATTACAGCAAGCTACTCTTTATTAATTAATTATGTTTTTATTTTTAGCTTGCACAGCCCAGGGTAACCATGCCACGAGGAAGATCAGCCACCAGCGTCCGCTCAGACAACAGTGAGATGGATATTGATGGTTCAGGTAATGTTGGATATGCAATTAGCAACTAAAGGTTGTTGACGTTCTTTCTGTGATAATTTTGTTGGTTGATAAAATAGTGATAATATGCACATGTGGTCCTCAAGCAGAATCGGAGATAGCCAAATTGCAGAGACAATTCAGGATTATGGAGGGGGATCGGCAGGCCTACAGCATTCAGGCCCGGGAGCAGATTCGCAAACAACAGTAAACAAGCACTACACATAAAACACATGTGGGTGTGGGTGTTTTTTATTCATCCAATAGCCTTATTATGTCTTGTGGGTGAAGACAGGAGATAGAGAATCTGCTGAAAGAGCAGGAGGAGCTTCAGCGAAACCTTGGTGTTTGTAAGAGTGTGACCCGGCAACAGAAGGACAATGAGGACACTCAGAGTCTCCGTGCTCTACTGGAACAGAGGGACACACTGGAAGAGGAGTTTGAGAAAGAGAAACAAAGTCAGAAACAACTTGAGAAAGAGGTTATGAAGACTAACCCTAACTTTTCTACAATATTAATTGGAATTCTATCTCTTGCTTGAAAGTATTTAGGTCACATAATCGTGTCTATATTGATAACATTAAAGTTTACGTCATGTGTCTATTGTGTGCAGATCTCCAGCATAGAATTAAAGCTTGCGGACCTGAGAAAAGGAGAGGTGAGCACTAGTGACACACAAAGGTCTGAGGTCAGGCGTACTCAGAAGGCCATACGCACCTTGGAATACAAACTGGACAGAGTGAGTTACTGGTGTTCTTTTGATGATCATAGTAGAAATGTTCACTTTTCAGTGCATACGGTATCTCATATTTGCTTTACGTGTCCCATCCAGGCATTTACTCGCTTCAATGAGCAACTGACCAAGAACAGCCACCTGAGAGAGGAGATGCAAACTTTGCATATTGGACGTGTCCGTTTCCAGCAACTACACAAAAGGCTTGACAAGGTCAGATAATTGACTTAGACCAATGATGAGACACAAAACAACATTTAGCCATTTTTGGTTTGGATACCTTGTTATTTTGTTTGTTACTTAGACCTTTTTTTAAAAAACTTTTTTCATTTTGTAGGAACTTCAGGAGGTCCGCAAGAAAATTGGGGAAGTTATCAACCTTTCCACTGCTGCTTACGATGCCAGGTGACATTTTAGATACTGTAATTGTGTTATGTACATCATATCTCTGATATGAAGTTAATATTCATAATCTTTTATGCCTTAGGGTCGAGGCTCAGTCCAAGATGACCATGATGAGAGAGAAGGCAGTAAAGGACCTCGCCCAGTACAACGCTGAGATGAAAGAATTGGAAAGGGTTATTTCACATGAGTCTAGCCTGAAAGCATTCATGTCCGCCAAATGCAGTGAGAGGGCAGGTCAGGATGACGGCCAGGAGCTGGGACACAGACAATGTAAGACACTCATGCTGCTATTTTATTATTTTGCTTTTATTTTTTTTCACTTATTCCTCATTGACTTAGTGCTACAAATTAAATTCCAAAAATAATAGAGATGCTTTTAATAATCAGGAGACTGCTGATAGTGATATTTCTAGACTGACATATACAGATTTGACACTGCCCATGTTTGTCAAATGAGGGCAGAAATTATAAACCTGTCAATGGTCACACATGTAGTTCTAATAGTGGATGATAGTAAGGATTGTAGAGCAGACGCTGTTGGTCTCAGTGGTATTCATGTAATGGTAATGGTGCTTGCTCATGTCAGTGTCAGAGCTGAAGGAGCAGAGGAAGATGGACTCAGGGGAAGAGTCACTGGACGCTCTAGAGGAAGTGTTTGAGAGGATTCAGCTTGTGACAGGAGAGGACAATCTGGACATGCTGGTCACCAGGTTCATCCAGGGTAAACACCAGTAGCACAACTTCACAACAATCACAGCAATACACAAAAATATGTGGTTTTGTACAAGGTTTTCAGCTCTGAGAAACAATTTGTGTTTATTACACAGTATGTTAGCGTAAGTGTGTATGCTTTTTAAACTTTCACTTTGATGTATTTAGGTACATTTTTGGAGACAGAGTTGACACGTATCTACACATAATTTGTCCTCTTTGGGACCCGTATGTATCAGATAAAGAGAAAGGCCCTGTTAAAAATGTAATAAGTAATAAGTAACTATTTTGATTACTTTATCAAAGTCAAAAGTTATGTCGCTTATTACATATTGGTTGCTTTTATTTATGTTTTAAACTGGGGAATAAAGCTGAAAAGTCCTAAAAACATATATTTTAACCCAACACTGTATAGTAACGTTGGAGCCCTCTTCTGATTTCAGAAGGAAAATAATGTTGAATTTTATAATATTAATAATTATGTTTTCCTTAGTGTGTAATCACCTGAAAATATAAATCATGGACTTTCATTACCTTAGAATGAGCTGTTTATATCTACAGGGAGTGGGTTGCCTTTCACACTCTGTCATGTTATGCCACCATGTCTCTTCAGAACGGATTTCTGCTTCTTTTTTCCATTTTATAGTAGGTGGGGTCCAGCCTTAAGGTTTTTATCAATCAGGGTGAGGGCAAAGAGGTGTAATCTGCAACTTCGCCACTAGATGTCACTAAACATTACACACTGAACCTTTAAACTGACGTAAAGTTCATTTAAAAGCATTTCAATTTATCTCAGTGTTGCATTGCTGTTCCACTGTGTAGTTGAAGACCGGAACTTCGCACTCTTCAACTTTGTAAATGAGCAAAACAATGAGGTTGAGGCACTAAAGGATCAAATCAGCCAGGTGAGTTGACGAAGCCTGTGAACACAATGATTTTTAAGTTATTCCTGCGTTCACCTTGCAAATCTGAAACTAACTGTAAGCACATAATTGATGCATGTGAACATTCAGATTGAAGAAGAGATGGAGCAGTTTCGAGTGGAAGGGTTGCAACAGGAGCAAAATCATCAGTCTCTGCTGAGAGATATTGGTGAACAACAAAAGGAAACTGAAACGCAAGCTGAGGACTATGAAAACCAAGCCAGCAACATAAACAAAACTCTGGACCTTATTAAAACAGGTTTGGCAAGATTATGTTTGTCTGTGTTATCTGGAAATTAAACAAACACCAAGTCGATGCTTTGACAAACTGACATATATGATGTACACTGAGTTTCTCCCATCCCACAGGAGTAAACAACATCTTCTCTAAGATAGACTGTGACCACTCAGTGATAGAGGACATGCTCGGCTCCTCTACAGGAATCAGTGACAACAACATCATGTCCTATCTGGGTCTGGTGGAACAGAAGACCAATGAGCTGCTCACCATACAAGCTTTCCTCAATTCTAAAGTAACCTTTGAACCTGCGGCTCTTCCGTTCCTTTTCCTAATCTTCAATACTGTACATCCAGCTCTACTGTGTATATGGTACTTACAGTATACCTGAGCTGTAACACACAGTCTCTCTCCTTCTTTCTTACTCTTATAGGATCTGGAAAAAGATTACAATCCAAAAGACTTGGCCAAATTTCTTTTGGGCCAGAATCCAGAAATGCTTCAACAGAACAATAGTACCCAACCTGCAGTCAGCAGGTCGGTTTTTTAAGTGATAATTTGTATTCTTACTCACGTATAACTCGTCAATCTTTACATACAGCAGATTTGACTTTTTGTTTAAAGTTGATTGATGGGTGTGTGTTGGTTGGACTCTTCAGTGTGGTGTATGACGCAGAGGAGGCTCCTGTCACTGATGACGAGGAACGGCCACTGTCGCAAGGAGAACTTCGTAAAAGAATAATCAACGGGGTTAGTGCAGGAAACTGTGCCACTCTCTCATCGTGACACATTTTTTAGCGCTTTCTTCATCTGGTTTTCTGCGTATGATTTTTTTAGGTTCTGCAGAAAGAGAGCTCAGTCCGACAAGCGGCAACTAAAAACACAAAGACAGTTCAGCAGTTCAACAGCAAACAACGCTCCCTAGAAGACCCACTAATCTGAACAGTCACAGGCCTTCTTTCACTGTAATAACGGATCAATGAGGCCACGGTGCTGATGGAAACAACGTGACTGTGCAGCTTGACATGTTGCCGATAACAATAGTGATGGTAATATTATGATTATTATTATTACTACTACTATTGAACATTGATTAATGGTTGAGGGATTCGCTGTGTGATCCTTCAACCATTATCCTGCCTAAGCATATACATGTTCTTCTGCATTTTCCTTTGTTTCATTTTGTTTGTTTTAATTTGGGGTTTTTTTGTGCTCATTCTCTGTATCTGTAATTGATGTTCACATCACATGTGGATGTTATCTCTTTTTCTTGCAATAAAAAATAAATAAATGTTGCAGCTTGCGCACGTAAACATTTGAAACTTAATTATGTCATCATGTGTATGTCACATTTCACGATGAGTCCTTGGCACGGCTTGTTAAAATCTTAGCGTGATTTGTCTAGTTGTAGCTAATTAAGTTTGGAGCTATAAAGATGCCTTTCAGTCTCTGGTAACCAGCTGTCCTTTTGATGTGTGACTTGCCATCTGGCTTTGACTGTGCAATCTGCTCTCGGTACAATCCCGTCTCACTGGCAGAGCTTCATTACATGATACTTGCTGCTATGCTCAAACAAAAAGGTTGGGGGCAGCAGAACCTTTTGTAATTCTAATTTCACATGCTGAGACTTTAATTCTGTGTTTCTAAAAAGGACGTGAGGAGCTTTTAGCGCCTCGCCGTCCACTCTTAATTTTGTGGTATTTGTCGGTCGAGCGATTATACTTTTTTTCAGATTTTTTTGGAACTGTTTAATTTTTGTTTCTCTCATAAAATCAGTGTAATTTTTAGTAAACTATCCTCTTTGACCTCCATGAATTTTTTTTGTTCATGCTGCCAACCGGTTCACTGTAAGGCTTACGAGGCAGATGCAGAATTTCTATTGTAATCGTGTATCTCTTTTGTTCTGAAATTGTTAGTATGGCTTGTAGTGTTCAAGGATCGCAAACTATACTTTGATCCGCAATTGAAATGTTTCAAATGTCATCTTATCCAAACATCCTGGAGCGAGTCTGTGTTTGGGCAAAGGTGGCATTCACTGCAGCTGAGAGTAACTTCCTCTGTACAAAAGAGAAAATCAGGATCGAGAATTTATTTTAAGAAACATATTTTTACACACAGAAACAATTAACAAAGCATGTTACTATATTTAGGCTTTAAAGGTCACATTAATGTCATCATACTATTTTTTATTACAGGCTGTACAAAGGAAGGGGTGACTATAAATTTACAGTACACCTGTCTGAAAGCAATGCATTTGGGTTATTTTGTGACTTGTTTAGCGCGATTTGTAGTGTTTTATTTAGCGTGTTTGTAAGGGTTTTTCCGGTGCTGTATTGAAAGCGGTGATTTTAGGAAGTGAAACTGCTACACTGTAAACATTTATGACTGATCGACCAATGACTTGGTTTGCTCAAGATAATCCCCCTTGCATTCTCAACTGTGTGGCTATGAAAACAGATTATCAGAGATAAAAGGGTGCTGTGGAAAAGCAGAGGGGGGTGGCAGTGGTGGGAGATGAGATGGAGGAGGCTGCTTTCTTTGAAATTCTACTCTCACTTAGCCCCCTCCACTCCCAACAAATTCTCTGTGCACACGGCTCTCCGCATTGCCATAGAAACCTTCCTTTTAATCACAACAGAAACCTCATTTCCTGCTCCTGACAAAGAGTCCTCATTGCCTGTAGAGACCGCCTGCATGAGCCATTTCCAAGGCCCACCTCCTGCAGGCTGTACCTACCAGAGGCAGCAGCAGACCCCCCCCCCACCCCCACCCCACCCTGTCCTTTTCACCCCTCCTCTCCATATAAGCCCATTTTCCACCTTTTCTCTTCCTCTTGCTTAAAAATCTACACATTTTCTGTGGCGCCTTCTGTTTGGCACCAATTAACCTGACATCCTCCATTTCTGCGGGATTCATTTGTATACATTGCAGGCTGTTGAGTTTAGTTCAACTAATCCAAATTAACAGTAATCATCTAAACAGTGAAAATGACGTTTATACGAACACACCTACACACCCAGTGGTGTGAGCAAACAAACGCAAACATGCAAGCGCAGGTAACGTTTCCACAGAGCTGGCTTGGTTGTGGCTCATTCATCTGCTTCTCATTCAAACTGTCTCACCTCATCAACTGCAACACCCCATGTCCTGTTTCTCTGAGATTTACTTGGTCTTTCAAAAAACTCAGGCGGGAGTCTGTTTTGTTCTGCTTCAGTGCATCATGTAGCTACTGTGAAGTTGTTTCTTAACTTACAGCTTACTTTTAGCAAAGTTTTTTTTAGGAAAAACACTGTACTTTGTGTCCCTGATCTTGTTCTGCTTTGGGAACAAACTTATCACTTATTAAATACCTTGTTCCCTCTATCTCTAACTGTTGCCTCTGAGTTTTATCTCTCTAATGGCTGGACCCAGAAAATACCCCTGTCCTGTTTCTCCCTCTCTGTCCCCGTCTCTTATTTATTTATTTGGGAATTTTGCCAGGTATTTCCCCAGTCAGTGTGACTGTAACCAGAATGCTCCCTCCCCTTGAGGAAGGCCCCACCCCCCCATACTCACACCCTCCCATCTCACATCCAACCCTCCCTTGAATGTTGCTAAGCAACCGTCAGCCATGAGAGCTGGTGCATTTTCCAGCCAATCAAATTACTGGACATAATTTTGAACAGCTTTGATGAAGGAAAGAAGATATCTTTGCTTTATATCAAGTCCTCCTCTCTCAGTGAGCTTTACACATTACGAAGAATTGCGATTATTTCATAATACTGCACATACTGAGTATACTTCAGCAAATTGAACCTTTTAATCATCTCCATGCCTGTTCAGCGTTCCACATACTTTTAGTCCACCGCTGGGGGGCAGCACAATCAGTTTCTCTGTTGCCACACAGGCTACAAGAATTTTTTACTGCTGTTGCTAAGCAATCCCGACTCTCATGTCTTACCTGTGAAACATTTGTGATTTTTACAGATGTCCCTGACACCATTTTGTCTTTGTTTACACCATTTTGAAATGCACGCTATTCCATGTGGAGATAAAAAATTTTGTACTGCTTGCAATACTAATTCCATTTCCAACCAAACATCAGACTTTATAAATCAATATATTCTTAAAAATGGGACTGACACACAAAGCCTGTATCTTCTAGAATAAATGAGGTACCTGCTGTGTTTGAGGTCCTTTTTTTTTTTTGGGTTAAATATTAGCCTTGAGCAGCTTCAGTTGACTTCATCTCATCATGCAGGAGGCAGGAAACGTGCTCTTGACTGATTAGGCCAGCGGCTCTTGTCTTCCACTCTACCAGCAGTGGAGAGATCTAGTACATGGTGCCTGGGTAGATATGTTGTGCAGCTCCTTGTTTTCTTTGCATAGACTGTTTCAAGTCCCATTTAAAATGTATTTTACTCGTGTTGTGTTTTCTCTTTTACACTCTCCTGGTCTGCTGTCCCTCCCCCCTTGGTCCCCCTGTGTGCAAGTCCCTCATCTCAGCTTTGGTTGCTGTGCAGATGGCTCTTTGTTGGTGCATAACAATGGGTCTAAGGTCAGTGTGCCTCATGCCATCAACACACTTAAAGTTCTCCAGTACAGCTGTCTATGGCTTTATTTATAGTTTATCTAAAATAATTCCCAATCGACCATCAGGCTGCATGTGTGAATTATATTATGGTGTTGAATTAAGAGGAAGTTGTAAAACCACAGACCAGGGCAACAATAACCTCAACCTCGCTAACCGTAAACACGTTAACAGATATGATCTTGTTTCCCATATCTGAGCTATACCTAAGCCCTTTTTAATCTCCAAGGATCTCATCAAATTTGTTGAATTTCAAATCTTCGATGTTTCAGTTGTTGGCGTGCTTCGGAGCATGTGATATCGCTGAAACAACCAGAATGTCAGATCAGCCAGAGAAACAGAAATGCAAATCTACCATCTGCTCTGTGATCCCACACCAAAGTTCATCATTCAGGAGCTAATGAAATAGTTACATGTAGATTCACCCTTAATTCAGGCCACTGTAGTACATAAAAGGAGACCGTGCAGGGATGTAGCAAACAAAGGAAAGATTGATCTGTCGATCTTAGAAAGAGCAGAACACAAAAAACAGTCTTGCTAATAAATAAATTCAAAAACATCTCAAATACAAGCTCACAGCTGCTTTGCTAACATAAATCCTGCATGAGCAATTTGAGTTTTTTTGCATGTGAAAAGTAAATACTACTGGGCACATTCAGTTGTGCAGCTTTGGGTCATGAGGTCTTTGAGCAAGTTTGCAGCAGGAAAGAGCAGGTAGAATGAAAGGCGGGAAACTAGGAGGAGGAGGAGCAATTCTTCTGAAGCAGTAGGAATTACTGGAAATTTCCACTTTTCTCTGGCAAGACAGTTGTAGGGGAGGGGCTAAGAGGTGAAATAAATAAGGTAGCGGAGCCCAAGTTGAAGTAAGGCTGTGCAGAAGAAAACCATTTGCTACTTTTTTTTAAGCACAACGCTGCAATCATTTGAAAATTACATTTATGCATGTATTTTTTTTCCTGACTTGGAGATTATACAATATTACAACGTCCTTAATTGTAACTTTAGATTAATTGTGGTGCATAATTCTGTTTTACATCGAAATACTATAACACATGGATTTTACGTTTACATTAATGTAATTTATTATGCCCACGTGATACTGGTCTTTGGACTGTGTATGAAGTAATATTTCCCTATTATGGAAGGCAAAGTGCTTGCTGATGTATATTAATACTTAATGGATTGATTCACTGGCAACATGTTGAGCTACATCCCACTGCAGTCAGACCGGACGTGCAGAGAAACACACTTTCCTTCCACTGTTGCAGTGCATTAGCAATGAATAAAAACAATACACATCGATGGAATGCAATATGTGATTTTTTTATCTTTTATCTTACCTTTTGTTTCCACAGCAATTTCCTCTGCAATGACTATGGGACAACAGTACCATTTTAGTTGGAAGATCTAGTCCCTGTTGCATGACTTGAGTTGATGTGTCCTTTGAGTTGGTTATAAATGGTAAAACTCCCCGTGT
>JAPQRN010000021.1:12080970-12096492 GCA_037367275.1 Coranthus polyacanthus
CTATAGTAGCAGTTGAAATTTTTCAGGCGCTTGTGTTCATTTATATTATGAAGGTAACAAGGTCAGGAGAGTCACATTAAAGATAAACAGCCGAGGATCATTTTTATGTCATCTCTCTCTTCAGCACCATGGTCCTGAACAATACATGACTGCAAGTGACGTATTTCACCACCGCGTATATCACAACCCCTTTAACCCTCATTCATTAATAACGAGACCTCAAATATCTGAATTCTTCCACACATGGGTAGTTTCTTTCCTCACGCTTACATAAGGAAACTCACAGGATCAGTTTGCGTCGCAGTAATCTCGTCACAGTTATTAGTTAGTTAGAAGTTACTTAAATTCCACTTGCAGTTTCCTTGATTGTGCATCGGACATTTAGCCAAGAACAAGAGAGTCTATAGCCTTACGCTAACTTCTTCAGATTTTGGCTGGTCCGTGATATTCTGCACACATTTAAAACAAACATGGGAGGAGATAACGTACATTCTTTCATACATTTTCTAAATCCTCAAAGTACCAACCAACTAATTCATGCATCACTGAAGTGACACACAACGGCATATCCAGAGCATTCAGGATTTCAGGATCTCTTGGCTCCGTGTCACTGAAGAGCTTTGGTTTACATACTATGTGTACAGTTTTTGTTTTATTTTGTTACTGTACATCGAAAACACACTGTTCTGTTGATGATACTGTATTTATCTACACTAACAACTGTATATAAAAATATTTCACATGCAGTGACTGTACTGCTTCCGTTTTTATTGCTTATTTATGTAAACTACATTCTATCTTTCTTTCTATGACATTTTTAAGTACCATTCATTGACATTCATGGCGCATAAATGGTATATCTAAAGTATGCATTACACATTGCTGCATTAAATTACCAAAAAATTATTATGGTAAAATTACTACGCAATATATAGCGGCGTGGGAACGGTGTGAAAAAAGCACACCCCTCTAAAAATCCTGTAGCGATATTAGTGTATAACATCGATAATAATGGTACTTTGCGGATGATCAGTAAGGACATGATTTCTGCTTCACTATGCATTTGACTTGAGAGTCCTGAGGAGAAGTTAACTTTATGTTGTCCCTGTACTCTGCAGGGCTTCCCTGAGAACCAGAGAAAGCCAGCCAGACCATGCAGAACACTGCTGTTCAAAACAAAAGAACTCAGCTTGCCCCCAACAATTTCTCCAATTATCAGGACCCTTCCCCTGCCTAATCCTGACCTCTGCTCTTTGATGGGCCCCACTTAGCCCTACCCCCAAGCACTGACATTCCACAAGTCAGGTCAATCCATTGTCTCCAGGAAATTAAGGTGAAATTAAGATGCTCAACTCATCATCCCATATCCTAACGTCTCCTCTGGCCTGTTAGCGCACTACGCAACTGTCTGGCACTCGGGGAAATCTTTCCCCAGGCTGTGGAAACTGATGCAAAATATTTTATTTACTGTAAAACATGTGCCGCTGTGAGCACAAAGAGGCTTTTCTTTTATACAGTACGGCTTTCTGTGGTCCCATAATTTTGAATAGCATAAAACAGTTTTCCAGTTCCTACTTGTGGAAAGTGTGGTAAACTTGCCAGTTTCTCCGCATAAAAGTTGAATCTTTTTCTACATAGCTACATCAGTGTTTTTCTTTGACTGTCCTACTTACTGCCACACTTTGGCTCACCTCAGTTACCTGCAAAATATACAAGCTGCCATAGATGAACTTTTTTTTTCTTTGTAATAGATCTTTGGCACATGGTAACATGTTGAGGTAGGCAAATAAGAAAAAAGAAAAGAAAAAAAAGACAGGAAATGATCTCACAAACACTCCCCCCCTCTCTGATTGCTCCCATTTTCCAGCTACAGAAAAGAGTGAGTAATGCCTTCTGCTGCTTTTAGCCTGTTCTACTGCTCCTCCCATAGATCTAGGTTTTGCACTCTCTGAAGTCCATTATATTGTGGATGTCTGCTCCACTGCACAGTCTGCACATGGTTTTCATTGCCCAAATACAAGGGTGACACTCTACGCAATGCCAAGATGAATACTTGGCTCTAAGTGCAGTATCGTGAGGGTTGTTTTACATTTGCTGCTTCATATTTACATGGTCTTCATTTTTAACCAGACTATAAAAGCTAAGGCTGTTCTGACGTTTTCTTCATTGTTCATAATGGCTTGTTTTTGGTATATAATGCTAAAAGCCTCCGAACAGACCTCACATAAATGAAAAAGAAAAAGAAATCTTATATGAAAAATAAAATAAATCTCAGTAAAAAGTGACACGCAGCCCTTTGATCTCTAAATGTAATTACAGCCTTCATAATTAGGTCTATATTTCAGCTGAATGTGAGGGGAATGACTAAATAGGGCTTGGGAGGTTTCTTCAAAATCAGTAGCTTGAATACTGGCATGGCATAGAGAAGATAACTGAGGATTAGGTTGTAGGAGGCCCTTAAATTAGAGACTGGAGAAATACTTGTGTCAAGATATCCTCCTTGGATGTGCTGGGACAAGTTGAAGACAAAAACATCGGTAAGGCTGTCTAGAAATATTTGAAATCCAGACCAAACTGATGACGTGCGGCACAAATGCTGCGCGTTGGGAGGTTTGCAGTTAAAGAAGTGGAGATTAAACTGTTGCACTGACAACTATCTCAGAGGGTAAATGTTTTCTGAAAATGAGTGATAACTGGGCGTGGGTGAAAGCAAGGACAGGTGTGGTAAATAAGGCCGCCGCAGGTCAAATGATTTTGTTGACACGCAAGAAAATAAAATATTAACATTTAACCCGTCGCTACAAAAAGAAAAAATGATTTTCTTATTTTTAACTGACAGTTGCGTGTTGCCGTTTTCTGTGGTTTAACAGTTGGATGAGTGAGGGCAGTGACGGCAAAGAAAGTTACCGCAAAGAAAAGACATACAGCTTGTGTTTGCACCAGACAACACTACTATTTCCTCAAAATCATTTTTCATCAACAGTTAAAAGTCCTTATATGTTAGTGTAATCGTTGAAATAATACACGACAGCACGCACTGTTGTACACATGGAGATACACAAAAATCAGCTCGAGTGATAAAGAAGGACTATGGAAAAAAGGAGAAAATGTGTTGTTTAGACAATAATAAATGAAGTTCTAATCTACTGTTTGATTCATGAGGACATCGGCATTGGTCCACATAATCCCTCTAGGTCAGTGACATTATGTTTAATCAGTAAACCTGACTGCATAGTGTTTCAGTAGCATCTGAGATCTGACAAAACACTTTCATCAGTCATAAAATACAGCCCATTATAGGCCTATGGTATGCAGTGTGATCATGCATTAATTGTTTTTTGGGTTTTTTTTTTCATCTTTTTGTATAAGTCTTGTTTATTTTAGTCTTGACCTCAGATAGCCTTTTACCCCAGAAGTGGAGCCTATTTCGGTCAGCCTATCGTCTGTATTGGCCTGTTCTTGCTCAGAGGAAACAGAAAAAATAGCACCACGTTTAATAATGTACAGAGAGTATTTGTAATTTGATACACGTTGTAAAATGAATTTCTAAATACAAAGACTTACTATACGACACACCACGCCCCATGGCTGTCTATGATTAACTCCTTCTTATCCTCCTTTTTCTTTGTTATCAAACATATCCTGGAACAGAGGACGTTTTGTTGACTGAACTTCACTTCCTTATTAAATCTTGAGTCGAAAATGCAGTTATCTAAATTGAAATGACTTTTTTTTTCTTTTTTTTTTTTGACAGACAACAGTTAAGTTACGTATTGGTCAATATGTGGCAAAATATACAAAATAATAATAACATTTTTAATTAAAAAATAATCTAGCTCTCGGGCTTTACAGGTAAGTTCTTTGTCTTTGTATAGCTGTGTAATAGAATACTGAAAAAGTTTAAATCGTTGTGTTAATGTAGCAGGTGCACTGTTACACTTACTCGATTGATCAGGTTTTGTAAGAAGTGAAAGTCCAAGCACGTTTTAACCAAGAACACATTTTGTTACTAGAGTTAAATATAGAAAGGAGGCGTGGCCACATGGTTTTCACATCGTCACATTAATTCTTTTTGCTTGTAATTTGATGCCGACCCCGTCTCGAGACAGAAAGAGCGCTAAGACAAAAGATGCCTTCAATGGGCATTTGTCGATAAACTTTACGAACCCATCCCCTTACGACAATGTTCAGTCGTTAGAATTGTCTAATAAATTCTTACAACTTTAACGAGAGGCCACTAGCATCCATTGTTCAACATTTAGGTGAAAACCACACGTAAACTGGTGGGTAGTAGGGGGGGAAAAAAAAGTCGCATATCGTAGTGCAGCGCTTTAAAACACTTGACCAATCAATGAATAGATAGCCGGTAGGTGGGACAACTTGTCCAGATTGACAAATAATTCTTCCAATAGAAAACTCCGTTGGTCGGTATTATCCAATAGCGGGAGAGCTCGAGCCGCTGTATCCAACGAGAGTGCATTTTCAACGAGCTCGAGAGAAAAGCGGAGACGGGCAGACATCATTTCTCTCTCAGCGTCTTTGGGCTGTCCACACGAAGGCAAAGCGCCAAGAAATTAAAAAAAAATATTTTTCTGATTAGGAAATATACTTATCCAAATTTATTCACAATTAGCCATGGCCGATACAGCTGTTGACACGACCGCGACTGCAGAGGTTACAGCCAAGGTGCGTTTCATTCAGTCTTTTTTTTTTTCGGTTGAACTGTCGTGTTAAAAGATTTTGGGAACTTTGCAAAGTTGTTGAATTGTGTGTGTTAACAATGGGTTCAGCTTAATGTTTAAATAACCGTAGGATTTTCGGCGGTGTAAGCAAACGTGACCGTTAACGCTACTTTATGTAAATTAAAGCAGTAATATGAAAAAAAAAAAAAACCTGTGTAACCTAAATGACTGTTAAAAATGTCGACAACCGTTCGCCGCCGGTGTGATTTATTTGTATTTTCCCGCGTCGACAGTAAAATATCACAGCTGGAAAAATCAACTGTATGTGATGTGGTTAGCTAAAAATGTCTTGTTGAGCAGACAAAGCGGCGTAAACGGTACTGCTGATGAAGTGTAGCTGCTGTGGGCGGGAAGCAACAGTAACGTAACGCGCGGGTTGGGATGAAGACATGTAACACTCTGGGTTTTCATTGAGAATTAAAGGCGAAACGAGAAGACTTTGATATCAGGTGTATTTTTGTTAACGTACTTTCTTTTACCTCAGGCGCGGTAACGTGCCGCACTTCAGAATAAACTAGCGGAACTGTTAACCGCTGGGAGCCACAGTGATTTAAGGGCATGCTTTTACTTTGTAGGAGCTGAAAGAGAAGAAAGAAGTAGAAGTGGAGGAGGAGAAGAAGACCGACAGCGGGGACGCACCTGCCAATGGCACTGTGAGTTTAAGACGAGGATAAGCCTCATGGCCTTTTGTCTTACCACCCCTCATCATGCAGGTGTCGCTGCACCCGCCTCCCCCTTCTGTTCAGCTGCTCTCCACACTGTGCTTTGTTTGGGTTGTGAAATGGCACAGATGTTAGCTAGCAACGCTTTGGATGTCTCCATTGGTTTTTCTTGACCGAGGTTTCCCAGAGCTGGGTGGCTAATTCTCTAGGGAACTCTACACACATGTCTTTTTAAGTGTCCTAGGGGAGTCTGTACATATAAAACAACCAGGGAGGATTATTTCAACTATGTTTGGGATTCCATGGTGTCTTTTTTTTTTTTTCTTTTTTTTTTTTTTTTGTGGTTTGTTTTGCAGTATAGTCTGTTATCATACAGTACAGTTTAAAGCCCAGTGAGGACACATCTTACTGGACTGACATTTCCTTCTCTTCTTTCAGAATGGTGCTGATCACAGTGACAAAGTGGAAGAAACTGCAGAGGAGGAACATAAGAATGGAAATGGTATATTTTTAATAAATACAACCTTGTTTGCAAAGTTTCCAGATTTGTGAATACCCAGATTGGCCTCATAAATATCATCGCCATGTGTCCTTGAGATCAAAATTAAATTCTGGCATTGTTCTGATGGTCAAAGTGAATCCTAATATGTACTTGAATTTCAAGATGTGTCTTCTAAATGACTTACTCTGTCCTTTTACAGGGAATGCAGAGGAGGCGCCCCCTGCTGAGGAGGTTGATGCACAGCCTGTGAAGCGTGCAGCAGAAGAGGAGGAGGTGGGTTGTCTCGAATCTGCAATCCACTCCATTGATTTCTGTGATTTTTGCTGTCTGGGTTCTTATATTTCTGAGCTATTTATGAAATATTTTCATCTTTAGGAGAAAGTGGAGACAAAAAAGCAGAAGACAGAAGAAAATGGAGAGTCAAAAGAGGCTGAAGTGGAGGCCTAGATCTCTGCCCCGCTACATGTTTGCAGCACTGTCTTAACCAGCCTGGTCAACATCGTGTTATAGAGCTTGTGCTTTCTTTGTCTTTGAGAGATTTCTTCTTTTTCTTCTTTTTTTTTTGCTCCCATGTTATCACATTGCACTGGAGTCCTGAAACATAGTGGCCCTGCCTCCTTTTTTATGAAATGTTATTTATTGGTCTTTCAAATGAGCTTTTTTTCTACTTGTACAAATTGGGCCACACCAAGAGAACTTTTTTTCTTTCATTTTTTGAGGTTTTATATCAGTATGTTAGGAGCACAATCTCTATTATGTCAGTGCTGACCAGAAGATTCATACATACCGGCAGCTGCTCACCTCCTCCAAGGCTCATGTTGACCTTTCAGATTCACTTAAAGGACCAAAGATAAGTTTTAAGCAGGGGCTAATGGACAGTTGTTAGCATTATTAGTTGAGGCATGATTTTTTTGTGTTAAGCTGCTAGTTAATCCTTGGCTTGGCTGCCCTGTTATCATAACAGATGGTGCAAATGAATAAAGGGGCTCTGTCTTGTGCCTCCATGATAAGATTGCTTGACCCTGTTTTGCGCAGGCAGGATTTTCCAATGTTAATTAACCCCTCTTAAATCTTAAGGCTTTGGTCATTTGTTCTGTATGCATTCCACGCAAGTTTGTACCATTTATACTTTGTTTCTAGCGTTTTCAATGACTCTTATGTTATGGCTGGGTAGCCCAGTTTTGTGTCAAAGACTGCCTTTTTCAGAACCAGAATGACATTCGGTTACTTCAGCCACTGCTTTGTATATTCTGAAACAAATAAATTGTCTTTTTACTTAAGTGTTTTGTCTCCTTTGTGTGCATGAAACCTGTGTACGGATCGTTGATGCTTCTTGAAACAGTAGCTTTATGACTAGATGATGTCACTTGACCCAATTTTTATTAACATGGAAAATGGCTGGCTTGGATGCAGGAAGGAACAGGAATAATCTCACTCACTTAGTAATGGAAAAGGGTGCAGCAAATCAATGGATTGCTGTCTTGTCTCCTGACTCCCCCGTGTGGTGTACTTTTGAATTGCAGGCTCTTCAAGTCAGCTGGGGTGAATGCTGTGTGTGGGCTAAAATGGTAGTAAGTGACAAAACAATAATTGACACAGGAGTCCAAATGGCAAAATGATAATATTTTAGTTTCAACTGAACCCTAAAAAAAAAAAAAAAAAGTATTTTACAGTAATACTGCTGATATTGAGCAATAAGTGATACAATTTAACACAAAACTCATTTCTTTTTTTTTCTTTTTTTTCCAAGCAAGCTGCAACAGCATGATCCATACAGTTACTGTTTCCTCAGAAACATGAGCATCCAGTCAGTCCAGGAGGCTTTAGTAGTAGGCAATTATTGACATTCAGCTGATGCAGCAATTACAACTCGCACCATAATGTTGGGGTGCTCGTTGTGAGAGCCAGTCAATAAAATCATCACAATGACTTAGAATTAAAAGGCTTAAAACAGGCTAAATACTAAAATTTACTCTATGTTAAAGCCCTGAAGTCAGGTTTGATGCTTGTGTTGAGGCAGTAAAGCATATCGTTTGCCATGGCACAACAGATGTAATAATTAAATTATATGTACCATTGTGCAGATGAAGATGGCATCAGTAGGATGGATAAAGTAATGACGTTTGACCTTTCCTGTGAGGACCAATTCAGATGGGCCAAGCATGGTGGAGCAGAAGCCTACTATCTTAAGCATGCACCCTGATGATGACAATAAGCACTTCCTGCTGGCTCTATGAACCCCCACAGTTTTTCCTTTTATTGTTGTCCACCTTCAGTGATACCCATAGTTCACATGAGTCTTCTCTCTGTTTGCTGTTCTTCTGTTTTGTTCGGTTTCCGACTGAATGCTGATTCACACCCCAGTTTCAACTTCTCCTCTTCCTGATAATGACAAGAATCACTGTCATTACAATGGCATGGCCAGGAGTAGGGTGACAGCTCACAGGCTGTCCATGGCTTAGTGAGGGCCCAGACAGAATTTGCCACCAGTACACGTGTCTTTATGTTTTTTTAAAGTGTGTGTCAACCTGTTAGTCATAGGTCTCTGATACTTTAGGTCACTGGCATTGTACCAATACCTGGGACTTGATTAAGAATCGCCCAGCACCAAACAGTGAAATTTGGGGATTGCACGCTTGTATTTGGTTTGATATTTAAATTGTGTAGTTGGTAGTGTGTTATTTTTATTTACCATCTAAAATGTGAAAAATGTGAAGCCCTTCAAAACCGCAACTGTGATTAAGCCTTGTTAAGCTTCATGTGAATATTAAGTATGTGTTGCCAAATTATGCTGTAAGAGCTCTTGAATTAATGAAGAGGCATTAAAACTGTGTGTGTGTGAGTGGTCACTGGCAGCACATTCAGTTAGTCAGAAAATCCTGCCTACAGTGTGAAGCTAATATGCTAACTCAGAGAAACAGGCAGGTAGACATTTCTTTGGCCATATGACCAAAACAAAACATTAACACAAGGCTTTGAAAGATTACACTGCAGCTCATGCAGACGTTAGGCAACTGATAAAAGGAAGAAAAAGAGGGAAAAGCTGTGATTAACTCGTGTGTAGTGGTCAACATTTCTAACCTGAACATCAACAAGCAAGATAAGATGATGCAAAATTTGACAGCAAACAATTAGACTCACCAGCAGCTCCACCCAAGCACACAGACACACAAATCCAGTGCATTCAAAGAGGTCACACATTCGTTTGCAAAAGTTAGGAAAAAAATGCATGGGCACACACACTGTATGAACACACTGGTCATGTACACATATTAGAGCAGTGGCCAATGTCTGTCTGTCTGTCTGTCTAGCTCTGAGAAGAGCAGTGCTGATTGGTGTGAAATAATATATGATACTGTGCTGTACAGTGTGCGGCAGGGTGTACAGTGTGTTTGTCCTGTCAGTGCTGTGAAGGTCAACACACTCAGACACTAAGGGACAGCGTGAGAGTGTGTGCCGTTAAGTGTGTGATTGTGAGGTAAAGTAAATTAAATTAAGAGGCTTTTCTAAATGTGCACCAATAGTGGCTGGGTCTCGCTTTCGGGGGGCTCACCCTCGGGGGGGGGCAGCTGGTACACCACGCAGAGAGAGGAGTACAGACATCCCACGAATGACATCAGACTTGCAAAGTACATCACTCCCTGGGCCCCACCCACCAGTGAGGTCAGAGGTCCCATCGCCACAGAGACCAAGATCTGAGCCAGGAAATACTGGCAGCTGAGCAGAGAGATGTCCACCCCCATCCCTCGTCTGGTGCCTTCCTCCGATGAGCCACAGAACTGGAGAGCGTAGAAGAAGAGTTTAGTATTGCCCTCAATCACAAAGCACTAAGTAAATCATGATAAATTACATACTCAAACTTAAAGATTCAGTGTGTAAGATGTAGTGGCATCTAGTGGTGAGTTTGTAGATTGCAACCAACTACAGCTGGGTGATGCAGCCTAAATTAAAATCTTAATTTTTTTCAATGTTATGGATGATTCACAGTTCAAAATACTTTTCTTTATGAAAATATTCTCTATATGTGCAGTATCAACAAACAAAAATAGAGAAGAAGCGCTGTTAGCCAATGACTGAAGAAACATATTCACAATTAATATATTACAACAAACAAGTTGCTTTTTGAATTTTTGTTGAGCAAGAAATGTCTCTAATTTTAATTTCCGTTTTCACTTAATTCAAAAACAAATCACTGATTAATCGTATTAATCCTATACATTACTCATCCCTACAACCAACTGAACACCCCTTGCTTCACCCGCCCCGACATTTTTGCTTTGTCCATTCTGGGCTTTTTGGCAAGTGGAATATTCATTCTGGTCCACTCTCCTGGTCATGCACCTTGCAGCACCATCTGATGCTGCTATAAAACATAATAAAGAAGGGAAAGTCTTTTTGAGCTACTGTAGAAACATGGCGGTGCAACTTTTGCAGACTCTGTCGAGGGGGCCGACTCCCTCTGTTGAAATAAACGGCTCATTCTAAGGTAACGAAAACGCAACGATTCTTATTTTCAGGTCTCTGTACACTAATGAAAACATCATTGTGAATATAATTATCTTCCATTTCTACACTTAGATCCCTTTAAATCCTACACACACTGAACCTTTAAACTCAAATGAGTCCACATGAGGAGACTAACCTGAGGGCTCTGGTAGTATTCACACAGCAGAGAGTAAGGCAGCGTGCATAGAGAGGAGAACAGCACCCCATAGGTGACACAGAGAGAAAGTACCACATAGAGGTTGGTGGACAGCGTGGCCAGGCCTGTGCCCAAACCAAATGCCAGGTAGGCAAAAAAATACAGAGTGCGAAGAGAAAAACGCTCCTCCAATTTCTCCAATATGGCTGAAAGTTGAAGAAGAAACCCAAAGAGAAACCGAAAGAACAGTTACAAATCTGAAAGGAAAACCAGAGGCCAGAGACCTGCACTAACAAACACAATGTATTTTACCTGAGTAGAAAGCAGCACTGAATGCATAGATGCACATGCCCCAGCAGCCCATACTAACACCAGCATTGTAGCGTTGGTAAGCCTCAGAGTCATGGGGTGCTTTGGGGTCTCCTTCAAACACCACCTCCCCCATGAAGTCAGTGTAGAAGAGCAGCATGCCTTCAAAGGACAGCCAGCCTAGGACACAAATAGAGACCGTTAACCCTTGTGTAGTCTTAAAACATCCTGCATTTCCCCTTGTCTTAAGTGCCAAAAATGACCTGCCTTCACTAATCCCCTAAAATTAGGCAGCTTCATTGAATTTTAAACCCCAAATCGACTTGGCATGAAGAATCAACTTGTCATTCGTCACAAACTTTGTGAATATGTGGGGTTTCCCTCCTCACACTACAGAAAGACTGTATTTCACTGAAATTCTAAATAGTATTTCACTGAATTTCTAAATAGCCAATTTATGTTAATCATCATAAATTGGCTATTTAGAAATTCAGTTTTATATGAAAGTTAATTTAAATGACTTCTGAACATGAAAAAAATGGGTTAAGTTTCTCAGCTCCCACAAATTCTTTATGAACCCTCCTACTGTAAAACTGAATTTAAACCAACGGTCAGTTTCCACTCATTGTCACTCTGCTCCTGTTTTATCTGAATGTTTCTGTTTTATCTGTTGTAATCTTCATTACTTTACATCATTTATTCTTTTACTAACTGTATTCATACACTTATTTTAACATCTAACGTGAAATCACTATAAATGAGAATCACTTTTCTTTGAGGTTAAATAAAGATCATATACATTAAATAGTTTTTCTTACCCAAAAAATGATTAGTGCATAAACTCCGCAGAGAGGGCGGCATTCTGTAGATGGCTATACACAGCAGCTTCATTGACATTTGGGATTCTCCTGTCTCCACATTCTCACTGAGATCACTTTCATAGCGCACCCCATTCAGCAAAATGTTTGCCACCTTCATGACAGAAAAACAGAGACACACTGTGTTTAAAAATGCTGGTGGTTACTGACCAAACCGCTTCTGTCATTTAAAACAACGTGTCTGACCTGCTGGCTGAAGGTCACGGTTCTCCTTCGTCCATTCTCCAGCCCGACAATCTGGGTTGCCAAAGGCTCCTCCATGAGAGCAAGACTCTGAGGACGCTTCAGGATCCCAGCAGTAGAGCCACGGTGTGACCCTGCCCCAGGCTGTGCCCCAGCTGTGACCTGAGATGCTCCATGAGTCTGTGCATCTCCCTCAGGCTGAGGCTCTCCTGCGTCCTGAGCTTCCCCAGCTGGATGAGCCTCCACATGTGCCTGCGTTTGTCCTGCAGGATGGCTTTCTGTCTCCTGCGTGGACTCATCAGGTGGAGGGGAGTCCCCAGGAGGCATTGGGACTGCCGTAGAGTTGGGGCCGAGAGCCTGTGGTGTCTGCTGACCCGTGTAGCAGTCTATGAGCACTCTGTCTATGTAGGAGGTTCCCAGTGAAGAGGCAAACTCATTGATGCCTGTTAGCGAGCTGTCTCGACTTATAAAGCTGCCGTATTTTGGAGTGAGGGGGCTCAGGGGGGATATAGGGCTAGTGAGGCCAGCACAGAGACGAGCACTGGCACTGCAAGAATGGGCCAGAGGGTCAGGATTACATGGATGAGAATTTGAGAAATTATAGCTGTAAAGACCCTCCTCGTCGTCCTCGTCAAGTCCCGGAGCTGATCCTGGGGGGACAGGAGGAGAGGGAGGAAGCGGGAGGCTCGGGCTTTTTAGATGGTTTTTGCTGGAGTTTTTGTTCGGTTGGCTCTTTGGTAGGGGTCGCTCAGGGATACTTATCAGAGTCATGGCTGTGGCAATCACCAGGGTGACACTGGTGAACAGGTATATGACCCGCAGCTGGCCTCCCATGGACTTTCCAAATTGAGTTTGGTCCCAGTTGATGCCTCCCACAATGTAGCCAAATCCACCTCCTAGTCCTGAGTAGCAAAAACACAGTTTTTAAACTTTTGTGTAGAAGCTGGTGATTTTTACTGAATGTTTTGAGATGTATTGCAATTTTCTGATACAGGATATAAATCTTCCACACCAGACTCCAACTACAACAAACAAACAATACACAAAACAGTAGCAAAATATACTCCTCTAAAAGCAATAAAAGACAAATATTCACAGGTCAGCTTTACATATTACACAACATATAATAAATAAAATAATAAGGAGTTAACTGAAGGAGCTACCACTACATCCTCTCGAAGTTCATTCCATGTCGTTTGAGCGTAAAGTGTAAGGACATTTTTTTTCTCTTTTTTAATAACTAACCTATAACCTATTACTTACAAAGGCAGTTGCTAGGCTTGCATGCGTTATATATTCTGTGTATCTTAAAGCTCCATTTTAATTCTATTTATAGCTGCTACTTCCTTTGTAATAATAATTGAAACCCAAGGTTATTCTAGTATAAAGTGATTTGGGTTTTTTTTTACCTGCCAGTAGTGCGTGGATGTTAAGCCCGCGATCTTGGTCTTCTGGGCTGCACACATCCATCATGTAGGCATGGCTTGGGTTGTCGGCTGAATCAGCACTGAAGTCCATCAGAACCACACCACACACTGTCAGGATAATTCCCCACTTGTGATTTGATGCTGTGTCAGCCAGTACACCTCCCATGTCCCGCCCATTCAGCACCAGGGTAAGACCAACCAAAGCACCTGCAAATCATACATCACATGTATCGTCAAAGGACCACTCCACTTATTTTATGCATCAAAAGTTAATTTTGTAGTAACAGAGATAGACAGCTTGTGAAAACAGGTTTACAATGCCTTCTGTGATTCTGAAAGGAACACTGACCTGGGCTTTGATAAAAACATTTTAACAGAAAGCATGTGTTACAAACTCTGTGGATCGAGTTTCAGTCATAACCTTTTAACAGACTGGGAAGGTATAATGAGGATGCTATCGAGTTGCGTAAAGGGAAGTGTAGGATCCGATATGTTGTGTCCCTACCAACGTTGAGACCAAATCTACGCACCTATGGCCAAGGCGAAAATGAAAGGTCTTCTTCGCCCAAAACGGGATGTACAACGATCACTCCACGCTCCGATGAGTGGCTGAACGAGGAATCCTTTAAAAAAGAGAAAGACAGACAGAGAATAACAGAATGATTTATTACATAATATCCATGTTCCCCAGTTGATCATCTCACCTTGTAGTCAACTTACCCAGTATGGGGCTAATAAACCAGACCAAGCTGTAGAACTGATCAGGAAGGCCCATTTGTAGAAGCACTGGAGTCACATAAGCTGTTTCCATAGCGTAACTAAATTCAATACCAAACAGGATGCAGCCATTGAAGAGGAGCTCTTGGAAAGTACGTCTAGGCGGGAGCTCGCTAAGGTCCAGCTGGTCTAGGGGACAGGGTGTGTTGGGCGGTGGAGGCGGTGAGGGTCTTATTAACTTCCGACGCTTTGGCTGTCTCTGGAAGTTGTTGGCACGGTGACTGAGGTGCCGAGTTGTGGACGTTGGGAAGCTGGCGGTTTTGGGGAGTGAGCACCTCCAGATGCCTTCCTGAGCTGATGATAACCTCCCTCCAGGGCTGGCCAAGAGGGGGTCACTGGGGGTTCCCATGCCTGGAGATGACATCTCTCTCAAGCCAGCTTACACTGCAGCAGGCAAATTGGTGATAAACATCAGTTTTGGTTAAGAATAAAACGTGGTTTGGGTTGATTATTTACATCAGAGGATCCGGATCATTGCAATACACAATGTAAGCACGTGAATAACTTAGTGCTGCTAAAGTCTTTGTAGTGCTACCAGGAGGACACTGCAGTCATCGTCAGACAGCAACGGAGGCACAGCACTAAGGAGCACGACGTACTGCAACCAATGCGCATGTTAGTGTTGTGCGCAGAGCCCATGTGCTCGGCGTGGCTGACTACAGCACTGTAGTAGGCTATGCGGCAGCGTCTCATGAAGCCTGTTTCCATTTTAATTTTTCATGGAGGAAGCTAAAATCGGGCACAAAGGAACCGCCGGGTATTACAATGTCATCGCTTTGAAGACGATAGCGTTGATAACGTGCTGTTTTCGCTCAAATTCAAATAAAATATCAGACTATTACAGCTCCTTTATGTGGCCACGTAGCCGATCGAGTCCGCTAATGGTCCTCGATATCTCCCCTCGACGTGACATCTGGTATTAAAGGTGAAGACCACACAGTCGACCAAACTGTGTGAGAAGATGAAACGGGCGTGCAAATGTATACGTGAAAGATGATAATTACCTTATTGGGGCGGCTCGTCGTTTATTGCGGCATGCTGTGTAGGTAAACACGCCAACCATTATGAGTTATGAAAATCGCAGGATAAATTACAGGAGTCATGATTGTTTTTTGTTTCCTTTGATGCAGTCATCCCCCCGCTCTCTCTCCCCCGCCCCCTCCTCCGTGGCTCAGGTGATCACCTGCGGCTCCCAGGACTGACTGGCCACCTGGGGGCGACACTGCAGGATGACAGGAGGACTGGACGGGGTCTGACTGTCCAGGCAGAGGCCGCTCACCATGTGCTGCAGAGCCGTGCCTTTTGGCTTCCACTTCTGGAAAAGGAAAAGACAGACTTTAATTCATAAGAACATGTCAAGTCTGCACTTTTGAAATAAACTGGATTAGTCTATTGTTTTT
>JAPQRN010000021.1:12107521-12117692 GCA_037367275.1 Coranthus polyacanthus
AACAAGTAAAATACAAACAAGTACAGCCAGAAAGAGGTCATAAAAATAATGAAAAGGCTGAAGAAAAAAGAAGGGTCTTAAGGCAGGGTTTAAAAACATTAAGTCAGGAGATAAATCTAATTGTTGGAGACAAACTATTCCATAATTTAAACACGGTGTTTCGGGGGAATATACATTTTTCACTTCTTTCATATTTTCTCAAATTTAATTCCCAGAGGCCTCGTGGAGAAGGTGATTCTTTCCATTACAAAGGTTTCATAAATAATATTGTTGCAGTTTAATGCTGTGATAAGACTTAACAAGCTGTACTTATAACAATGGGACAGAAAACCCTGTCTTCAAGACACTGTGTGATTTTTATTTTGCACTTTTATGTCGCTTTTCTACTGACGGTATCAGCTCAGCCTGCCTTAACTTTACCCGACTCGGCTCGGTTCTGGTTTCCACTGCAGGTATAGCAGAACCGGAGCGCGGCTGGTCGTCAGAGCAACACAACGTAAACATATCGTCATATTCTGCGCGAATGCGGCTACAGGCGACGCAGCAGCGATGGAGGAGGAAGCTCACAACTGTAAGACAGAACTTTCGAAAAACTACTGTTGTTGGGTCACGAATTGTAGTTTTAAGATTTTTTTGAAATCTGTGCTCAAGTTCTGACAGTTTCAGGTCCTTCTGTAAACCAGGGGCAGGGTATGGAAAAGCTTCTGCACAAATCATGTGGTTCCTCACCTGGACGGAGAAACAGGACTTGTTCTTGAAAGAGGAACCCCAATTTAATTTAAGGCCCTCGATGTTCAGATCAGTAACTTGAAAATTTGCTCCGACGTTTTCGCAGAGCTCGCCCTCGTTTTTCTCGGTTATTTAAAAACGTCCCACGATTCTGGACGGACCAAGCTGTGATCTACATGGTTTCATGTCACATTTAGTATCTCATCAGCTCATCTGGAACGTCTGTTGTTACCCGCTATCATGTAATGGAAACACAAAAAAGGCAGAGTCGAGCTGAGCTGATACTGTCAGTGGAAAAGTGGCTTCTGTCCTGTCTATTGATTTTAAAACTTTGAGGAAAATTAGCAAATTCACAAGCTGAACATCAAGTATGATAATAAAATGAAAACCCTCTTAATGTGATGATTTTTAGACTCTCCAAACATCTAATTAACAGCCCTAGAAATATTGAACTGTGTGACTGCACTTTGCCTGCAGAGCAGCATAAAACGTGATGTTGTGTGTTTATTTTAAGACCTTCTGCGTAGGACGTCATTATCTGACTCCAGTAAACATTAAGAATCCACAGTGGGCTCACCAAAGTTCTCCCCTCCCCAGATGTCCATGTGGGTGTCGTACTGGCCCAGGTGGTTGAACCAGCTCTTGTCCATCACAAAGATCCCACCAGCGATGACAGGCGTCCTGCAGAACGGACAGCGAGGAGCCATTTACAATGTCAGTACTGTTGGTTTGGAATGTTTGTGAAGATCTTATAGAATATGATGCATTGCTGTAGATTAAACAACCAACAGTTTGTTTGTTTTTTAAAAATGCGCTCAACCTTGTACATGTACAGCAGTAAAATGTGACATACGCATGAATGCAGCAATAAAATGAATCAAAAGCATCAGATATAATCGTAAAACACTGACAGGGACCATTTTATCAGAGGAGGCTGTAATACATCAACTTGATTTATATTATCGGAGGCACTGAAACTGGAGTTGCTATGGTTTCTCAGGAAAAGCAACAAATCAAAAGCTTTTTACGTTGTTTAAAAATATGGCTGGCAGTATTCCATATTTATCTTACAGTCAACAAAACAAAGAGTAAAAGTCCAACAGTCCAACAGCTAATTATGTGTGTTCATGTGTGGAGCAATGAGGAGACTGTAACGTTCACTGAATTAATCAAAGAAACAAACAGAAATGACAGATGGAAACAGCAACAAAACACCGCCGTGTACGAAGAGCTGCAGAAACAAATGTGAAACAAAGGCTTTGACAAACTGTGGGTTAGTTTGAATCAACGGGACATGATCCAGACCGCAGGTTCGGTTTGGGATCCAGCTCCTCGATCAGAAGTCCACTGTTACTGTATGAAACACTATCTAACTGGTTTTTAATAAAGTTTTAAACCATGATGATGGTGAAGAACCCACTCTTAATATTTGCATAACAGTAGTGGATGGAAACACAAATAATTTAGCATTTTCTTAGCTTACTACCGGTCTGTTAGCTGTTAGCTTTCTACCAGTAAGCTAACAGCTAACTGGAAAACTAGTTAACTGGTTAACTACTTAGTTAAAACAATAGTTACTGTGGAACTTACACAGTAACTAATGTCAGTGTGTCCAGAGTTCGACACTCTTTGACACTTTTTTCAACACTGCTAAATTTTTACTTAACTACTGATAAAAACGACTGTGTAATGTTAGCTGTTAGCTTACTACAGGTAAGCTAACTAATGCTACTGGTAAGCTAACAGCTGTCAGTGTGTCCAGAGTTGGCCATTTCTTAGCTAACATTCTGTTAAAATTGTACTTAACTAAGCTAATGATAAAATTGATGTTTACAGTTGATTAAGTGGCTACAGGTAAAGTGCTTTATGTTTATCTCGGAGAGACCGCTATCGCTAATATTTTATCCACGTCTCTAGCAGCTTCTCAAAACTCACCGTTGTTGGCTTGGACTTAAATAAATACAAGCTGTAGTGGCATATACTGTATATTATTGTATATGTGTATTATTCAGAACACAGTTTGTTTAATGTGAATAATAGTATGACGTGGCTTTAATGGAAGCAGGTTTGTTTTATTCATGGTTTCCTCTACTAAAGGCAGCCGGGCTGAGTGTTGAAGACCCTCCATTGACACACATCTGATTCCATACAGATAGACTTTTATTGTTCTGTGTATTAAAGCTTTAATGTACGCCCGTGCCGGGTCGATGTACCTGATTGACTGTGTGGGGTCGCTCCTTGCCATTTTCTGCTCGATGGGTATCTGCTCCCATTTGAAGTGGAGGCTCCAGTCGAATCCTAACAAGGAGAGCATGAGAAAGACACACGGTGAGTTTACTTTGTCTAGACTTCAGTCCATCCGCAGCCAGCAGATAAGACTTTCCTGCTGATTTTGGCCGACTCGTGAGTTCGCCTCACAAATGGGTCGACATTCCTTTTTGTCCTTTTTTAAAATCCATAATTTACTGCTGTTGGAGAAGTATTTCTTTCCTTTCCCTCTTTTCATTTTTATTTCCTGAATGATTTGTAATTGACTGTGGAATTTCTGTCATTGGTTCTGATGTGACGTCATGGCTTGTGAAACAGGACTTTTCCTACATGATTTGTGTGTTATGTCCTGACCTCCTCTCAGATCGGCAGACGCAGCCAAGTAGGCGAAGTTATCCAGGCTGATGACGTCAATGATGGGGCTCACCACCCGCGTATGGTCCTGCATGAGAGGAGAGGGACAGATGGACACATTATCACTGAGGCAGATGTAATTAGATTTTCAATTTGAACTCTTTAATCCAATTCTAGGCTGTTTGCAAACAGCTTTTAACATCAGGTTTAAAGGTTACAAATACAAGTACATGCGTTGCAACCACTCAGTTACTAATGGACCTTATGCGATCAGTGAATTGGGGAATGGACAGACATGAGGTCACAGTGATCTTGACCTTTGACCTTCGGCCACCACAATACTTTCAGATCATCCTCGCATCCGGGTGAACGCTTGTGCCGGATTTTGCGAGATTCTGTCCAACCTTTACTGTGATATCGTACATGAAATTTAAAGCAAGAGATGTGCCGCTCTTGCATTACACAACTGAGTCTCTGCCATTCACCCCACAGTTACGTTTTGGACCTGAATTCATGAGAAAAGACCTTGGACCTGCTAACCGACGTCCTGCTGAAGTAACACGAACCTCAAATGAAACTCAGCAGAGCAGAGGGCTGTTGATACTCATAGTGTGTGTGTGTGTGTGTGTGTGTGTGTGTGTGTTGTCCGCATCTCTGCGCCAACCCTGCTGTTTGCCCAAAAGGCATGAGTGTTCGTGTAGTCGAACAACTTCAGCATCAGGACAATCCAAATCACTGTTTCCAATTAGAGTCGTCAGAGATTGAACCCATCGTGAACTCACTGCACCAAAGAGCGAGAGTGAAAAGCAGCCATTTGAAAAGCGATGCTCTCCACGCCTTTACTCCGCACTCATCACAGGGCTTTTAATGAGTCTGTGAGGCTCTCACTGATGATCTCTCAACATCTCTGCCCTGTTTCCTCTTCTGTTTGTTCTTTGTGTCTCAGTTTATCACACTGAGCTCTGATCCTCTGCTGCTTGTAATGTTACTGATAAAACAAATCAAAGCAGGTTTTTCCCCTGCAGTTTGTCCAGAGCTTCAGTGGCACGACTTATGCGCTCGCACTGTTTTCAAACGGCGTTCCTTCGTCGCTCAGTAATGTGACATCAGTTTCTGAATAAAACATCAACAGAGGACGCAGTGTCCAGTTAAAGGTCGAGATCTGGGCTTCTGGGTTTTTCTGTCTCAGTTCATACACAGCGTATAGATCTTTCATTGTTTGTGGTACGTATTAGACTTCTTTTAGGAGCAACATGCCGGATATGTTTGGTAAATAAGTAAAATGCACAGCACACTTAGGTTTAACTCAATCAATGATAATGAAGAGCAGCTGTTTTTGAGAAATGACTGAAAAGGTAACTGTGCCCGGTCTGTCGGAGTCTGGACAACAAAAAAAGGATGGAACAACAACACATAAAAAGACGACCCCGTGGTGTGTAGAGCTGATCATATCACACATGACGTAAGAGATGTGACAAGGAGCTGTTTCAACCACTAGAAATGTTCACGTTTTGAGCTTTGTTTCTGATCGCTCCTCTCATGTGAATTTGCATCGACTCTCGTCTGACAATCAAATCAATGCACATTGATCTAAACAACCTGAGTTTGCACGACTGGCTGCGACCAGAGCTGGGTGGACACGTTGTCAGACACTGCTGGAAATTCAACAACATCAACGTAATCAGTTTGAAGAACTTTATAGAGGTCTGTCATTTGGAGCAGGAAGAACCCAGAGCTGAGTAACTGGTCTTTATCACAGAAAATGAACTTATTAGAAACTCGATACGTGTTGAACTGATCTAACATAAAGTAATAAATACCTAAATAAATAAATACCTCTCACTGAATGTCAAACTCAAGTAATCAATCAATAAATCTGGAACTGAATGGGTGCTTTTTCGAAACACTTATTTTCCCTCAAAGTCAGTAATTCCAGTTGAGTTGCCTCATTTATTTTATGAAGCGCTATCGGAGCCAATTTCTGCAAGTGAACACGTCGCAGTTTTTCTGTGACCAGTCTAAAGAGGTTATTCATTACAAAGAAAAACATTATTAAATGTCACATAAACCTACAGTCAAAAACCGACACGGTTACTATATGTATTATATGACGTACGCTCCACAGACTTTAAACCTATAGTCCTCCCTTTTGTGAATAATTACTATTTAAATGAAAAATGTCTTCTCTGTTTTAAATGAACCAATGAGTGTCATTGTTTGGCTTTAAACAACACACTGGACAGTCCTTGATCAGTATTCCCGCTCAGAGGCCTTTCTAAAAACAGGACCGTGGTCTCAGGAAGATTAATGAATCCGGGGCCGGGCGCAGTCGGACTGAAGAGCCGGTGAATTATCGCTGAACCCGGTGCTCTCATGAATGCCAGACTGAAAGATTGTAATGCAAACTGGATGAGTCACAGCCGCCTGGAGCCAAGGATGAGCGTACGGAAACACAAACACAATGTGCATACACTGGCAACGTGTGGCGTCTGAATAAAACATCCAGCGTTTGTGCGGTAGAAACTTTCTGAACAAGTTTTTGAATGTGTTTGTTGACTCTTATACTGTTCAGTGAATGTTCCGAATAAACAGCAGACTTTTGTCCTTCAGCAAAGTAACAGCTCGCTTTTTATGCAGTGAATAAAAACCTGTTGTACTATTCTTCTTTTTGATAAATTACGCGTTTTTTGTTTTTTTTGTGGCTTGACAGGGCTGGAGAGGAAAAGAGAAAGAAGCCAAATATCCTTAAATATAACCAAACTGTCTCGTATTAAGCAAGAAATTAATCTGCCACTGGGGTATGCACATTTTGCTTGGCTACATTTCTTTTATTAACTGTATTTAAAAAGAAAGAAAAGAGGCATCAGATGTTAACTTCTTTTCTTTCAGTTTTCCCAGTGACAGCAGAGGAATCAACTAGTTTCTTAAGAGGTTTAAAAGATGTTTACTGGGAAAAAATACGGAGTGGTTTTCTAGTTCTGTTCCTGAAACAAAATGATGACAAACAGCATGAAGGACAACACGGACGGACGACAAACAAAACAACAAACGGCACAACTTCAACACATAACTGACCCAATTATGTCAAATGGTTTTCCATCTATGCTCCGGAAACAACATGACAGACATGCTTATCGCTATAAAAAAAACTAGATGAAAGCACTACAATTAAATAAGTTGTGCTAATGACAAACAACAAATCAGATATTGCAGAAAGACTGAGGGCTCGAGTCCACGGGCAGCTGCTTGTTTGGTCTATTTTCCATAAAAATCCAAAGTTCAGTGTTGATATCGCTCAGTCTTTCTTTTCCACTGTGCTCATGGGGCTTTGAGTTGAAAATAGTTCAACTTTTGGAACAGTACGTGAATCAATCAACACACCTTAAATATCCATATGACAACTTTGAACGTTACTACTGGATTATGTTTATTCTATTTCCTTAAAGAGAAAAAAGCAGCGAAGGCGGAGTGTCGTTCAGGTGTCTTATTAAACACTAGTAAAACCTTGTGGGCTATGACCCCGTTGGCCACAGAGCAGGTCAGTCTTCAGTCCTTCAAAGGGTTCCCAGGACATGAGAATGTGGACGAATAGGTCACCTCCGAACGCATCCTGATCGGAGAGGAATGCGTCCTGAAATGAGTCCTGAGTGTGTTTAGACCTTAAAGTTGTCCACACGTGATCGGATTTGCCAGGACGGATGCTAATGCCAGGTCTGAACAGGACCTCAGTGCTTCCGATTCCTGCTTGTGGACACAGGCTCTTAATAGTCATAAACTGAGAAGTTGTGCAAGTGGTGACAAAAAAAGTCAAACAATCCTGTCTCCTGCTTGGATATTATGCAAACATTGTTTTAGTTTGTTACTGGTTAAATATAGCTTAGTATTAGCTGAATACTTTTCTTTTTGATTACTTTTTTTAATGGAAAACATGCCTGACGGCTCATTTTCCAAACAAGGCTTTTTTTTTTACTTTCTTGAAATTCCTTTTCTGCAGTGAAAACGTTGGTGACTAAAGTATTTTTGCAACAGTTTTATAATGAATGGAGGCAGAGGCGGCAGACGCAGGACTGCAGATGAAAAGGGAGTGGATGACAAAATGAGGCAGCTCAGTCAGACTGTTAGTGGAAACGCACATGAGAGGAGAGGTGATTACTGATAAAAATGGGAAATCAAACGGCTGCTGCTGCTGCAGACTCAGTGGGAAGGTTTGCCTCTGATGGGCGATGGCAGCAGATTTGGGGAGCAGCTGTGCTGGTTGGAGCTCCGTCAGAGGTTAGTAATGTCAGGGGAGTGAGGAGACAGCCAGCAAACAGCCCATTACTCATTAGAGAGTGACGAGGATCTCTTTCCACAGCTACATCCCTCTTCATCAAAATAGCAGACACTCATGCCTCGGTAGACGCACACATTCATCTCTGCAGATGCTTACGTGTCTCTAAATACATATATTTACATGCACTGCACGCTTACGACTTTGTGAAATTGATACAGAAAAGCAGTCTGGAAAAGAAACAGCGAGGGCTCACAGCCAAAATGCCCTTGAAGGTTCATGTGGAAATGCCAGTGAAATTAAAAATGACAGGGCACAAATCCTTCGAATAATGAAGAGTGGCCGGTTTAACATTTCATCCTGTTCACATGTTCGCTTTGAATTGCGAAACATTCATGCGTGGATAGTGGGGATAGTGTCCCTGGTGGGCTGCGTAATTTAATTTGTAGGATGTGGTGACTGAGGGAATCTTCCCAGTGCATTCAAAAAGAATGTTTTGGATGAAAAATAACACAGCATGCAGCCCGAGGCAGGAGCAAACGCTGTCAGTTCGCAACACAAATCAAAAAGCAGACCAAAGCACTCGAAAACAAAGTGGAACACGGGTCGGTTAGAGGAAAAAATGGAAACATAATCTCTCCAGTAGTGACAGTGACCACATTTACATACTCAAATACAATGGTTTTTGCCCTTATTCCACAAAAGACAGTAGTCCGACTGAACTGTTTACATGGCAAGTAGTGATTAATATTCCACTAATATTCCCATTTACATGCATCTCATGACATTTAGGGACTAGTATTACTTGTGGACATCTGGTGAGTTGTAATAATTGCAGAGGTTGTCTATGATCTTAATGCTGTGTGAATCTGCCATGTTTGTAATTTTCAAAGTAAGAATTCCACCACAAATGACCTCCTCTATTTCAGCAAACACAGGCGTCCTGTGATAATATTAGTCTCGTACGAATCGACATCTCTGTGATTTCAACTGATTTTAAAATACTCCGTTTTAAAAGTGATTTGGGTGTAAATTCAGGAGGCTCATGTCACAATATAACACATGGATATTCACTGAAAGAGCAAAATGAAATCCTTCATTAGAGCGAAATCTCAAAAGATGATGAGATTCAACAGCCTCCACGGTTATCTGTCAGTGTAACATATTTATAGTGAGCTTTGACATCACATCTGGGGGATAATGTTGATAAATTTGCGTAAAAAACAGACTTTGCTTATCCCGTGCATGCAACACAGACATGGGGGTTCATTTCTAAATCACCAGAGGTCTCCAGGTTACACGGCTTTAGAAACATGCAGCGCCAATGCGTTATGCCATAGCCAATAAAATCAGAGCTGAAAAGGGACAAAATCCCCCGAGGTGTTACTTCACAGGGAAAGAAAACAACCTTCCACCTCCTAAAGGCATGTTTGTGTTGTCAATGCGCCTGAATCCGTGTGCGCGTGTGTGTGAGAGCTGCGTGTATTAAACGTCTAATTGGAAAGTGTGAATGACGGCGGCGTGGCTGCTCGTAGGCCTGTACCTCCTTGACTCGCTGGATCATCGGCTGCAGCCAATCGGTGTTGACCTCGCAGTGGCTGTCCAAGAAGGTCAAGATGGCAGCCGAGGCCGTGTTGGCTCCTCGCACACGGGATCGGATCAGACCTGAGGGAGGAAAAGGGAAGAGATGACATTTAACTCTGAAACCGCTCAGTCTGCTTTACTGCAACAACAGACTGAGGAGACGCTGTGAAGCACTGCTGCGTAGCTCACAAAACTGTGACGCCCTATTAGAGTCAGTTTAGGTGAAATCTTCATTATTTTTGCAGAAGGAGACAAAAAAAATCAAGACATTTTCAAGAATAAAATTGTAAATTAACAGAAAAAGAATCATCAGTTTCATCAGTTTTCTGTCTGCAGAAATAAGAAAAGGGTAGCCCTCAAATAGAGGCCTCTCACTTACATGGGGTACCTCATATCACCAACAGTTTTTCTCCATGAGAGAAAGGAGTCTTGGCCGAACACGCTGATATAAATTTTATGTAGGTTTAGAGTAAATTGTGTGAAAGACAGCGATGTAAAAAAAAAAGTGAGTTTTTCTGGATTTGAGCAGAAACGTCTTCTCTGATTTATTACTGGGTTTAATGGGGCAGTTGGACAGAACTCCTGTCACTTTGAGGCTCATAGTTCAAATTGTGTAAGTCACTGGGCTTTGGTCGTCACCTTGTCTGAAAGAGGACAAATGTGGCTACGTTTGTGGTAAATATGATGTACTGGGTGTAAATGCTCTCAGAGTAACAGCAGTTTTAACATTCCGTGTGAAATCAGGAAAAAAACATCAAACTTAAACTGCGATTTCGTGAATACCGCAATAGATATCAAGAAAAAAAGCCTTCAGTCCTGTGAACCGTTTAAAGTTTCAACCATGTTTCTACGTTAAAGCATGATGAAGTAACGTGACTCTATAGATGGATAGATGGGGTGGTTTTGATTATTTTCACAGTGTCCTCACTTTGGAAATGAATGGTAGATTTGTCGCATTTTTTTTGC
>JAPQRN010000021.1:12135951-12152988 GCA_037367275.1 Coranthus polyacanthus
AACTGAACAAGGGAATTAAAAAAAAAAACTATCAAAAAACGATTAAAACTGAGAATAAAACATCATAGAATAAAGCCGACAAATAGTAGAGTAAATAACATGTAAAAACAGGTAACCCATAAATCAATATGATAGTACTTTACATCTAGAGAAGATACAACCCTTGTTTCTATCGATTTTACCTTCTCTCTTGCCTTCTCCTTTGAGGGAGTATCCATCCAGCTTAACTCTTCCAGCGTTTCCACATATGCAGTCTGGATCTTACCGATGAGATCACTGACCTGTGAACAAATGACACAGAGTTTCACATAATGCAGCGTATGATATTTATAGTTGGTTGAAATCCTTTGTTAGGGCAATAACTAAGTCCCAAATTGCAAAAAAAATGTCTCCAAAAGGACTCACCATTCGTTTACTTTCTCCAGCAAAGGTCTCTCGCACATACAGAGCTCCGACTGCGTTCTCCATGCTGCTCTGGACGTAACGAACACATTCTCGCCACCACGCATCCTCCACCGTGGTCCCATACAGTGTCTGCCATGCACGCACAGACACACACTGTAACTTTGTCACTTCTGTAACTTTTGTCTGCATGTCTTATTGCGGTGTGTCATGCCTGTTTCACCTTTCTGTAACGGGCTCTGGCGTCTTTAAAACGGCGGCTCAGGCTGTTAACTCTGTCGATGATGAGCTGCCAGGTGAGGTAGTTCTGAATAGTTCTGCAACAATAACAGTTTTGGTTGTGTTGTAGCAATTCTGTGAGAATGAAATCTCCCTCTATCGTGCTCCTTAACTGACCTGACACTGTGTCTGGAGAGGACGTCGTTCATCTTCTCAAGGTAGGGAGAGCTGTACACCACCACCTCCTCCTCCAGCTGAACGTCGATGGACACGCTCGAAAGTACCCCTTGGATGAACCGTGTCCAGTTAAAACCCTAAAAGTACACAAAAGACATGGGCACGTTACGTGGCACCTTGATATATCATGGGTATGAAGTAAACAATAAAAACACCTGTTGTCATCTTGAAAGTAGAGCTCATTTACTGCAGATAATTTTATTTTATATATCAGGACACTTGATACAATGATATCGCATTTATGTGATGGACACCTACCATGGCACTAAGAGGAGATACACTAACCCCTTCATTCAGTTTGTTTGCAGTCAACATAACTTAGCGACAGCAAAAATGAAGGAGGAGATGTAATGTTGCCATGGTTACCAGCAGTCTAAAATACCTGGGGCCTGTTTCATAAGGACGTTATAGCCTGGTCTGTCATCTGTCGTCTCAGTTTTGGTCTTAGCTTAGTCTAACGCAAGTTATACTGTAGTTGAATTTGGTCACTAAAATATCTTGCAACTGTTAAAAATTGTCCTGAAAGTAAAAGGTTCTGAGTGCAGTGAACTGAGCTGAGTTACCCAGAAATCAAAGCAAATAAGTCCTACTTAAGAGATCGTGAAGAACGGAGAAGAAACAGCTTTGTGCTACAGATACATTTAGGTCTATCTGAAGTTGACTATTGGTCCATTTCAGATTAAGTCAGATTAAAGTAGTCCCTTGTCAACTACTAAATGGAACTATGTTTGAGGTTCCTAGTTAGTTATATATAGTTTTCATGGAAACCTGAAATTAGTATTTTTCATGGACGTCGTATAATGTATGTATTTGGCTTCTGTGGTTCGCCACTAGTCATTAAATGTGTGCATAAACCCCATTACTTCAAGGTAAACTAGGAAATGATTTCTTGCTGACTATAGCACACATGAAATCATACTTACATTAAGGCTGAATGTGCTCTGCAGCTCACCAAGTGTCATCTTGTTGTAGAGAACGGTGACATCTTGGCGCTCCTCTGCCGGAGATGTGGCCTGTCCAGCAACAGGAACGGAAAAACCTTCCATAAATTGATGTTGGGTATTTACACATTACGCTCCTTTCATCAGCAAGCATTTGTCACGCTCTTGACAGGCACAGAAACTGGGTAAAAGCTTGGCTGGTCTCCTAGGTCCACACTAAATGTGGCCTGGTTCTCTCATTTACTGGAATCAGAGAGGATACTCATTTTTCATCTTGTCATTATTAACTTTCTTTCGGCCCCTTCCCATAATTCCATTTCCTGTTGCGGCTGGCACTCACATTGGCGATGTCTGTCTCCAGCTCCAGGACTTGCATCATTTCCTCCCACACACGGTCGTCATCCTGAGTCAAGTTCCTGTCCTCTCTGGTTATTTTCGCGATAGAAACCATGAAATGCAGGTAGGCCTCTCGAACCTGTGGTACAGTCACATGAGCTATAAAAGTTTCCCAACAGTGGCAAAAGCAGTGGTTACTTCTAAAGGACAGTTTTTGCAGAATATTAATGCTGTGAACACCTTAAACAAACCCCATTCAAGGCCTAACCTTTTTATAGTTTCCATCGTTGAAATAATAGTCTCTTGATGGCATTCCAAGTCCAGGTTGGTCAATCTAACCAGAATACACAAATGGTTATTATGCTTTTTTTTTTGTTTTATTGTCATTAATAGGTTGTGTTTCACTTACTGAGCCACAGTGAAATTGTCTCAAAGGGTGTTAAGTGTTATTTATGATCTTACGTAAATGATATGGCGCCGAGAGTCCCGGTCGTCTGTCCACACGTACATGTCCAGCACAACCTTCTTGTGGAAACGAGCTGTAAGTTTAGCAAGTGTGTCTTCGAGGCTCCATGCTTCCTCTGCAAAAAAAAAAACAACATAACTTAATTTAAACATTTTTGTATAATAATGTGAATAATTTAATGCAGGAGGCTGCAAAAATCAGGCTGCCTCTTTGCCACTGCTGCAAATTTAACGGGGGTGTAAATCTGTATGCGTGTTTAATTCAGTTGGAGCCACCGTCCATGATTACATTTAATTAAAGTGGCAAGAGCCAGGAGCTTTGGGAAGAGCAGAGTAGACTATTTAAAGCATCCTTCACAGTCCTAATTGAGAGCCTGCTCCTCTGCCCACTCATCACACTCGCAAACTCCACACCTGACTGCTCGGTTGAAGAGCCTCGACCGGCCTCTTGATCCCGCCAACCGAGCTTATACTCAGCAAATCACTGAGTACAAATATAGCTACACAGGCTGTAGAAACACAAGTCCTTGTTTGTGTGGGTGTGCTGCATTTGCGCATTTGCCTGCTTGTGCAGAGCAAACCAGACATTAATCAGAGTATGGTTCAGAGGTATTTCCACAGTACCCGTAGTGGCGTTCCAGTCATCAGATGCAACAGGCCAATCTCCGATACTGTCAATGAGCTTCAGGAGGGGTTGGGAGTCACGTTGCTCTATGAGACCTGCAGGTAAGATACCACAAATATCAAATATGACATCAACACTGCAGATCTTCTACTATTGCTAAAGTAAGGCAATACATGCTTAAAAAAGACCCATTGTTAGACTGAGAAAATGGGTCCTTACTGTCATTCATGCAGGAGCTGTAAAGGATTTTGGCCTTCCTGATGGCATCCCTGTCTTGTCCATTCTCTGTCTCGAGAACACCTGCAACAACAAAACATGCGGCCATTTGCTCTCTGAATGAAACCCACGCATGGCTTCAAGTGCTGCAGCGCACCCACTAAAGACTGAACCCACAACCCCGACACTGTTCGACTGTGCCAGCTGACCTTTGAGGACAATCTCCAACTTGTCTCTCAAAATGTCAAAGACGCTGTGGCGGGAGCTGGTCTCCGGGATGACATGGCGCTCCAGCCAACCCCCGCAGGCGTACTGGTAAAAGTTATCACAAGGCTTCACAGACTTATCCATGTTCTGCAAGAGCCGAGCGGCTTTGGGTATCACAGAGACAGGAGAGGGAAAAGAGAGACGGTGGTTTGAAAACGGTCGAGTCAAAGTCCGGTTAAGTTTATATCTATAGCACATTTAAAACAACATGAGTTACGGGTCAACAGATCCAATAATTACAGTCAAAAGAAACATAAATAAGTGATGTAAAAACAAGTAAAATAACCTTTAGTTGGAGCAGTTTGTTATTTTTTTGTGATGGGGAATGACTTTCTTTTCAAAATAAAACAACAGGGGGCAAAGAAAAAAACAGCTCCTCTCACCTGCAGTAACACAGTCGGCAGTTGTGCAAACACTGTCCAGGCTGGAGTGGTGCTGCTGCCCTGGAAAAATCAGTGTCAACAATCTTGACTATTTGACACATAACACCCCAAAACTGAGAAGATGTTGTGTAACATATGTCAAATCAATCTTGTACGAGGGCTAATTCTAAACAGCCTAGATCTACAGTCTGTGTGGGACTGGCAATGTCTTTGTCAGCAGTGACACTGTCCTTTCACTTTTGTGTGGCAATGCTGATCAAGCACTAAAGGGAATTACAGTATTACTGTGACTATCAGAGGTGCAGGCTCTTATATGACACACGCCAAACTGGTTATCCTGGATTCAGTTTACATGCGTAAAATCAACTGACACTCACCTTCAGGTGTTGAGCTCCTCGACACGCTCGTCACACTCGGCCTGTCGGAACGTTCTGAGTTGGTTGAACCATCAGACAGTCAGTGAAAGGTCATACAAAAACATAATCGTTTTAGCTGTTTTTATTGAATGAAAAGGTTTAGGACAAATACAAAACAAAATACTATCACTGCACGTGCAGTGTTGTATTTGTGCCAGCTCATAAAAGAATACAGAGTATATCCAAAATAGATGTTTAAATGCAGTTATTCACTTACAGGTTAGCCTTTGTGTTGACTGCATGTACGATTTTACGTTTTATAATTGAATCTTAACCTATTCATTGCATAAAGCATGTCACGGTCATTTTTGGAGGCAACAAGGATCAAGCTCATTTCCTTTGTCAATGCCGGTTTGCAGTCACATAAAAAAAAAAAAGAGTAGGGAGACACTTGTCATTACACCTACCATCTATAATATCTGGATCTTTCCACATTGAGCCTGACAGAGCCATTACCTTTCACAACCGATGTGTAGAGGACTACGAGCCCAGCCAAGGCACAGCTGACCAACAGCAGCAGCACAGACAGACCGATTTCTGCAACAGTCCAACGACGCTTTCCAGGTTTACTTGATTTCTCCATGATATCCATTTGGCTTTCGGATTTGCCCATTCTCCTGACTGCCGGCTCTGCGGGAAAGACACCGTTAGAGTGTGGGATGGTCCAAAGAGCTACCAGTGTGTGTTTATGTGTGTGTGTGTGTGGGCTGTGCAGTGATCCATCTGTAAACTGTGCCAGCTGACCTGCAGTGAGTGAGCTTCGACTGCTGAACACCTACAACTTCACTGTTGTGAAACAGGTTACGACTTTACACATCGCTCTTTCCTGAAGTAACAAATTATTTCAGGGAGGATTTAATATTTTAGAGCTGTTTATTTGAAAATGGTATTTTCTTTCAGGACATTCAAAAAAAAAAATATCCATGAATCTCTTTTAAAAACGGATTTATTTATTGTGAAAGGAATCTGAATATGAAAGGAAGACTAAATGACAAGGGAAAATGTGGAGATTTAATAGGAGAGTGTCAAATAATTTAAATTCAGTGTTTTGCATTTCTACAGAAAAGGAAAAAAGCTAAAATGTGCCTTTTGGGGTTCAATGTTTGATTTTCATGTGTTGCTGCTTTCTCATTCATACCTTAAAAAGATAAATAATAAGAGGATACATTTTTTAAATGAAGACTGGAGTCTAGTACATGGTTTTGTTTAACTGTGCATTCGACAAAAACACTTGACGTAAACTGTAAGCAGACCCTAATGCAGTCTGTATAAATACACTTTGTTGCCTATTTATTAAAAGTCATTCATTGTCATTATATATTGTTTATTACTATTATAGGTTTTTTTAAATCGCCAACTGTCAGTGGACACCAAACTATAGACCATATCCTACTGACCTGGAAACAGTTTATATTAATGTTTGTCCATTAATATGGCTCAGCTCTAACACCCCTCTATGATACAGTACTGGAATGATGATGTTCCTGTTTTAATAAACCGGTCATATTTAATACACTTTGTTCAGAGCATGACTTCTTTCATTGGGCTCCATCTGTTGTTAATATAGTCCGAGTCACTGCGGGCACTGAATGTGACATTTAAGCAGCAAACAATTTAGCAAACTGTAAATTACATTACATTACATTTACTTTTACTGTCAATTGTTTTCTTGAAATGCGCGGCCCCCACCACCTTACCTCCCAGAACATAGACGCCAGGCCTCTAGCTATAAGCCTATTTGAAGGGAGATAATTTCCATGCAAAATAATTATGTGTGTGAACACAATATTGCAAATGAGCATTTGTGCAGAGGACAAAACGACAATCACCCATGGCGTTCAGCAGCATTGCTTTGCATCTATTCACTCTGCAGCACCTGTTCCTCCATAACCAGTCCCATTGCCCTATCATTAAGCCTGACAGGGGATGCGCTGTAAATCAGAGGTTCACACTGCTGTGCCCCATTAGCCCTTCCTGATAAATACTCACGGGCACATATCTGGCACGGCAGTGATGAAAAGCAGGCAGGGGCTTGTTAGAGCTTCACTGCCACCCTCAGACTGCACAGAAACAGAATCTATGAAGCAAAGCCCTGGTTTACTGTGTTAGAGAGACGCCGCACTTTATGGAAACTGTGCAATAATGTGAAGTCTGCTGTGTCGATAGGAAGCGTTATTTACTCAACCTCTTTACCACGCTTCTGTTCATTTCTCCCTAATTTCAAACACAGTTTATAACACAGTCACAGTCACTGTTTTCCATTTGATTTATAAACAAAACCCATGCATATTAGGGACATGGCTTATCTAGCCCATAATATTTTAATCCATAGTGCAATGGCTTTTCCAAACAGAGCAATAATTCAGACTAGACTACCAGGCATTCAGTTCATTACACTTTAACAACTAAAAGCCATCTGTCAGTGAACAGCATTACACATTTTATCATTTTTAGACACATTAGAATTATGATAGAGTTTGAGTAATAATCAAAAATCACACTAAATGTGTCTAATAGTGCTGCAAAACATATGTTGTTCTGATCAAAACTGAACTCTCTAAGAATCTTGCATTTATTAATTACTGAATTTGTTTTTTGTTTTTTATATCCAGATGATTTCAATTTTGTATTAACGTCCATTTCACTAATGCTCCAACACTACTGAATTTTATACCTCGTTTCATTAAAGGAAACATACACTTATAATAGTTTAATTTAGTGTTCAGAGAGGTAGATATTGCTGTTCAATGGCAACAAAATGCAGCAACAAAGAATTTAAGGCTGATATAAGCATTAGTCTCCAAAATTCAATCACTGTATGAACTTTACCGTCTTTACTTTAGAGCTGTTGATTTCCAGCATCATTTTACCAAGAGATATCACATTACAGTACATTTTGTGTTGTAATTACACTACAAATTGCCAAAAAAAAAAACCACACACAAGCAGGTGGTTAAGGCAATCAGTGTTTCACCTGAGAGACAAAACCTAGGGCAAAAACCAAAAAAAAAGTTCATTAATGGCTGCGAGTGGAACTGACCTCAAGGGTCTATCTGCGACAAAAAAGCACAGGAACAAAGAAAACGCCGCAGTGACAAGAGAAAATGAGTCTCTCTTCCTACTTCAGCAAAAAGCTGCTCGACTCAACACTCTCCAGCTTTATGTGAAGCTCAGGCCTCTGCAGATGGCCGTCCACCCAGTGCTACTGAGTGAGCAACTTAGAGGACGGAAATTACAAATCACTCTGCTCTCTCTAATGATTTTGTTTTTCTAAAAGACTCCCATTCACTGATTATACGGTAAGCAACAGCATTAACATTCATGCCAACTTTTTAATACAACATATCTGTCTTTAATTTAGTGTGAAGTTCGTTCTGCCTCTGTCTTATGAAACTGAACCCCCGTGTTTAGAAATGTTCAGAAACAACCAGTCTAATGGTTATTCATGTGTTCGTTAACACCTTTTGCGTGAATAAGTGACCTCAATTGGCAATTTTCTGGACACTAGTATGTTCCCACGAGACAAAAGCACAAAAAGTAACAATGCAGTAGCAGTGTATATACTCTATACTTACAGTGTAGTCTGATAGGTCAGAGTCAAAAATAAAATCGTGTAAGTGAGACTAATCTGCACTGAATGTTTTGGTCTCTTTGTATTAAGCACGTTAAAATTACATGTGGCTCGTTCAGTGACCGGTACTGCTTATTTTCTAAACTTAGTGTTCCAAACAAAACAGGATTAACATAGAGGTCAAACTATGCCAGAAATCTGCACACTTTCTCTAGCTCTGCATTATTTACCAAGCCACTTACTGTATGCTCTCAAGTCTAGTAACGACCTCAGCTTTTTCTACACGAAAATGTATGGAAACCAAGAGACACGTCCTGATGAGGCGCACGCACTTGTAAACATCTGTCCTGGGGCTGCCAAGAATCTGAAATGAGTGAACCCTAAAGGCGACAGCTTCAGGCACATAACTTTGGTGCTTCTTTACCCACCTTCACGTCTACTCACTGGTACTTGCACTTCACTAGTACTTGACAGCATACAGGCGTCTAATCTGAGGATCCAGAGGCTTACCTTTGTATATGGATGGTAAAAGTCCCTGAGCCGTTCTCCCACAGCCGCTAATATCTCAAACACCCCTGCTGAGCATCCACTCAGAGCTGGTGTGAAGAGAAATGAGTCTGTGCTGCGGGTTGAAGGAGACGTTATCCAGTTCAGTGTGCTGCTCAGGGAATGAGTGAGGCAGCAGAGAGAGTGAGAGCAAGAGACGGAGAGGGAGGGAGAGGAGAAAGGAGGCAGATGGGAGGTGATAGTACTGGATTGTTTTCGATTACAGACTCTGATAAGAAAGATTCTGTGTGTACGCGCGCGTGTGCGTGCGTGCGTTGAGGTGGGTTATGGTGCATTTTTGTGTATTTGAGGAAGTTGAAGGGGCCAACAGGGTATTGGATGGCTACAGCTAGCATCAATTTTCTCACTGTGAAGTGTCCCCAGCTGCTGAGCAGAAGAGTGGAGCCTTGAGAAATCCGGAAAGCTCGCTGAGACGTAAGACAAACAAAGCGTGTTTTCTCAAAGTGCGAGGGGCAAGTAGATAATCTGGTATCAGAGTTTCTAAACCTCTGTTAACTGTTTATTTCATCCCAGTGGCCAAAAAAGGTGTGGGATTACTTCTGTTACCAACAAACCAAGCAGCGCTCTCCGCTGTCCCTCCTTTTGTGTCCAGGAACACTCGTCTTGGCAGATCTCGGATGCTCATGGTACGCCTGGTGGGATCTGAACCCTGGGCTGGTGTCAGATGGAAATAGCATGGCACCGAGGCTCATTATCAGCCCGATTAACCACACTAATTAGCTGATAATAAAGCCAGAGTGGCGGCTGCGGTGATTGGCTAATGTCTGAAGCCTCCCAGTTCCTCAGGTGCTGCCGATGCCCAGACAAGATGAGAGGCTACACTCAAAACAGTAAACAATTTGGATGAGAAATCGTATTTAGGAAACCGAGCATAGAGCATGCATTTAAGATGCACTTAATTAGTTAAAGATCCCTTTTTTTTCATCACACGAAGTGTCATCTAAATTTAATCAACCAAAAAAAAAGCTTGCACATAATTAACAACATGACTGATGAAGTGCAACACTGTGGGAAGTCGAGGTTTGCAACTGAGTTAATAATTTATTCATAGATTTTATTTAGCGGAAAGGATGTTTCCCCTCATGTGTTGAATTCAGCAAGCCTTCTTTTCCCTCAAACTGGGGAATAAACAACAGTTTTAGCATGTTGTTAAAATCCTGCGTTCAAGAAAATAAAAATGCTCTGCTAAAGATGTAGCTTTAAACATAATGTACGCCATGTTCCTCACCCTCACTGAGCTTAATTTATGTGTGTCTGGAGGTAAAGCTGTGATTTGTTGGGAAAGGTCTCTGTGTTGTCCCTCAGGGGAGTACCGCGATGTCTGTTCAGAAAAGGCCAAAAGACAACATGAAATCAGGCATAAAAGTGTTAAGTCATCTTTCTGTCCCTCTGAACTATGAAGTCATCCCCCAAGCACGGTGTTGGGTACACTACATTAAAAGTAGAAGACATATACTGTGAAATGTGCATGTGCGCTCTACACTCAGGTGACTGTTGCAAAAAGCCTTGTGAAAAAGCTAAATTTATGCTTATAATATGTTAAGAAAAAGCTGCTCTACACAAAGCTGCAGAAATGCATCTTTTTGGGGCTTCAATTTTTCAATTTGAGAAGGAACAGTCTTCATTAATGGACATTCAAATAAAATGTAAATTCATCCAAGTTAGGCAAAAGGCTTTTTTTTCCATCAGTAGTGAATGTTTTAATGTATTAATGTAAGCTTTCATTCAAAGTAGATGTCCGTCACTATTTTTAGGAAGTTGGTTGCATTCTCTTTCATTCCTCTTTTTATTCTGAATTACAATTCTGTCTCTGAAACATCTTTCTCACATTCACCCATTTACTTTCTGCTTTGTGTTTCATTTGTGTTTCCGCAGTAACGTGTCCCGCTTTACCTTGGTTATTAGTTATTTGCTAACATCAAATCTTTCTAATATGGATATTGTACATTATACACCAAGTTCAGAGTAGACTATATCCTCGGAAATGCAGAAATAAGCCTAATTATGTTCAAGTAGGGACCCTTAAATTCAATTATTGGAGATTTATTTTCTGTAAAGCAGTGTATGTTTGTTCTCACACAGCCCATTAACAAATACTGGACTGTCTCAGTGATTAGTGGATCTGAAAAACAAGCTTGAAAGCTTTTTAATTAGGCTATTGTTGATAAATGCTATGTATTTGAAGGAGAATGTTGCTCAACTTTGCTAAAAGCCTTTTCCAGAAAATGATGTCCCTGGAAACTCTCATGTAGAAGGAGGTAGAAGGTTGCTGTTGTTGTTCTAGGATGAGAGTTTATATGTTTTAGCACATCAAGATTTTACATTATGCAACAGTTATGTTGTTTGTTCTTATTTTGCTTTTTGTGTTCTCAGTTTTGCGCTCGCAGTTTAACAATGGTACGAATCGCTGCGTAAAATTTTCAGCTCCTTGTTTCAAACATCATTGGATATTATTGGATTAAGCCGGATTGTGTTGATGCTGGATTAGTTTAATCAGCGCAGAATATTTTTTAATTGCGACTCTGTGGGTGAGAAGATTATGACTTTATGATGAGGTGATACCATCTTACATGAAATAATTCAGTTCAAGTTGTCTCACAAGTACACAAAGTATAGTACTCTTAATATAATCACATGAGGAAGATTTGTGGAGACGGGTAGCGTCTGGGTGAAATAATGGCATTGATTCTTGTCTGACACAGCTGAGGCAGTCTGTCTGTCGGACATGACAGTATTAGTTTTCCCTTCACACTCTCCGTCAGCTTGGTGGCGTTCAGTGAATTTATTGTCTGCCGTCAAACCCGAAACGAAGGCTGTGATTAACCGGTATGTTCCTCCTCTGTTGATTTACTGCATGTGTTTAATAGGCTTCAGAGAAGCACATAGGCCATTAAGCACAGCAGTGACATAAAAGCCCCAGAGTGAAGACCCACTGCTAACTAACTGAGAGGCAGCAAACCTCATAGTCTCTGTCCTCCTCTCATAAATCAGGATCCATTAGATCACTGTTTCCAGGTGTAATATGCTGAAATACGGTTGACCGCACCTTGATTGCTGGTTTCACTGTGAATGTTTTCACTGGTGTCTTAACTCCTCAGTCTTAGGCAAAACCAAGCATGGCTGAGCATAAATGCTTTGGGGATAAATTTGTTGGGAAAAGGGACATTTAAAAGGGAAGAGTACTTTACTTATGCAGGGCCTGCGAGACACAAAATGAAAAAAGTGCGCATTAGTGTCCCTCCTTTTTTACGCATATGTGCTTTGTTTGTGTCTCTGCCTCTATTTGCAATTAACTCTGCACAAATGCAACAATATGAATAACATATTGTTGATGGAACATACCCTGACTTGCTCTTTTAAAAAAGCCTCTTTTCAGTCTGGTCTACATTTGTGAATATTATCTGTGCCGTCCCAGACAAATCGTTATTTCCACTAATTATTTTGTCAAATACATGCAAAACTGCACCCAAGTAATGTGAAAATAATAACCAAAGGGGGAAAAAGAAGTCATTTGGACTGCGGTGTAAACAAAGACAAACTATTCTGAAAACATTTTTTAAATATTTAACTAGTAGTCTACATATGAGTGATCCTGTGGGACATTTTAACAACGAAAACCCATTAATACAAATCTGAGCTTTAGTTGGTGCTCGATAGACTTCTTTGCTACTTTGGTTGTACTAAACCTGAACAACATGATGTTAAATCATCATCAAGACGTGACTGAATCGGTCTGTTTGGGTTCCTCTCACATCCAGTAAAAGGTGAAATCATAACAAAGACCAGGAGGGGTCTTTTCCTCTCCGCCAGTCCCCCAGGTTGTAACAGCTAGGACAGCAGTGTGGCAGGTCTAATCCTCCTTATCTTAATGGCATCCACTGCTATCGCTAAAGCGGTGGGGACAATCGACCCATTCCCTTTCTTTATCAGCAAAACCACTTCCCCCACCAATCAGGTTGGTCACCCCTCTCCGTCTGAACCGTCTTCCCTCCGTCAGATTTTCCTAGATGGCCTTATGCTGCGATATTCCATCACCTTGCTGTGCTTTGTCACAATCTTACCTAAACAGTTTTTACGTGGAGTTTACGTGAATCAGTGAAAACGTACAGTAAGAAGCTTGTTGGTAAAAGGGCAAATGTTCAATGTTTTGGACAGAACATCACGCTCACGCTCACACATGCAGACACACCACACACAGAGCACACGGAGTCCATGTGTACCTTGGCCCCAGGTTATTTTCTTTGCTTTCTTATGTTCCCACTGTGACGATGGCCAGTCTGCAACAAGGGAGTGAAGACAGACTTTTCAGATCAGATAAAAAAGCTGAGATAGCCTCGAGCAGCGGACCTTGCGGTAAACCCAAGTTTTCTTTTCAAAGCCCTCTCAGAGACATTTGCTCAAACCGCACAGAATATGTTTTAACAGGATTACTTTTCATCAGAATGTCAAACTTTATTTTTATATCATATGCACATGGAAACTTGTGGGTTGACTTTATGGTGAAGAATATTTAACGGCCTCAGGACGTATGTATGAGTTTTATTACAAATCCCGGTGTGTTTCTTTGTCTCTGCTCTTGATTAGGAACTGATGATACCTGATACTGTTAAACAAACTTCTTGTGTTCTGTGCAGACTATGGGTCTGATCTGTGTGATTTAACATCATCTGCTGTATGAGGAGAAAACTGCAGTGTATTATCCTTTATTATTATGACTAGCTTTGTGCGGTCTTGGAAAATCACCTTTATTTATACATAAACATATGAATTATCCTCTGTTTAAAAACAAATCCAAAGTCTGTAGGAGGTCCGCCGCGCTCCCTCAACAGTCTACAGCTCACTTTACAAAACACAATATATATTTAACACCTTAATTAAAGAAAAGTGAATTCACAAAACAGCCAAAGAAAGAGAGTTTCCATTGCAAAACCAGTGAACCTACAATTACCAACACACATCCTGTCTCTTCGTAATGTTACATCCAATAATGTGGCTTCGTATCGTTAGAAATTATGATTTTAACAATTATTGGATGAAGAATATTTGTCAGTTCGTTGTTTATTTTACAAAGTTTTAAAAAGTCAGCTTTAGGCCTACTTGATTCCTCGTAGGACCAGGCACACTTCTAGGACACAAATGAATGAGGTTTCTCAAAATTAAGTTGACATGTTAAAATACTAGTCACTTGCAGCCTAACGGTATAGCTTCAGTCTCTTTCCTTTTTTCTAAAACAAATATGCAACAAATAACGGCTGAGAGAGAGAGTTAGAGGGTGTGATTTTGAATCTGCAGAAGTAGAAGGCCATCATCAAACCGGATATTTAAATGAGATTTACTCCAAATATCGCTTTAGTTCAGCTACTCGTTAGATATTGTGGATAAAGACAATGAAAAGGGAGAAAACACAACTCTCTACGCGGCACTCCATATGAGATCTGAGGATCCGTATTCCAATAACTCCATCATTTCCTTAAAATAATGACATCAAATTCATTTTCCTTAGGTCATATTATTGTTGTTTAGCTGACGTTTTGAGTAAATCAGCCTTTTGTTTTGTTTCTGTTGTTGATGTGTCCATTATCTGTGCCTAATGAACAATGAAGCGTTTTGTTGGCTGGCAGTAATTGCTTGGACCCTCACAGTGGGGGTGTAATTAGAGAGACAGGGAGGAGTATATGACTTCATGACTGGCACCGTTTAATGATAATGGGGTGCAACTCCACACTACTGTGGTCAGCTAATCATACCAGACTGGCCCGGACAGCTTTCAATGCAAACGAGCCGTGACTGGAATATTGAAGAGAAACTCGCCCACTCGGCTCTACACCGTTCACTCCGCGGGGGATCGGGCATATTATTGTGGCTGTGACCCTGCGCCACCTGCAACACTGTCAATTAGTGCCACCACGGATGGACAGGTTTAATGTAAATAAACTAATGTCATCAAGCCACACAGCGGAGGATGATTACTATTACTGTCCCCACTTTTACAAGCACAAGTTGTCCTTTAAGACGCAGCGATGCAGTGTGAAGAAAATCAACATGTTGATCAGTCGACCATCAGTCCAGGTCCCGTATCATCTTACAGCGGCAGATAACAAGTACAGAATCTGGTAATGTGCACTACAAACACTCCAACCTAAAGGAAAGTTGAGAGGCAGATACCACTCACTGGGCCTGTTTAGTCTTAGTCAGAGCTCATTGTTCACTGTAGGAAGAAGTGACACATGCACACATTTTATTAGGCGATGTTTTTATTTCGTCTTTCAGTTTGATTTTATCGTTTCAGTCTAGTTTTAGTTTCACGAGTGCATAGGGGGTTTCAGTCTATTTTGAGCAATTGACTGTTTTTAATGTAGTTTTTATTTAGTTTTAGTTTTTAAGTATTATGAGGAAAGCATTGATTTATAGAAGCTGAAAAAGGTGGGATGAAAGAATGCATTGCATCAAATATGATTTACAAATCCACTCATATTATACAAAGCCATTTTATTCTTGCACACCATTAAAATTAGGTTCTAAACTAAAATGTTAAAAAAATGTTTTCTTTTAAACAGTTTTTTCACTGCTAGTTTTAGTTTTGGTCTTGAAACACATTCAGGTAAACATATAGAAAAATGTCCAGTGCAACTAAACCCTGCTCCAGACCATCAAATGCAAAGTCTGCAAACGGAGGTGAAGGCATTTAGGCCATTTTGGAATCAAACGATGTACGACGCGATGAGTGATGAATTCAAACCACTCAGGACTCCAAGCTGAAGGACGGACCCCTGTGGAAAAACAGCGTTTGGTTGAGGTTAATTTATAATTAGGTGGTGTATGCTGATCAATCCTGGTCCTCCAGCTGCACTGATAAAAAGAAGAGACAAAAGAGACACTGAAGATCAGCAAGACATCAAAAAAGTCTTACGGTCCCTTAACGCAGTCTCACAAAACCTTCCAAGCTCATGTGATGAAAACCGAAACTCTGTGTTCTCATAACGGAGCACGCCGATGTTTAGGATCTACTTGTGAATGCAAGGGATTGGTGCAACAACAACGTTTTAAGATTTAAAGTTTTAGTTCCTTTTCAAGTGACCGTCACCTCCTTACTGATGTGGAGGATGTGTGTAAACTCTGTAGAAAATACCCCATAGATTTCATGCTCCTTGTTTTATTATTTTGTCCCGCTATCTCTTGAAGCTGTTCTTGTAGGAGTTTCCTCTTTGAACTGTCTCAGCCGTTTCTTCCCTCTTTCTACCAAATATGGTTTTCTTGAGAGCATTTTGTCTCTGTTCCCTCAGAGACTCTGGTGGTACTGTTTATGCTCAAGTGTACTTCAAGGGCTCGCTATGTCTTCAACAGACTGTCTTGTTTTTAAATGTGTTTCCTTCAGTACGTCTTCATGGCTGATTGTAAATGAGATACCCTGAATTAATCATGCTTTGTTTCTGTTAAATCCTGCTTTATTAATGCATTGAACTTGACAGGACATTTTACGTAGAAGCATGTTTTAGATTGTTGCCCCGTTAAGTTCTCTGTGTACACTGCAGTGACAGAAATGAGCCAATGAACTCAAGTGCTTTACTGAAAGGACAGGTTCTGTCTTAAAGGCGTCCACATGAAAACTGACACAGGTTATGTTTTCTCTAATCATTCCTCCTGTTCATAATAACCATAAAAAAAGTCCCCTTCATTCATAGTGCACTTTTGCCATAAGTTGATGGTTGAATTGTTCTTTTGTGCAAAATGTATTTGAAATACTCAAAACTTTTAATGAAATACATTTTATGCCATTTGGTGATTCACCTAAACTCCATTTCAGTTACAACTATTGCATTTTTTTCTATCTGCATATATATTTGGTAATTGTATTGTATTAAAAAGTTTGGAATTGCTTAGAATGGTATTGCTTTAGCTAATGAGTTGTACTTTTATACATTCATCTTAGATTTGTATTTTATACTGTATACTTAGCAATTATTCATTAGTTTTCTCACACTGTCAGTCACCTTATAGCTTTTTGTTGTCAACATTATTAATTAGTTATTAGTTATTTATTATTTTATTATCGTTCCTGTATGTTATATGCCATTTAAGCTACTGGATGCCTTCATTTCAATTCACATCTATTTATTAATTTCTACCACACTATTCAGCTATAATATAATATAAACTCTCGGGTAAACAGCGCCCTCTATTGTTCGACATTCTGCTCTGCAGGTCGAATTAAATGTGTATCTGTCGCTTTAAGAAACGCCTCAACAGGTTGCGTGGCATGATGGGTAAGGAGTTCACAGCCAATCAAACCATTGTTGTCAACGCGTTGTTATGGAGCTGGTGGAGTCAGTCCGTTTAAATCACAAAAGAGTCTGAGTTTGTGTGTTTGCTGCAAACAAAGTCAGATAAGACT
>JAPQRN010000021.1:12153088-12177704 GCA_037367275.1 Coranthus polyacanthus
ACTAATATATTTATTATAATGTCCTCGGCCGACCGACTGGACGTTTTGCGAGAGCGTAACAAAGACTTATTGATGCAGCTCAGGCAGCAGCGGGAGAAACTGGAGCGTCTGAGCGGCAGCAGCAAGAGCCGCAAGAGGGAGAGAGAGGACGAGGGAGAGGACAGGGGACAGTCCGCAGAGATGTGGACCCTGACTGAAGGGGACCGGGGTCCAGCTAGGGCGGCCCTCTCCAAACCTAAAGTGAAATTTGCGGGTAACAGAACTGTTTACATCGTACATACAGATATAGTGAATAAAGACACAATAAATTCCGTTTAGCCAAGTTAGCTAACTAGCTAGCTTAGCTAAGTTACTTCACTACTTGTTTGATACTGTTGGAGCAGCTCGAGCTAAGTGTCGAATATGTTCTCATTCAACGCTAGATATTTTAGATCTTTACAACAACTAAGACATGCGTTGGCAACAATTATTAAAACACTGTGACAAGGTAGTGAAAGGTCGACATTTGTCACAAATGTGACTTAAGCCATCAGGGTTTTCTTGGCTAAAAATGTGAGCCATAAATCTGGTAAAAGAGGCATAAATGTTTGCTTAACAAACTGAATAAAGAAATAATCTCTTTCATAATTTAATAACAACTAAAAACAAATTTTTCTTCTCCCATAACCAATGGTTTGCAAAATGTCCTGTCGGCACTGATTAATCTCTAATTCAGTGTATTGTGGTGTCAGTATCACAGAATTTGAGAACTGGGATTAAAAAAAGTGCATAGTCTTAGTTTAGTGCCTCTGTAACACACACTGACTGCAACTTTCATGTCATCATGTACAAAGGGTTTTAATAAAATATATGGTGTAGGGTATCACATAAGGATGTAAGACAATATGATCCAGTATCAATATTTTTGGCTCTCCCGTAATCACAGTTGGCTCTAAAATAGCCTGACATTGTCAAACTCTGCACAGAGATTATTCTGTACAATTAAGCTCCAACATTACACTGAAGGAACAAGAAGAAGAAAACTTGCTTATGAGCGATGGGAACTATAAGTTGTAGCCTCTAAGTGTGCTTTAAAATGGAGTTTGTTGAGTATAGCTATTTAATTATCCTATTCAGTGACAGAGACAGAGAAATCATTTTGTTTGTGCCTCTACCAGATACACGTGACGAGAGACTAAAAAGCACCCGGCGAAGTATTTCTACACCAGCTTTGGCCCTGGATCACAGAGGGGGAACTCTGGAACGTACAGCAACATCAGATATTTTCAGAGACAGACATCTGACAGTTCATGAGAGGATTCAGGACAGCAGGCCACCCAACACCAAGTCCTGTCTGGTAAATCATAGCGAAGAACAAGTGGATGAAACAAGCTTGGATGATCTACTCCAAGCTATTGACATGGCAGATTATGTCTTAAGATGATTAGTTTCTTTGTAATTCTAATTAATCAGTGCCGATTAATTAATTATCTTCACAATTTGTTGGTTTTTGTAGAAAGAGGTGCGAGATCAAGCCACACTTCAGTCTGATGACTGTGCAGAGATACCTCCCTCTGACAGGCATCATTTGCAGCCTTTACTCGGGTACGACTGGATAGCAGGTATGTCTTATTGGTGTCTGCCTCTTTCTCTCAGTCTCTCTCAGCCATCTAATGAACCACTAACAGGTAAAGTATGTCTGTCCCTATAAGGTGTCCTGGACGCTGAGGATTCCTTGATAGAGCGCTCTGATGAATTCTTCAATGACCTGCACACATTTAGAGCTCTCCATAAAGATGAGTGTGTCCACAGCACACAAGAAAAGTGAGTTTTTTTTCCACTTGATTGCACTTGACAGTCACTGAATACTCTTAACTGTGAGTGATGATGGTTTCATTAAATGACTATTAATTGGTTCTTTTAATAGATTTTCTGAGGAGAGTCATTCGGTTCTGCCGTTACTATCAGACAAGGACAGCCCTGTAGATAACAAGGACACTCATCAATGTAAGAAGCCTCATTTATTTAAATATTTGCTTTTCATGACAGCTTAAGTAATATCCATCTATCCCTGCTTCCTCATATTTGTCCAGGTACATTCTCCTATAGGATTAACAGCAGACTGTTTCCAGTCCCACTTAACTCTAAGGAGTGCTGTCCTGTGTGCAAAAGACACAAATCCACCCACCCTCACACTACTGCTGAACCAGCTCTAATAAGGTAATGATATCTCTTAAACTAGGGAAGGATCTATTTACAATGATTACAGCAACCAGTATCACTTTGAATTTACGTCTAAGCATTTAAGTATTGTTTCAAGTAGGGCTGGGCAACATGGACAAAAATGGATATCTCAGTATTTTTCCTGAATGGCCATATATGGCATATCACAATATTTTTTTCTGATGCTGATTAATTTTCCTATTGTAAGCCAAAGACATACAAGTTGTCACAAAAACAGTGACTTTACAGTGTCAGAATAATACGTTACACAAACCCCTGCAGGTTAAAGTGGACTGAATGAACATGTTTAGCGCCGACAGACTTTTTTTGAAGGCCTTGGTCTCGTCTTGGTCTCGGCCGCATTTTTTCTCGGTTTTGTCTTGGTCTTGGACAAAGAGGACTCAGGATTTTACTTCTAGACCACTCAAGACCACAACTGCAGGAATATCACTAAACTGTCTCTGCACCGTCTGATTTATTTGTTAACATCATTATTGTGATTTGAAAAAGAGTCTTTCAAACTTTTCTTTTTCCAACTCTTGATTCGGCTGACACTGGAAAACGTACCCCCTACCTACCCCCTCTAGAACTTTAATCGCCTTAAAGATGATTGTTATTTCAGTGTTATGGCAAGAAAATTAACTGGTTTGGTCGTATCGTACCATAATCTGTGTAATATTTGAAAAACTTGTTTCCCATAATGCTCTTGCTGTGTATCTGGTCTGACCTTGTTTCGGTTTCGTCCTACCGTGGTCTCGACTTGGTCTCAGTCCTTCAAAGTCTCTGTCTCGTCTCTATCTCGATACTGTCTGGTGTCGCTCATGACTTGGTCTCGGTTTAGGTGGTCTTGACTACAACGCTACAGTAAAAGCTCTAAGCATATAGTCTTAGTCACAGAGAACATTTCACTCTGAATCACTCAGTGCATTTCACTGAGAGGTAACTCAGTGTAAAAAATTTAATTTCATTTTAGGGAAATAACGTTAATGTCATGTTAATGTAATAACAAAGGGGATCATTGTAAATGTTTGATATAATGTAAGTACACAAGTCAAGAAAATATATAACGCGCCTAGCCGTTTTCAGATATTTTAATGCGGAAATGTATGCTACAAACAGTGGGCTTAAATACACTCACTAGTCTAGCAACGTTAATGGTACAAACGACCCCTGATGCAACGTATCATGGGCTCTTTTATAATGAATGTGTGTCTGGGAGAAGGAGAGAGCCATGAGCAAGAGAAGTGAAATGCTAAAGTGAATCTCATGGCATGGGCGGAAAAAAAAAAAGACGCACTCGATATTTGCCCTAATTTAAAGACAAACCTATGGAAATGAAATCATTTTTGTTTAATTTCTAAGGGTCAGCATTCCTCGCTCCACCCTCTTGCCACCTTACAAGTACAAAGCTCATCGGCGATGCAGCTTTGACCCCTCTGATCGTTTGGGTTTGCCTTCGGTGAGTAAGCCTTTAGCTGAGAAAAGCCTCTGCATGATAATTTTCGATTTTCAAATGAAGCTGTCTTGCCATATTGCCTTGTAACCCGTTCATACTGGGTCAAAACCTCAATGTTTTATTAATGTATCATGGTGTTCCTTCATCCTTTTTCACCGCTGTCTCTTCTCTTCTGTAGCACTGTCTGTCAGGCTGGTCAAACACAGGTCAGAGCCTCCTGACACCACAAAGCAGCCTTGATCTGCGGAGCAGTCTGAATATAAAACATGGCACTGAGTCACCGAACAAGGAACTGGAGGTCAGACACTGTAGGCCTTTAAATATATATCAAACCACAGAGCTGAATTTAATACGTTTCATAAAAATCATCCCAAAAAGTAGTGTAATGCTGCTCTGATGTGAATGATATGTCATTTCACAACTTTTTTGGGGGATTTCTCTGGTAGTACTTGGCATGTTTTTTAAACATTTGGTACATTTTTTTGTCAGGGTCTCTCTGGTCCCAGAGTGTCCAGTAGCCTGAAGCCTGACCAGATCCCACACGTGTCTCTCTTGGCTCGACACAACTTCCAGCACTTCTCTCCCAAAAGAAAAGCAGGAGGAACATCTTACCCTGTGACCTGACAAGTGTCTACTTTTAGGTGATCACTGTAGTTCCTATAAGTCATTTCAAACCACCCAACATGATTCTCAATTTTTAGGTTCAAGTTTCTGTATTTATCTTTTGCTACATTTTTTTGCACCAATGATGATTTTCAGTAATGTTTACTAAATTAGCATATTTCAATATGAAATAAACAGGCTGTAATGCAGAATGCCAAGAGAGCGTCAACATTTGTAAGAGCCTGATCTTAAATACTTAAATTTTAGAGCCTATCATTTCTTGTCAACAATGCAGTGATTCACATAATGCAAATAAAAATGTACCATCCGAATGTCAACAGCAGTTATGTTTAATTTGTCTTTTTATTTTTTTTTTCATCTGAAATAACTAAACTAACCTAAACTGATTTACAATTCACATGTGACTGTCAGCAGTCTCAAGGATGTGAGGCAAGAGATCATAATGTTACACCACAGTGGAAAGATATTTAACACATCTAGACTGTTTTTAGAATTACATACAGAAGTCTAAATTTGTGGTGCTTTCTGAATTTCTCAACATTAACGCTGTCTCTTTGAGTCAGCTCTGTTGCACGCACACACCCCCCGTTTGGGTTTCCCTTTCCATCTGTTTGCTTTGGCTCCAGGTTTATACATACTTCTGTTTTTGACTTCCTTTGTTACTTCCTTACTTTTTTCGACTGAGAACAACTCTGTAGCAAAGTCTGTGGATGATGCACTGTACGTAGGTCGCAATTCACAGGAAACCACAACTGCGTATACATCAAGTCAGATACTGTATTAATCACATCTCTGCCGCTTGAGTTTTTTTCTGTTTGGACAGTAGTATTTGAGGAGTAAGAATTGTGAGCATAAGCTTAAGATAAAGGACGTCTAACTGTATTAACTTGTCTTTTGTCATGATTTAAGTTCAGCAGCGACTGCGATATCCAATTTGTTTTTTTTATGGGCATGATGTGTGTTCGAGCTGCAGCACATTGACGTTTTGAAGCACAAACCGCTTATTCAAAGTGCTATCAGTATGAGGCTTTGTGGTTCTATATTTGATCTCACTACAAACAAACCTTTAATCGGTCGAAGGAAACCGTGATAGTCGGTACAGATCCTCTTGAAGATTGAGGGCTGGAGCAAAATGTGCAAGTTACAAGTTTCACTGATGCAAGCCTCAAACTTCAAACACCCTGCTGACAGATCTAGTGTAGATAAACTGATACACATCAGTGAGTTATCAGTACCTGACAGAGGGATTCTAGACAGGTCAAAACAGGTGATTTACTTAAAGTTCACTTAAAGATGTTTGTATTGACAATGCCAGTATTAAGTGTCTTTATTTTGTTTTAGTTAGTGTAAAGTTAAATATGTTTTCCTACTTTTTGGCAGCCAGTGGTTTTCATTTACAGTACAGAAATCAATAACAGGATTTGAAACTTTCCCAGGACCGATAAGCCATCAGTGTGAGCACTATATCTGCTCTCACTGTTTTCAGACGAACAGTGTCATCCTAGTAATACAGAGATACACAGACTGATTTCATAGGTCTGCACGGCAATGCTGTAAAACCTGAAAGTCCACACCGGTCTAAAGCAAGTTTCAGAACTCGATTTAATTTGGAGTATAAAGCTATACTCAGGAAATTACTCAGCAGAGTTGTAGTAAGTAGGCTAAACCAGAAAAAACGCTGGAGTCATTTAAAAAAAAAGGTTTCACTTCCATTTGCCACACTTCACTCTGTGGATGATTAACCCGTAAATTCAGGTAAAACTTAGACTTCACTGTGACGGAGGAAACTGATAACAACACAATGGACAATAGAGCTGATAGTGTTCCTCTAAAGTACCAGAGAAATGTTAAGAATGTGGGAGGGGAAACTTTTTTGTGAAATGTCAGTCTTGCACAGGAACAAACAAAGCAGAGCATATAGGTATTAAACAGGCACCGCCTCAGCATGTACATTACTGTGGTTGATTTATAACACATCATGTTTGACCACAGAGAAGTTGTCAGTACGAGGTAAAAGTCAACTTTTTTTTTTGCCTCAGGTTAGAAGGTGGGGTTCGAGGAGCTTACGTGCCTTGCTCGATGACACCAAAAAAAACAGCCACGCAAAAAAAACTTAACGCGGGCCGCTGGTTGAAACATGACAACGCGATCAGAAATGATTAACGAGAAAGAAACAGTAAAATATGACGCAGCTACGACATCCTGAAATCCATCTGAAAGCCACAGCTCTTTTAATGTGATGTTGTGTATCTAACTCCACACTGTGGGACTGCACGGCTGTTGGAAATCTATCAACTTCCTCTTTTGGTAGTGGATTTATTACTTTTATTTGTTTATTTACTTTGCTTTAAAAATCAGTGTTATACGAATGAAATGAAACAAAATGCAGCAAAAAAAGGATTTATTCATTCTGACATGATTTCATTTTTCTACATGCTACGTAGGTAAAAAAAAAAGAAAAAGAAAAGAAAGAAGACAAGATAGAGGTTTTCCATTTTGAATTATAGTTAATGGGACAAAGTAACTCGGGTTAGGGTTAGACCTGCATTAAAAAAAAAAGAAGCTCTGTTTATCTTTCTTCTGTTCAGATAAAGGTATGTAATGATCAGATTACATAATGTACTTCTATCTAAACCATGGAAGCACAGCATCAGCTTTCAGTCTCATTTTAACCTGGTCTAACCTAATGGTTATTCACCTCACACCAGTGAATGTGGGTTAGAGACTGCCTGCTCGTTTCCTTCCTACAAACACTCGACACAGTTCAAGGAAATTACTTGCACAGACTGCCGGTTTCTAAAATGAACAGTACACTGCACAGTACACTGGTGGCATTATCCCGCGCAGTCTGTAATTTGCTTTAAAGAGGCGATGAAGTACATACTTGTACTGCTGCTTTGGCTGAGTACCCAAACTACCAAGGTAGGCTTTTTGTCTGTCTGTATGTCATTCATGTACAACGTGTTTGTGTATGCGCAGTATGTGTATATCAGCGACTCTGGACAGGCATCACCGTGTGTCCGATTTCCTCCGATGGCCATTACATTCCTGAAAAGTAAAACAGTTTCTCTACTTTGGATTCATTCCACAGAGAGTTCAAATAAATGTTACAGGTTTTAAGCGCGTTTTAAAATAATATTTGTGATGATGTTTGTGTCACTAAATGCATTTTTGTTTTAAATATCATTCCTGCATAGTCTGTTCAACTTCGTCACCTGTACGACAGCCTGGGAGAATTTCTCATTTCAGTCTCAATATCAGTTTTAAGACAGTAAGACTTTATACTGTGGAGTTACAGTAGAGAGTCTTACTGTAAAGGTTGGTGAGATGTGGTAGCCCGTATTATTATTTGGTTTCAGTTGCCTGGCATCTATTGCAGTTTCGAGTTAAATATGAAGTGATGCAGCGACACTTTTTACTGCCTTGTACATTCCTGTGAAAGATGATGAGTTTGTTTAGGCATGTAGCCAGGGGAAAAGGGAAGAGAAACAGAATGTTGTCTTCATGAACTGTCAGTAATTAATAATAAGAAGCTTTGCAGAAGCTTATCTTTATCGTCAGACTGCACGTTACCGGTGGTCACAGGAAAAAAAAAACAAAAAACAGTCTGAACTTCTGAACCAAAGGCTTCTTGCCTGCCGCCTCTGTTTCCTGTAATACGAGAAACACGCTGCTGCTGTCAGCATATTCTAACTTTTGCTTGTCATTGGAGGGCATTACGGTGAGGTGGTTTTCGTTTCTTGAGCACAGGACAGGTGCGTGCACAGCTACTGTACGCTGTATACTGTGTTACTAGTAGCTGATGGTATTTTGGTTTGTGTGCTTGCACGAGGGCTGTACGTGATATACTGCATGGATACATTGTGGAACTGCACAAAAACCAAATATTTTGGAGGGCCCCGCAGAGACGAGAGGTAAAGGTGAAAAGTCCCTCCTGCAAAGTTAAAACAATAGCTGCCTGTCTGACCACGCTGCAGCTCAGAAGGGAAAAAGTGGGCACATGTGGGTGGTCAGATACTACCTCGAGCTCCTGTGCAATGAGGGGAGCTTTACCACTAAACTTTTTCTTTGTCAGCCAGTGACTAAATTGTTGATTTGACTGATTACTTAATGAAGATTCAGACTTTAAGGTTCACCTCAGGGCAGCGACATTTCAGGGAAAAATGCCGGGCAGATGCAAAAGTGGGCTGTGAAAAGTTTCCACACAAGTAATTTCAGAAGTATTCAATTTACATTTAAGCCCAAAGCCCCCAGCAGTCTTTATTCAGCTCTTCATTTGAATAGCAGAGGATGAGTTGCTCTAGAATTGTTTTGTTTTTTTTTTCCCCCGATAGGTGTGCTTGCTGGCCACTGTAGCAGACTCAGATGGAAACTGTCCGAATGAAATGCATCCGGCTTATAATTCTAACCTGTGCTGCAACAAGTGTCCTCCTGGTAAGTGCTGCCATTCAAACACAGCCTGGGCTGCAATTATTTCTACTTACGGCTATGACTGGTCTGTAAATGATACAGTAACTACTTGTTTTAATTTCCTTTTATTAAGAGCTTATGGACAACTGGATTTCCATGAGGGGATCAATAAAGTCAATCTGAATCTGAATGATTTCCTAATGAACTGCACAGATTCCCTGAATAACGAAACTTAATGCTCTTGTACACAGTGAACGGAGTCGAATAAAACACTTTGATGACACAAGTCCGGAAACATTGTAATAAAGATTTGGGTGTGGAGGTGTGAAAGAAGACAGCAGCACCTACTGACTACTAGCTGCAGACCTTTATCAGCTGCTTATTTTTATTCTGAGGCTACAATAGGCCACTGCAGCCCACAAAGACACCAATACTTGAGAAAAGGATTTATTTTTAGTAAAGTGAGGGACAGTAAATGTGATTGCAGTTATCCCACTGTAAGTGTCGGCAGATAACACACACATAAGATACCAAATTCATAAAATGATCTCTATATATACGATTAAGACAAATGAATACAGAAATATCCAAATAGACGTATCACCTGCTCTTCATCACCTTGCACATTTGTCACCAGTATTGGACGTCTACGGAAAATTAAGTTTTCTTCTACAGTAATCAAACATTAAGTTAGCATCATGCACTGAAAAGTTAGCATCAAACAAGCTAACTGAGCTAGATGTAAATGTCTGTAAAACTGTAAGGCATGTATATTAAGTTCAGTAAACACGGACCAACACATGACTCTGTTTAGTATGTTACATTTGATTTTATTTGTTGTTTAGGGTTATGTTGTACAGTTTTTAGTTCTGAGGTCACAGAATTACCCTCACCCTGTTTTTAAAAAAAATGATTTTCTTATTTTTTTAATTTCGAGAGATAGCGTTACGACTGTAGCTTACGTAGCACAACAAGTAGCTTTTACAGCGACACCATGAGACAGATTATCAGAAGTTTTGGGGGATTTTGAAGGATTTGTCCCTCTTCTTGTAAAGATTTTGTCTATAAAAACTCGCAACGTGCTCAAACAGTTACTGCTAACCTCTCCTCTGCTCTTCTGTGTGAAGTTAATTATTGTGCTTCCTGCTTTCCCACCAAGGATTGACTCCGTTTCCATTTGATTTTATATGAGCTGTAAAACGTCCACTCCCAAAAATGTGCTGAAGCATCAGAGTCACAAAATTAAAGTTTTAATTTGATTATTACAAATTGTGAGCATCAGGTGAAAACGTTTGTTACGAATACAAATTCCCTCAAACACAGATACACACAAGCTCGAATTCTGTTTCCTGCGAGTTACTGTTGCAACCATTTTACTGCTTCTGGCTGGAGGATGTCACCAGAGAAACAGAGAGAAGCGCATAGTACCAATGTACGAGGAATCAAAAGGCTCTGTGGTCTGAAAATGTGATGTGGGCTGTTTAATTAAAATGACTAACAGGTACTTTTGTATTCATTATCACAGGAGAACGACTAAAGGAAGACTGCAGTGAAACTAGTGAACGTGTTTGTGAACCATGTCCCTCAGGACAGTACTTGGACGGCTGGAACTATTCTCCAAACTGCTTCACTTGTGTAAAATGCAAATCAGGTCAGTAGCTGCACTTTAAATGTTACTATTGATTTATTGGTTTTTTAAAAAAGTTTTTAAACACATAAATTGTGTGTACAATCAGAAAAAGGTCTGCAGGACAGACAGCGCTGCTCCCCTACCACCAGGTCGAGGTGTGCCTGTCAGCGGGGGATGTATTGTGTCATGGGATTTGAAGACCCCTACTGCAGTGAATGTACAAAGTACAGAGCATGCAAAGTTGGTTTTGGAGTCTCAAAGCCAGGTATAACACCAGTTTATTTCCAGTAATTCTCAACAGCCACGTGTGTCGTTGTATAATTTTAAAATGAAAGGGTAAGGCTCTTGAGGTGAGCCACGTGATTTCTCTGTAACATGTTATCCCTTGGACTATGTTCGGTCTGGGATCCATAGATGAAATTAAATGAAAATACAATTAAATCAACGTTTCTGTAGTTTTGCAATAAAAAAAAATATGTCATATCAATGGTGGACAACACAATATGCACACTTGTGGTCAAAACCTCAAAAGACCATGTTATATACAGTATGTAGTTTGATAAAAAGCAATGTGTTTGTGTGTTGTTCACAGGGACAGCAAACTCCAATGTAAGGTGTGAGGTGTGCCCCGCTGGGACTTTCTCTGACACAGCCTCCTACGTAGACGCCTGTCGACCTCATACGAAGTGAGCACAGTCACATCTGTATACGGCTGCTTTGTCAGGGCGCAGATCTCTGACCTCTTTCTTTGTTGTTCTTCAGCTGCGATGGGAGAGCTGTTGTTAGAAAAGGCAACGCTACCTCAGACACTGTGTGTGAATCTGCAGCCAGAACGCAGCCGCACATCTCAACGGAAAAGCCCAGCGTGATGACTGTGTTAACTACCGCGAGTCCACCGAAGACAACGGTCCCAGTGACATCAGTGCCTCAACATAATCTAACAGACTCCACGGCGTCTGCCAGTCAGTCAGAACTTATCCATCCAACGAAAAGCCAGCCACTAAACACAGGACCAGACGGACAGCTGGGTATGGTTTCTGATTTGGTGTTTCTACGTCATATTTATTAGGAAGCTGTTAGAGCTAATCTGTGACTTGTGTTGTGCGTGTGTTTACCTCCAAATTAGCTGCAACCATTGGTGGTGTCACTGGATTCATTTTGCTGTTCATCATAATTATTATCATGCTGATCCTTTGTAAACCAGCCTGGAAGAAAGGTAAAAGGAAAAAGTGAATCAATCATAAAGTTGTTTTGTGGAAAAGCAATAATTAAGGTTTTTTAGCATCAAAACATTTTCACTACCTTACCCATCATGCTGCATGTTCACTCTACCTTTTTCTCTCAGATGCTGAAATAGTTCATCCTAAAGTTGATTCAAATGGAAATTGTGAGAGTGGTGATAAAGTGAGTAGTTTTTGGCTAGTCTACTTGCTGACTGAAGTGTTTTTGTGCTCAAACAAGATACTGACGAAACGTGTTGTTTTTTTTTTCTTTCTACTGCAGACCAATCAGTGTTATCTGGAGGAAACTCAGCTGGTATCATTTAAAGTTATGTCACCAGAACAACAATTCCTGCTGGAGAAAGGGGAAGCTTGCAGCGACCATAGTCACAACAGCAATTCTGACACTTTAACCCAAACAGATGGCTGCAGCAGCCACGAGTCTATTAACCCTTTGCAGTCAACGTTACCCCTTCACAATCCGCAATCTGCTCTGTCCGAACCTATGACGCTGCTGTCCAGTGCAGATCAAGTCATCCCTCAGCCCAGTGTCGCCACACAGTCCTCCTCTCAGCCCACCAGCCCGCAAATAATCAGCCCCATGACCACCAGTCCACACGTCAACGTCAACATCACTTTCCACATCGGAAATGGAACGTGTGGGAGTCCATCTGTCATGCCCACGGATCTGATGCAGGTAGACCCTAAGATCCCCTTTGGAGAGGAAGAGGAGAGCTTTAGCATCCCGCAGCAAGAAGCCGGCAAACATTCACTGATGTCAGTGGAGGAGAGTGCAAGTTACTGTACATGAGGACTCACCCGCACGAACACTAGAGTTCCATCCATCTTTCATGATACAGCATTGCAGAGAATTACTGGTTGGACTAGTTAACAAACTACTTGCTGGTTTTTATAAGACATACTCAAACTTCTGTTTTCATAATAATGATTAATTGTCATTAATTAATGACAATATACATATATATATATATATATGTAGCCCAAAATCAGAAATTTGCCTCAAGGGATTGAAACAATGTGCGGTATATGAAACCCTTTATCCTTAGATCATCCATTTGGAAAAAAAGAAAAACACCCAAAATGTTTGTTTGATGGGGAAAAAATAGAAGAAACATCAAGATGAGCAACAGACAAGGAATCCCTTTTCCAAAATGGACAGACACACAAAAACCAAATAAAGAAATAGCAGTATTCACAATCAGACTGACAAGAAAAAGACAGCAAATTATGTACTTTACAAGTAGGATGACAAACACTGTATATTGTAAAACAAATAGAAAAAAATATGTTTGTGTATATATGTATATGTAGTGTAGGCTACTGTAAATAAAGATGTGTAAATATGTATTTCATTCTGGGTTTTAGTAATGTATGTGTTAACTGGCTCTGAGCTGCAGACCATCACCACACTCATGCACAATGAACGCTGGAAAGGGTATTTTCCAATACAATGATAATAATGTGAATTAATATTTAATGTTACACTTCATTTTAAGGGCTCATCATATGATATGTTTTGTAATTGGTAAGTAGCCTATATGCACTCAGTTATGTTGTAACACTGGAGCTCATATATGTACACATCGAAGACAAAATAATATACAAATTACAATTCTGCATTAAGGGGTTAGCGTTAAAGGGATATTCAAGCAATTAAGTATACATTATTAAATCGAGGGTGTTTCCATTTTATTGAGAGACTTTTTTATATATATATTTTTTTTACTTCTGAGCCTCAGAGGACATAATAGAACAGGACAACTGTTCAACTAAAAAGTTCCTTTCATTAACAGAGCACACATATTTTACACCATATACTGACCTGTGATGCTCTCATAATTCTTACACGGGAGCCTCCATTAGTTGAGTGCTTGGTTAATGGATGTTCACCATCCATCACGTCCCCGTTCACCACATGTACTGGGAAGACTGGGGCGTTTTCTGCGGACGCTCCTGACCCCTGCTGGCTGAGAGCTGACACTGCAGCCTGTGACAGCCTGTCTCGTTCGACCAATAAAAACGTTTCAGGCAGCAGTGACAGTGTAACTGGTTGTTGATTTGAACACTTATTTCCGAGTAATACCGCGCCTTATACGGGTTAATTTGCATCCAGGGTATTGTGGTGTGTTTGTTTGTTGTAAATAAGGTAGCTAAGCAGCGATGCTAACGGTTAGAGAGTGAGGGGAGAAGAAGTCTGAACCACCCCGTCTCTATTAGGGGGGTTAAAACTTTGTGTTGACTTTTTCGTGAGTTTCATGTCCTCCATAAATCATGTAAATATTTAAAGTAAATGTAAATTACAGAGGATTCCTCTCGTGACATTCTCACCGATTAATTGTGAGTATCGTGTAAATATTTTTGCACGATAACCCCCCCCCCCATCGGCACTCACAGTTGGTACCGTCTGTTGCCGCTGTGTTGCTCTCCTTCCTGAAAGAGACTTGCACTGGGTTGGAGCCGCTGATGTCGAGGTGAGGACCTGGTAAGTTGACGCTTCTTGTCTTTTTTATCCATTCTTGTATTCATGAATTGTCACACGAAGGTACTTATACGTTTAATACGCTACGGCCGAAACCACCCTTTTAATGCGTCGCTCGCTAACTTAGTCTTAAGCCCTTTTTATGTCCCCTGTCCCCTCACATCCTCCCGCTGTGGATGGCTGGTGGTGTCGTGGTCCTGGTCGGTTATGTTTACAAACCCAGCTAGCAAGAAAGCCAATTAAACGGCACTCATGCTGAGCCACGGCGCGTACACTGGACTCTACACTTTGAATTAGAAAGTAAACATTTAAATGCCTTGTTCCCGCAGCTGAAACTCTCCTCGTAAGGGAATTGTTCAGGAAGCTTCACAGTGACCGAGAGGAAACAAGACAGCAGCGGAGATAATACTGCTGCAGGTGTTTCCCTGTTTTCCTGTTGGTTGTTGCCAGTAACTGTGAATCCTACACATTTACAGAAAAAAAAAAAAAAAAAAAATGCTACAAAAAGGTAGATGTGTATGTTGATAAAAGCATCAAAATAGAGACAGAGAGATTGGCGTGATTTCTTGTGACAGACAAAAATAATATATAAAAAAAAAATATTAAATGATACTCAAGCAACCAAGGTTGTTTAATAATCAACAGCATATTCTCTGAGTGCTTTCAAACCAAATGGCAGCTACAACAACTCACTAAAATATAGAGAAGCACACACACTGTTCTTAATTCTCTCGTTTGTTTACTTTTGTGGGTTCTATGATTTTTGTTTATAATGTTCACGAAGATGATATTCTCTCTATAATCCTTGAGGATTTTTTAAATCTCACCTGCACATCCTGCTTCTTTCTGCTCTGCTCTCCTTTTTTTTATATTCAGAAACTATTAATTATCAAAATGTCCATGAACTAGATTAGTCGGTCACCGCTTGGGCTCTCGGTGAAGAGCATTCTGTTAATGTGTAACTAAAGACTCCACTGCTGTTAATGATTTCCATGTTATAAATAAAAAAAGGATCATGTACCAGATGCTGCTACTTTTTAATCGATTAGTGACGATGTGTTTTTGGCTTTGTCATGTTTCAACAGATACAATAAAAGTGAAATCCCAGGTTTCCTGAAGATCGTGTCAGTCAAATCCCACATGGAAGTGAAACACCACTAGAGATTAAAGCACGTATACTCAGCTACACAGCCTTGCCCTCTTAGATGCCGCTCAGTCTCAGTTTTTGCAAATGGCTTGCTGTCTGAAGGACGAGCTCCTCTGTTCCATCTGCCTAAGCATCTACCAGGACCCTGTCAGCTTTGGTTGTGAGCACTACTTCTGCAGAAAGTGCATTACTGAACACTGGAGCAGACAGGAGCCTCACGGGCCGAGGGATTGTCCCGAGTGCCGAAGGACCTTCACCGATCCTCTCCTCTCACCAAGTCTCAAGTTGTCCAACATAGTGGAGCGCTACTCGGCCTTCCCACTGGACGCCATCCTTAACGCTCAAAGGAGCTCCTATCCCTGCAAGGACCACGAAAAGGTCAAGCTCTTCTGCCTGACTGACAAAAGTTTGGTGTGCTTCTTCTGCGACGAACCGGCGCTACACGAGCAGCACCAAGTGACCACGATTGACGAGGCTTACGAGGAGATACAGGTCAGTGAAGCGCACGTACTGTGACAGCTCATTAGCAAGGGTGACGATGACATTTTCGTAAAACCTATCGGTACTCGGCCTCAAATTCATGCATCTGCACTCATTCACCCCATGGGAGCTGCCTAGACAGTTCAGCCGTCAGTCCTTTAGCACCAAAGAGCAGCTCCACTGCTGAGTTTTAGTGCTTTTCTCCTCAGCACCTTAGTCATACTGCCTTTAATGATTATTTCACATGTAAGCCACTGAAAATGAAATGAAAATCCTAAACACTGTTAGTGCAGCAAACACAATATTGCATCACTTAGAAAGGCATCCAAGTGTTTTAGACATGCTTTATTGAAATGACTAGTGTGGTTTGTCAGAGTAAAGAGATCTAAGTATGAATTGAAACCTAAGTGAATGAGCAGATGGAAAGTGGTGAAATGAAGGTGGAAAAACCCTGGACTTCCTCGATGGTCTATTAAAGTTAAAATCAAGAATACTTCATTACCTGGACTTACAAAGCTCATGTTAATGTGTCATAGGTATTTAAGCTGAGTCATATTTTCCACATTAACAGAAATAGTTTAATGTTTGCTTTCCCTTTCAGTGTGTACATAATTCCGTTCCCACAGAACCAAAATCTAATAACTATGAAATAAAGTTCCCTAATCCTGTTTGTTCATTGTTCGAGTATGCCCCGAAACGCATTTCATGTCATCTGTCTCACTTTCTACATCTGCTGGTACACATGTACATGTGAGGAATCTGTTTTTCGTAACATAAAAAACATTCGGCTCCCCAGTTTTCTTGGCAGACAGAGTGGTTAGCTTTCTGATAAGAAAATGTTGATGGTTAACACTCAGCTGTTCTGCTGACTGTGCTGTGAGAAGGCTTTAAAGGGTTTAAACTCTCTTAGTGCAGCTTAGACCGACACTCACATTAACCTAATCTGTGTTTTCATTTGGCACCACATTTTTGGTGAATCATAACTGTAACTTTAACGTTTCACTACCATCATACTTGTGTGAGTCCACTTAAAAATGCGTTCATGTGTAACCGTATTATCCTTGTTGCAAAGAATCAGTAAGACCGAATCAGACCAGTGAACACACTGACCTCTTACACTCATCTCGAAAGTCCCATTTTAGACACTGACAGGTTTATTCAGTATTCAAGGGTTTCAGTAATTGAAAATGTTTGTGGTTGGGCTAATGATCTATGAAGGCAGCTATTGCTCAAAAAGTCACACACATGCAGGTCGACAATATCTGTGAACTCGATCACAGTTTATAGACGCTGATCTGGAAGATGATCCTCAACTGAGAGCATATTTTCACTTCTGATATCCGCCATATTTGATGGCCGTTCCTCACCTCAGTTTTGAAGACAGCAACTTTAGATTTGGTATTTGCACTCATGGTCTTGGTCATTCGTTTTTTAATATAAGTTGCAGCTTTAGCCATGCAAAGTGCTATCCCAGAGCAGCAGACTAGCGTGGTTTAGGCACAGTGGATATGATTTAAGGAGGTGAGGGTCTGCGATATCTGATACACTGATATACAACAAAAATGAAGTATGCTGATAATTAGGGGTGTACTAAAATATCGATACACTTGATTCTAGCGATATTTGTTTTGTGACAGTGTATTGACTCCCAAAAATACTGTAGTGATTTTTTTAATTAAAGCTGCAGGAGCTGAAATCAGGGGCAAAAAAAATGGCAGAATTTAAATAAATGCAGATGACCTGACCTGAGGTCTCTGACGGAATCTGATCAGCAGTCAGTAATTACAGATGTCAATCACGTATTTAACCCTCATCCCTGCCTGAAAGCGTATGTGATTAACTAAAATCTGCACGTCACGGGGTGGATTTTCTACAGCCCACAAACACAGACAATGAGTAAATGCAGAATTCTCGTGTCCTCTCAGACCATATGAATTAGAATATGCTGAAAGGTAATTATGGACGTTTTGCCCAGTGACGCTAAAAGAAAACTATCAAGCAATGCAGCTTTAATAGTTTACATGCAAAGACTCGTGGCAGGATCATTTTTTACTGATATAGGCCAATGTTAATTCTTTTGTTCAGACTGCACGAAACAGGAGTGCTATGAAGTTGTGTGTTACAGGGACTGCAATCGATGTAATTGCAGATCCCACTGTTCTGATTGCATTAAAAAACATATTTTTACTGGGATTTTATGTATGTGGTGGTGTAATTTGCAAATTGTAGTTAGTACCTTGGATATGCAGTTGTTTTATGCTCGTGTCGACCTGCCCAGGGACTGCGGATGGAAACTAGCTAGGAGCTAAATCTGGCACAATGCGTCTTTTCTCTTATGAGATCAATGTTTTTTTTGTGCATGGTTCCCTGTTAAATAAACTCAACTCAATTAAATCTTTATACTATGACAGTTCTCACAATAAACAGTTTGTAAAAATCACAATATGTTGCCTTGCTCACACTATCAATGTATCTCACAGATTAATTGAATCCTAAACGCTGTATCATGATGTGTATCACATTATCAGATTCTTGTCAATACACAAGTCTAATGATAATAGTGTGAATATTCCAGTATATGGTCCGTAATTATTCCAGGTCATATTGTTCAGCTTGCATAAATTCTTCTTAACTGGGAAAAAGTTACTTTCATGCCTTAATGGGATTATAACATTCAGTTTTATTGACAAAACATCATAAAACATTGTATGAAAGACAAGTTCTGTTAATTCAATTAATAAACAGCATGTAAGTATAATCAGACAGTTATTTCTCTTCTCGGCTCTCATGCGTCCTGAATGAAATATAATTAACAGCACTCTATGCGCCAGTGTTGTACTCCTTCATTTCCAATCATGTTCTGCACTGGAAGCCTGAGAAAGGTCAAAACTGTGTAATCTTGGAGCAGAAGTAATTAGGCCCAGCACAAGATGTTTCTCTTTTCTTGGACTCCAGCTTGTCCCTCTGCTTGGAGCTTTTTTCAAGGCAGCGATCTGGCATTTTATTTTCTGGCAGGAGCTTTGGAGGCTTCCCAGATCCACGGTACTGAAAAAGTGTACGAGTAGAGCCAGACCCCGCCAAAGACAGCCATGTCCCATGATGAGCTTGGCATACTTGTCTTTTAGATCTACAAGTGGGGTGGTTTGTTATGCAACATGTCGTCCGTACCAGACAAACACAAACATCAGAATGAGGCGTTACAGTTGTTTTCTCATATGGCAATAAATGATTACGAATGTACCGATAGTAACTGTAAACGTTACTTCACTCTCAATTAAATTGTTGGTATTTTTGTGTCAGCTTAAAAATCCTTTATATTCTGCTCTTTTTTTCCTTTTATTTGAGTATATAGAGGTGTTGTGTGTCAGATATAAACACGCCCTGCCTGCAGATACAGACCTTTCTTTTAGCATGCGACTTGACAATCCTTATCCAAAGTGCCAAAACAACATGGTGAGGATGTGTTAAAGTGCAGCAGCAATCAGCTGCAGTGTTATTACTGTGTAGGCCGGAGGGGTAAATGCGGTGCCAGCTTGTTGGCCTCTTTAAAATGAGAGTTTTTGTACGGTGGGAAAGTTTGATGAGGAGAAAAGGATTTGGTGGGTCGAGAGCCAAAGCTTGGCCTCTTATGTTGGCTTTCATTATATGCATTCATTGAGTCTGCCTCTGTCTCTCTATGTGCTGTTCTCTCATTTACCTCAGTTCAAGTGATATAACTCATAATATCTGTGATTCTCGTAAACTGTGACGCCTCTGTTAGAAGTCCACGCAAAGATGTGGAGGAGGATGTTTATTCTGTGAGGAGTCATGAGTTTTTCTTAAGAAAAAACAAAAATATATACTGATGTCATGTCTGAGTAATAATGGTTCACTGTTACTACTTTTTCCAGCAAAGTTTGCTTTTGTGTTGCATCATCCTCTTACCCCACCACCCGCTACAAGCAGGATGACACAGACATATCCTCCATCACCTTGCCTTCACCCATCTGCCTTCAGACACTGACAATCAGTGTGTTTCACTGTTTTCATCAATGCTACAAGGATGGCAATCGAGGCTCAACAAAAACCTGACATCTGAAGTCATGTCAGAGGCAAGCATGATGAACTATGGTAAAGATAAAATCCTCCTGTCAGGCCCAGAATGCTGTCTGTATCTCATTCAATCAGAAACACTGACACCGTAAATACAGCATTTCAGTATCATGCGCACTATGCTTTATATTTTACACAAGCATTAGGCATTCAAATCCACAGGCTTATATTATGTCATGCCACCATCACCTAAACTATGTGTTGACTGTATTTGGCTGGCCACTGTTGACGGCAGCCTTTGGTTTGTGGCAGGCTGTAATCTCCTTAGCCTGGCATGTCACTGCGCTGACCTCAGGCCGTGAGTCTTGTTGCTGTGTCGAGGGCTTTACCTCCTGCTGATTTGCATCCTTTTCCCCTACAACTGCTCCTGCGGCCAAATCTGTAATGCATAAACACATCCCAGTCGTTGCAGGGTGATGCACACACATCTGGCAAACATTCAGCCAGCACATAATTGCTCGCTTGCGCATATTTCTCAATGTAAAGGACGTTAAGGTAGGATCTAGGAGGATTTGTCGTCTGCTCTGCCATTTGCTTCAGGGAGCAGATTTCACAGGGAACTAATGCATTCTGATTAGGAGGGGTTTTATTCCACCAATCACATCATTTAAACCTAATGTACCAGAGCGGGAAGTGCTCCTAATGCAACATTTTCTCAAACTTCTTGAAAACTGAAACATTAAACTGAGCCACAATCCACACTTGAAATCTCTAGGTTCTCAATACACACCAAGAGGTTTCTCCGTTGTTTTGTTAGAATTTTTTTGGCCTGTCAGTCTTTTATTGAACTCATTAAATGAGGTTATAACCTGAAAGCCAGACATTCTTATCGAAGGGAGCCCAATTCTCCACCCTGCAAAGTCGGTGCTTTATGTTCTCAGAAATAATGCTTTTATTTTAAGCAACATGGTTAATGGTGATGAGATTACACTTCCCTCGCTCAGTCATGCACTTGGAGTGCTGGCGCCATCTTAAATAGAGGTTGGCTAGATTGCTGTAGCCTAGATTGGAGCTGGACGAAGCTGTGCACTTATTATCACACCACTGTTGCTTAAAGTTGGCAGTAAAGTCCTGCGGAGAACAAAGTGGAAGCCACAGCAGCCACTGTGACCACAGTCTTGCGGGGTTAGACAGGCTCTTCCTGCTGTCTGTGTGCCCTTGGGACATCTTTATGCTTTACTTGACAACAGTGTAAGACCAGATAAGAGGGAAAATAAGACTGCAGCCCCTGGTTACCTATGCATATACGAGAACTTTGTCATTGAGACTGTATAGATACTGTGAATGGTATATGAATGGAGAATAGCAGGAGCCAGCTGTGCAGTGATGCTGGTCTGAGTTAGACTAAAGCCCACGCTGCTGAGGAATTTAATGTGTACTGTGGAATTGGTCACCCACACAGACCTGCCATTCAAAGTGTTCAGATGCACCTGTGTGCTGTCCTCAATTAACACTGCTCTTACTCCTTTCTTATCACACCACAAACACGAGGGTTAATCATGAAAATGTATTAGCATTTTTCTTGTCCGCCTCGCTTTAAAGGAGGGCTGTGTTTGAATCAGCACGCTAGCCTTTGAAGTGTCTCTCTGGTGGTTTTAAAAACAGGGCTGTCTTTCACTCTCCGAATGTCAGAGCCCAGCCGAGAGCTCTCTGAGGCTGCCATCACCACGCATGGCCGTGCTGCTGCAGTAATGAGTCAGGCAATTTCAAGGGCACCCACGGCTGCCATCTCCCCTGTGGCTTGCCTCTGTCTGCTCTCCTTTCCTTTGGCAGCTCCATCTCTCTGCCTCATCTTTTCTTCCCTGTGCTGTTGTCCTCTCTTCGTGTAATCTCCCTGTTGTTTCTAAGGTATGTGCTTCATTAAGGGCCACAGATCTTGTTTGGTAGCCAGTTCTTTAGAGTAAGGAGGTTTCCTATTTCTGTGCCCGCCACCACCTACCCATCACAAACAAATGACTTTGTCCAGCTTGGCGGCCAGTCGGGGTGGTGTGGCAGGTGGCGTTCATGCAGAAATGGAGCCACAGGGAAAGACAGACCAGTCATGTTCCATTAGAGGAGTGCAGAGAGAGGCAGTGGCTTGCACTGCACTTATTACTTTACCACTGATGGTGTGTGAGGCTTGCCACAGCCAGGCTGCATGTTTACTTCGGCACATGCTGTTGTTAGATTAGCAGATAAACAACTGCATTGATTGGAGAAAGTAGAGCGCCATCACATAGAACATTTTGTCTTGTTTAGATGATTACTTTGGCTTGCGCTTAAGTTAAGTAAGTCAGATGTTGGTGCATCTGTTGTGCATTAGAGATGTGTATGTAGCCCTCCTGCACAGTGTAGTCAGTTCTGCAATTTGCCATATGTTTTCTAACGTGAAGATGGCTTATCTTAATTGAGGGTCTGCAACATCCATGGGTCTGTCTGAGAAGCTACAACAGTTACAAGCTCACCAGATTATAAAATGTGAAAAGCAGAGACGTTTCAAGTTTGGGCAGGTGTTTTCTTTTTCAGCAGAAATATAACAACACCCACATTGTGTCGTAGTGATGATTCATTATCATTGAATGCATTATACCTGCTGTATGACACCATTAGCTGAATATGTACCGTATCTGCCAGTTAAACCTGCTGGTCACAGGACCTGCTGGTCTGGCATGCGATGTTATGAGAAGAAGAATCACTGAAGAGGAGATATTTACTGGCCATCTTAGTGAATGAAAGGGGAAGTGCTGTCCTTAAAGTTTTGCAGCTTAATGTGAAGCTTAATGCTGAGCCCCGGCCTCTCTAATGTGAGGCAGATCAGCAGGGAAAGCAGCCCGCACACCAGTGACACTGCTATAAAGATTACATTAAATATAAAACATCAGGCACAGAAAAGTGTTGTAGAGATGGTACGTTTTTCTCCAGCTCCTTTATAAATAAAGTAGCCTGAAAAGTAGAAGTTTTAGGAAGATGGGTATAAAGCAGAGACAATTCCAGATCTTCACATTAATAATCAAAGAGTGTTGAATGATCGCAGGGTGCTTATTATGTAGTACTCTGTCTTTTAGCGCTGACTGTCAGTTTGATATTCGGTTAGTTGTGAACTATTGTACCTCATTGCTGCAACCATGAGACTCTGAGCCCTGCATTGCTTGATTAGCTGGGGAATTAAGACAGATTACAGGCCATTGTTCTCGGGGGTCTGGGCAGGGCCGGTCCCAGCTCTAATCTCTTGTAATTCCCTGTGTCCATGATTTGCTCCAGATGATTTAATTATACGTGCTGCTGATAGGAGTCCTCATTTACAGCTTCCAATCAGCCAGAGTCAGAGTTGACCCCTCTGAGCTAAAACCACTACCGGGGAGTGAGGAGAAACCTAAACATATTTACCTGATAAATTCCTCTTTTGTCCGAATGAGAGAGTCAGGCCGGGTCTCTGTTTACTTACCAGCCTGTGGTTCTTGCCTCAAACTGGTTTCAGAGGGATAGGAGATGATTGATAGGCTGGCAGATGCTGGGAAGGTCTAACTTTCTCAATCTGGGATTAGCGAAATTGTGTCAAATTGAGCAACAGAATGTCAGATTTCAATAATCCTTTAATCGTTATCTGCTGAAGTAAAATGCCAGAAGTAAATTAATGCCAAAGTTTGTGGTAAAAGTTTTGCATGGCTGCCCTGGTTTGGCCTGTGCAATAATTGATGTCTCCATTAGCTTTTTAAACACGATAGCCCCTAAATTGCTTGCTCTTGTGATGTATGGCCAATTCAGGTGTCTTTAGCCATGTTTTTGTGAGAGCTTGTTTATTTCCCATAATGCATTTAGGTCTAGGGTCAGACTAATCAGCGGGGTGCAGTCAGCCCTGGTCGCTCTGCTCTGAATCACTCAGGCTTCACATTAACAGAGTTTCCCTGCCTTTGCAGCTGTTTACGGTTTAGGCGTTTAGCCGGAGCTTTTATACCGTGTGACTTACAATAACTGGAGCTGTAAAACAACAAACATTTCTCAAGATTAAAAGTGTGAGCTGTCAGATAGTTTAGAGTGTTGTGAAAAGTGTTACATCTTTAATCAAGAAAAGTCAAGCAACAACATCCATCTTATCAGCGGAATGATATATTGAAGTGACGGAGAAACTCTATTGAAATACGGAGTCATTTCTTTTTTTTTGTTTTGTTATGAAAAGCTCATTTCGCTTCTTCAGACATCCATCTTTTTGGCTGTTTCATTACAAAAGATGTTAAGGATTAAAGAGAGGCTTTGGACTGTAACTTGAGACTTCTGACAGAGTTTATAAAAAAAATAGTGGCAAATAGAATGAATGAATGAATGGGAAAATGTCAAGTTAAGAAGACTGTTGCCTCGGCAACTCTGTGATCACACATTTAAAATCACCATGTAGCAGGTCACTCAATACAGGTGTTGTCATTAAGCTGATAGAATAACAACTTGACTGGCATATCAGTGTTCAAGCAAAGTATTAGACCTAAAATTAAATCAGTGTTTTAAGCTTGTTCATATTTACGACAGGATCCGAAAAAAGATATTTCATTCCTGCTCAAAGCTCTCGTTCCAGTCGAGATGACCTTTACTGCAAGTGATTCCCTTCTCTATGCCCTTGTCTCTTCTCTGCTTTCCACTGTCAAAAAGGCTCAAAATGTCCAAAAATAAATGGAAATAGTGTGCAGAACAGATGCTTAGAGATCTGTCTTCTTAATGTTAAACTGTGGGTGGTAGATCTTCACCAAAATAAAAATGCTACTATGGAATCAGATCTTCACAAAAGCATGGAGCTGGGTCTTAAAAATGCAGAGCCTGAAACATGTTTTTAATGTGATAATTCAGTCTGTAATAAGTAGATTATTGGAAATCATCAGGGGATTTA
>JAPQRN010000021.1:12177804-12192508 GCA_037367275.1 Coranthus polyacanthus
GCAGAGCCTGAAACATGTTTTTAATGTGATAATTCAGTCTGTAATAAGTAGATTATTGGAAATCATCAGGGGATTTAATAGCATAAAACCTGACTGGAGGCTGTACTTATAATTCATAGAAATGTACTGCCAGTGTCTTAAACAGTCTGTTCTACAATGTGACGTGACAAATAAAGCATATCCCAAATATTTATTTGATGTCAGGCGGCTGAGTGAAAGAGGAACAGACTCGTACTTTATTTGGTCACATTGAGCTGCTGGTGAGCTGCATCTATCATGTCTGCATAGTGTGTATACAACAGCTACAAGAGAATAGCTTCCAGCTGCACCCATGCCACTAAGACGAATCAGAGGCTAACAAATCTGTTTGTTATTCCTGCCGTGTGGCGTTTGCTGGCATGCGACAACATGATGTTTTTTTCCACAAGGTGATTTGTGCGCCTGACGTGCGCTAGATGAATTTATATTGAAAACATGCTGACTATTAGAGGTTGGACTAATCCTAAGAAGCTTTTTTCAAAGATGACACGAGCGTGTATTTGGTTTTGGTTTGAATCCGCTGGCGGTCTGACACATTCAAGGGTCATTTTCAGGGTGTGTTTACTCAGAGTGTCCACATCGTGAAGTCACTCCACCGAAGGGAAGAGATAATAGTATTAGCGGCAAATGCAGCTCAGTTTAGTTTTGTTTCTGTACAGGTTGTTCCAGTGTTACTCATGAACCTTTTTGGAAGTGACAGAAGTTCGTGGTTCAGTGGATAAGTAGTGATTTCCGTACGTTTGGGGAAGACTTATGCAAATAGGTGGGAGGTTTGTGGGTCCTTCCACAAGAATAATGTTAATGTAAATGTACACTGCAAAAAAGGAATCTCAGGAACGCAATGCCTTGCCCTCCTTTTAGGAAAAATAATCTTGTCAAGCTTGTTTTTCACTGGAAAAGTAATATATTCTGTTAACTGTGTTTTGCTTTGTTTTTTTCCTCAGTTAGGTCCATTATAGTCTTTCAGTGGCTAGACTTTTATTCTAGTTGTAAGAAATCTTGCCAGGCAAATTTGCTTAGCCTGTTGACATATTTTTTTTCTGCTGAATACAAGGCATCTTGGTTATATTTAAGCATATTTGTCTTCAAGTAGGGCTGTTTTTACAGCATATAATTTGACCTAATTTTGCTATTACCATTCTTTGTACAAAAACAAACAACATCCAAAAAGCTTAAAAACAAAACTTGCTAAAGAAGTCCACTGGAGGCCAACAGCAGCCATTAGATCTGTGAAGAGTCGTTTAGTTAGTTTTAATGCTCTTTGTTGGTTTTACATTAATTTTAGGTGGTGCCCAGAATAGCCGGGGACTTGTGCTGCGTCTAACTTTAGGTAGGAAAACCCTGAACGTTTGTGGTTCATTTGGGATATTGTTCAATCTGACAGGCATTAAACAAAGTACATTTTAATACTTTATGTTAGTGCTTTTCTTATCAGTTGTCTGTTAAGATGATATGCAGCTCTCTCCAGTTTTAATGTCTCACTCCTGACACGACTGATTGATAACACTTCAGAGATGGTTTGCTGTAGTGGGAATATTCAAATAACAAAAATTTCAAATGAGGCCCTGCGAGCATCGGAACTGGCTGTCAGTCAAATACCTTTTCAAAGGCAAAGTGTGAAAAATCAACTCCTTAATTAAATGGCTGGGTAGACACAGTCGGCTGTAAAAGATGAGCCTCAGGACTAAAGGTGAAGCTCTGAGTAGCATCTGTCAAGCTTGTGACTCTCCAGAAGCGTCAGGCCTGCTCTTATCACCCCGTACCTCTCAGATTTCCACTCTAGTGCCAACAACAAACCCCTTGTTCCTTTTTAAATGGCTTGTCCTGCATGATGTAGATTATCAAACTTGGCATTGATGGCTCTGGGACCTGTTTGGCTTCCTTAAAAACCCTCAGACATCCACTGACTTTGCAGCCCCAGTGATGCAGCACACTTTGTTCTCACTGCTCCCTCAGCTAAGTGCAAAATCTGTAGACCTTTGTCAGCAATTCAAACACCATGAATCTTTTTCATTTTAAGGATACAAAATATTAAAACTGACATGCCGTGTGTTCTTTTTTTTCCTTAGCTATTCATGTTTGAGGTGATACATTTGCATACTCTGTGCCCTTCCTCGCTCCAGGAAGTGGAGCAGCAGCCTCTGAGCATTCATCATTTACATGACGTGCCCTATATTCAGAGGACTGGAGGAGGCCGCCAGCAACCGTACCTCCACTCATCCCCACTGCTTTTTATGAGTCTGCACCGGTTACAGCCGTGTTTTCAGGTTGTCCATACATTCGTGAGGCCATATGTCCATCTGTCCATCCCGCTCTTGTCTATATCTATATATCTATATCTAAGGAACGCTATTAGAGAATGTCTTCAAATTTGGTACAGAAGTTCACTTGCACTCAAGGATGAGCTGAGTAGAATGTGGTAGCCAAAGATTCCATAAACGCATTTTGAGTTTTGTTTTGTTTTTTTTTTGTTTTTGTCTGTTTCAAAAAAGAGTAAAGACACATCAAGAGGAAATGGAAACACCTTTTTAGAATAAACTCTGATGTAGCAAACATTTAACTCAAATCAGCTGTTTGCGGATATCCCAGTAAAGTGCTGAATCATGGCTGGAAGTACAACAGGAAGTGTGGACTGATGAAGAGACTAAATTATTCCTCAACCTCATCCGAGAAAAAAAAACCCATTATAGCCATTTTAGTTGAAAAACATCAGAATGCTCTACTTCTTCTACTATGTTAACTAGAGCCATGCGTCACTAATGTGTAACAGGATGATGAAGTGATAATATCTTTTAAAGCTCAAAACTTCATTAAGATATTATAATGTTCTGCAAAAACACATTTCCAGCCCTAATTCAACACCATACGCCGCTGTAAAAGTAGTTTCCAACATGTGTCTCACTGGAAATTATTCACTGGAATCATACATGTATAGTGAGAAGTACATTGACTGTAATACAAAGCCTGAATGAAATGCAAAAACACCTATTGCAATTATTTTTGACAGATATTGCAGTTGCGATATAAGTCACAGTTTAAAAGATAAAAACTAGATTTGTGAAAAAAGCTGTAAATTGACCATAAAATTGATCATGAAAATATTTACTCTAATGTATACTTTACCATGTCTGATGTGTCTACACATAACTTGTCATAAGGACCTCCATTCTCTCTAGTGTGTGAATTGGTGTCTGAAGTTACTCTTTCCGGAGCCACATGACCTCGTACTGTACAGACTGTGCTCATTTCAACAGGGCAGATGTTGGGAGTAAATATGTCTCTCTGTCCTCCAGCCAGTCCTGCTCAGTCAGCTCAGCTGGCCTCTGCCTGCTCTGCTGGCTGAGCTCAGGCTGCGGGGACATGCTCGTCCCCCTGGAGAGGCTGCAGGCTCTGCTGATGCTACAGAAAAACAAGGCTCCAGGATGTTAAGGCACAGCTTGAGCTCAATTTGATGTCTTGGAACAAACACACCAGAGTTTACAAACTGAGACAGCATTTTTATTGTTTTGCTTTTTGTTTCTTTAGAAGTTTTTTTTTTGCTTTGGTTGTGACCCCGGGCCTGGATCTCAAATTCTTCACCTCATTGAAACTTATAACACAGCTCATGAACATGAACACGTCCATGATGACCTCCTGTAATATTTAAAGCACACATTCAGAAGGCGTTGTGCTTACACAATGCATTGTAGTCCCAGAAGACATCAGTCTGCATTTTGACATTGTACTGAATGGCACTCCAGGAAAAAAACAACATGACAAAAATATCTGTGCAAAAAAAAAAACCCAATGTTTGCTGTTAGCTCTTTCACTGCAGCCTGCGTCAGTGTCTTCAGGCTGCATACAGTTTGGCATTGAGTGCTGTGAAAGGGTCCTCGCTCTGTGAGGACAAGGCCACACACAGACCAGACGCTGCCACATCACATACTGTCATGTTTCAGAGAAACCTGCTGTCGAGATGGGAAGGACTATGGCCACTTAATGTAAACTTCTGCCTCCCATCTACAAAACACCAACACACACTTTATCACTTCAGATTATTTCTATGATATGATAGAGTGGCGTGATATGAAGAAGATCTGTGATGTGCGGTAACATTGTTTAATACTGCAGTGACGACATGAGTTGTAATAAATGAATATATGTGTGTGTATTAGATGTGCAGGTCCTGAGTCTTTCTGTTTACGGTGTTTAGGTACACTGTTAACGTACAGTAGATCCCAAACAATGACTAGCCTATGTCTGAATAAAGAAATGAAATAAATTATTTTTTTCTTTATTATTTAACTGTTTTATTTTTATTATATTTTCTGAAGTTTTGATTTAACAAACTCTTAATTAAAACCCAGCCAATCATATTAACACTAATTTAAACAAGACTTTTTAAAATATTTTCTTCTACAATAACAGCTCTTGAAATTAAAAAAGAATCTGTAAAACGAGTTGAATAATTGAATAAACATAATTCTCATTTATCATGTCCGTGGCCAGCTGAATAGTTGTGGCTTCTCTTATTTCTCTGTGGTGTTTAGAGTTTTTGTCGTAAGGACTCAGACTTTACTCTTCGTAAAATGATTTGTGTTACTCGTTGCGTTTCAGGCAATCTTTTGCAACGTGTTTGTCACACATGTTCATGTCACAATGATAATAAAAATGTGATTTATTGCACAGCACTATCATATGACGTATTTATTGTTTCTATTTACTTGTTCAATGTTAAATGCTTCTTTATGTTTTATCTTTCCTGCACTGGCAGTACATTGTTGTGCAGATCCTTTATGCTGGGTCTTCCTTAGGTTTGTGAAGGACTTAAGCTCTTTGATGGTTTTTTTGTTGTTATTTGACTGAAAGCTATGCATTTTTGCCTAATTGTGGACTTGTGGAAATAGTTCAACAGAACAAAACAAATCCGCTTACTGAAGTCAAAATGCTGTTCCTATTTGACAAATGACAGACGACCCCCACTTTCACAAAGCCTTTTTCTAGAAAAAACACAGGCTTTTCAGGTTAATATGATATAGAGAAATCTCTCAGCTCAGGTGCTGTGCAAAAACGTTTAGGTGCTAAGTCTTATAATGATAAGGAAAGCCCTGCTCTATGGCACAACAGTATTGGACAACTGTTGTGGGATTTCATAATATGTCTGCACATTTGCGCACCGCCTTGAACACAGTATATTACTGCCCCTGTGACTGTGGATGTGGGTGGAAAGCAGCAGCTGGGTGTGGACGGCATGTTTCAGACCTGGTCCATGTAAAATTACTAGAAGCCTATGAAGCTTCGTGGCTGTGTGTAATGGCTGCTGTGTTGCTGGTTGGCAGTTTACTGTTTACGCTCCCTGTCTGCTACCTGACAGAAAGAACATCCTCGCGATGAAGGTTATTCCAAACTGTCCTTGTGAAAATCACTCACAGTACAGTATGTACGAGCTATTGTTGGGCTCTGCTCAGGTTTGCAGGTGTAGCCTAATGATATGCAGATGCAAGGGATATCACTATAATTATATATCAGAGGCAGGCGAGCTGCAAGTTTTCCTCTTAACAGTCACCAGTGCATGTGAATGAAATCACTGGGAGCTACACTTACATGTGTGTGAGAGGAATTTCTTAGTCCTGTAGACTTTTTATTATTCATGCTGTGACACTACATGTTGTTTTGTTCGTCTCCTCATCAGGGCTGGCAGTTTGAAGCCAATAAAGCCCTTTTAAATCCTGAACGAGCTGCTGAATATAATAAAGCTCACAGCTGCAAGAAAAGTTGGAGGAATTTTAAGCCCCATGCACATGAAGAAAACCTGCACTGTTGGTATATTATTTAATTTATTTTTATTTCAAATACCTCAAACCAAGAGCTGCTAACATGACAGAGGAGGTAGAGGGAGAAGGGAATGACAGCAGGATGAAATGAGTTTCAGATGTATTATCCCTCAGACTTGACCCTCGTTTCCTGCAACTTAATGTCCTGGGGAAATGTCATGTCAGACTAGTGTTGGTCAGATGCGATGGACAGGAGAGAGACACCTCTACACACAAACACACACACTGCACATGCAGACTTCTATCCAGTGAGGCTACATAAACCAACATCCATCCAGCGACACTTCTTGTGTTTTGTAACATTATAATTGTTTGCTCGCTGTCATGCACAGTTTTTCTCAGGTTAACTGTGAATCACATTCAATTTAAATCTTATGCCTTTGTGTAGTAATGGACAGTACAGGTGTGACTTTTTTTCTGTTTCTGTCAGAAATGTCTGACAGAAAATCTTTGTATATAGGATACTAAAAAGATGGGTTTATTTCTTCCGGGAAGATTAAAGAGGATTATATGGCTGCACGTTATGGAGAAGGGTTTGGAAGCTTAAGGTCGTTTGCTAATGCAGATGAGAAGGATGTAAAGCTCCAGGAAAACATGATTTTTGAATCCCAGTCCCGTAGATGATTTTAATTTACATCTATATGCTGCCACAGTTAAAGTTGCCCCTCTCTAACCTGTCCGTCGCAGGATGTGCAGCCAAATAGCATGCTTTCTCTGCCAGTCTGTCAGTATCAGTCTATCTCAGTGTGTGGGAGCGGCCTTTGACCTGCTGCAGACAAGCGCGTAGCGATGAGGCGGAGAGCCTGCTGAGCCTGCCGCACTCCTATCATTAACATGGAGAGTCACGCTCCCCCTCTGCAGCAACCATTGTTTGCCTCGACGATTCTCTCCTTCAGAAGAAACATACGTCTTCAACAGCCTTCATATGTTCCTTGTAAATTTTGCAGATAATGATTGAGGTCGGGAGCCTTCATTTCCACTGACACCTTAACCGTTTTACCTTCTAGACTAGATGGTTATGATATTATGTGTTTTTGCTGTCAGTGGAAATCTATGCTGCTGTTCATTTCAGCCCCAGTAGCTAAGTGATGGCTGCTGTATCAGCCCCGCTAAGCTGACAGCCCCATTTGGTGAATTTTTGCTGCAGTTGATGTTCAGGGGAGGCGACACACAGGTTACATGAGCAAAGAGACTCAGCAGCAGGGTGGCTTAATGGGAGGTTTGAAATAAATGAAGCTTGTGTCAGGTCACTTACTGAATCAAATACAAATACAAATAATGCCATTTTCAGTGGCACATAAACAGTTTTAGATTCTCTTTTTGTGCATAGAGCTTAGAGTAGGACACATTCTGTTTCATTTATAGCTCCCTTTTGCACTGACAAACCAACAAAGGCGTACTTCGAATGTTATGACCTTCACTTGTTAGAACCTTTTCCCTTTTATATGATTTTGAAAAAAAACTGAACTCTTTTCATTATGTTACATAGTTATCAGAATGCTGTTTCAGACTTTAGTTCTTACTCGAGTCAATCGATACATGGTGAAAATTCAGGTTGATAGCGTGTACTAGCTCAATAATGCTGCAGTGGTTCCTGCTCTGGTTAAAACTGAAACCTGTTTGACTAATTCAACGTCTGATTTTCTTGGCATCAGGGAAAACTCATCTCCCATACACTATGTCTGAGTGGGTCTTTTCTTCATCTGGGTGGTATATGAGATGTTTCCATTGTCTTCAATCCATTAGGCACGCCACTTAAAAAAAGAAAAATATAAATCCATTATCAGATACATAGAAGCATCTGCTAAGTCTTTATTACAAAATGCAGAGCTTGAATTTGTATGAATTTTATAGACAAAAATCTGAGCTGAAGTGAGTGCATCTGCTGAACCACTTCCGTCCTAAAACCTAAATCCAAGTGCGCCGGTGTTGTTGGCGCATGGGACCTGCATAAAACGGCGCGCCGTTCGTGACAGCAGCCGTCCCAGCCAGCTCCCGCAGAGCCTCCCTCCTGCCTTGGGGAGGCTTGGAGGTGGCTGAGTGGTGCAGGTTCTGCCAGCATGTGACTGGAGAGGAGACCCAGTTTTCTCTGACACAGCCCAACATCTCCAGAGATTTAATTTTATTTTGTTTCATATCTCACTTTCCATCTGCCTTGCTTGTGTTTTGTAGCTGAGGCTTAAATCCTTGCTCCCGAAGTTACACAAATAATCCAATTTGAATAAATATAATAGAATGTGTAATTTAAACAAATATCTGTCCGTATTACACATATTAGCTGTATTTCTATGCAGCAGGCAGTGTTTTTGTGTCTCTCAGCACTCACTCAAATCTTTCAAATTAAATGTGCTATTGAGGTGCAGTCACTACTTACTGACCTGTGGCTTGTTGGTGTTTTGTGGTGCTATAGAGGGAGATGAAGGAGCAGCTGGCCACCCTTCAGGACAGTGAGAAGGGACACACTGAGGCCCTGCAGCTCCTGCAGAGACAACTCACTGAGACCAAGGTACTGTAACATTTAAACGGACTCCGATTTACTGAGCAGGAAAGCAGAAATCACTGCCCCTATGGCCGCATTGGAAGATACATTGCATTATTGAAATGAAAAAATAGAAACATCATGTCCCTCACAGTTGCTTTGAACCGAAAATTATGTCTTATTTTATCCTGTCGATGGTCCAAAAACACTTAAAGAAGATAAACAAATCCTCTGATTTAAGAAGCAGTATATAATGACAGTTTGACATTGACATTCATTAAATAAACAACTAATCATTTCAGTATTACCAGCTAATCTGTTAGAAAGCTAATTAATATCTTCTATAATATATAATAGAATATCTACATATATATATATATATATATAAATAAAATCATAAAAATATATAAAAAAATATATTAAAAAAATATATAACATTCATTTGGTATAGTGCTGAAGTTGAACTGAATGTCAATGACTTTTAGGCTGTTGGATGGATAAAAGAAACTGTCCACTGTGGATGTGGAGCTGACTTTGCTTTAAAAAAGTAATTATAAGCATAAATGCCACCCAAAGTCATCATTCCAGACTGTGTGGATATTAACAGAAGCAAGACATCCTTGCATGATGGAGGTAGTGACAGCCAATTAGTAAAACAAGTTCATACCAAATCTGTCTGAGTGAGCAGGGAATAAAGGGCAGGTCTGTTTAATGTGTGCAGTCTTTCACTCACTGATTATCCGTCTTCCTTCTTTGCTAACTGCTTTGGATTGACAGTTAAATTCCGTCACGTAAATTGGTTTATCGAGCTGCTCTTTAATCTTGACACCTTGTTTTAATCAGCAACCCATGAGCATCAGCTCAGTTTCAGCATCAACCCCTAAGTCCCCCTGCCCACCGCACGCGTCTTTTCTCTCCCCTGCAGTGACATTGATGGTATTGACCAGGAAAGGGTGTCGCAGCCATCAGCATTATTTGTCATTTCAGAACACCTTTCTCCTGTTTTTGTTTTCGAACCGGCTGTCAGATGTGCAGCATCACTCATCTTTGTGTGAGTTGTGCACTGCGGGACCCTTCGCTGCCAGCTCCGAGAGAGCGCCAGGCCTGTCCATTTCAGTCCCTCCATTGACTCACCTATAACTGCTAGATGCAGGTCTTTCAGCTGCCCCCACTCCTCATTGCCCTCATTGGAAACAGGCTGATCTCATTAGATTTACATCCATTTGCACAGAGTGCACTGCCTGGAAAAGAGCCACACTGTGACTGCATTGATCTCTGTGTCTTTAATGCTTTTAGGTAACTGTTTTATTTCTATCCATCTCTTGCCAAATTATAGGCTCCTATTTTTTCTTACTGTATTGATACTGAGCTGCACCGTAGCTCTTGTATGTAGAGATGATTGAGAAGGAATCGCTGCAGCAGATCAGTTTTTATTTTAAATAGATGCGGCTGCCTTGCAAAATTTGGCTCATATTTGCTCGGCAGGGTCTCTCTCTCTGACGGATAGACAATGTGTCCTGTGCACATGCCTGCCAGGGATTCACTTGATAATCACATGCTTCCCAAAAAGGTAGTCGGCCTCCTGTCTCTAAGGGCTGCAAACACCCTCTCTGTGCCATGACAGCGTGCTGGGCCGAAGCAGGAGGCACGTCATTGAGACTGATAGCTGGGTTGCTGCAGCCCTCCTCCTCCTCCATGCCATCCGTTTTCAACTTTTAACTAGGTAGGAGGTCTAGAATACAGACCGACTGAATGTCATAGCTCTCATGCTTGGAGAGAAATATTCATCTTAATAGGTTCCCACAGGCAGAGTGAGAATACCTGCCTCTGGTCTGTGGAAAAAAGGGCATAACAGACCTGCTGTGTGAGGGGGATTGATTGAATTTTTAGGCAAGTGTAATTAAATCTCAGATCACAGTTCTTACATCCAACTACTGAAAAGATTCGGAGAGGGGTGCTTGGATTGGATTTCCCAGCAGAAAAATTCAGCCTCACTCATCGAACATTCATACAAACACATTTTTATCTGAAAATCTTCTTTAGATCAATTTCACTGTGCTTCAGTAGCCTTTAATTTTTCCTTGTTATGTATTGCACTTTGATGAGTTGATGTTTGAATTTTTTTTTGAATGCGTGCGCAAACATGAGTTCAACTTTTGAGTAAAACTACGGTTGTTAAGGACAGAACAAGTTTTACCAAGATCCAAAGCCCAGTCCTTGCTTTCCTTAGAAGCCTCAAATTTAAAGCCTCACGCTGTTTTTTCTAACGGGATTTTAACGTCACAAACCTTTGTTCTGCTTCTCTGACACTCTGACTGCTAACTCTCAGATGATTCATTCTCTTTGAGGTCCAGCTTCCCATCTTTCCACTACAGCTACAAATCAGTTTCTTCAGCTCTTCCCTCGTCTCTTCAGCTCTAAGTCCACTGCAAACGCTGACTCTGTCTGTTCCAGTTGAAACTCTTCTGGCTTGTCGTTTTAATCAGCTGACACACACAGGACGTCGTCGGGACCCCTACCTGGTCATCCTTTTAGACACTTTCTTTAACAGTGTAAAACATAAAGTTATTTTCTCTGTTTAAGGCTGTATAATCAAGTAAAATCAATACATGTACAAGCTAAATCAATGAATGAATGTTAATTTAATATCAACACAATTTAGAGCACTTTGTAAGCCCCTGAATTACTGACCCTTGTCTAATTAAGAGGCTGCTCTGAAATGCTTAACACACGCTTAACTAACTACAGAGCAGTCTAATTCACAGTCCTGTAATGGCAGTAATAAATAGTGTTGTGAAGGTGTTTTCTAAGTAATCCATCTTCTGGCTCTTTTCCAGTCCTCAGCCAAAAGTCTGCGTGCAACTATTGGCGATGCATTTGAGCGTCTTCACCGTTTCCTGCGCGAGCGTCAGAAGAGCATGCTGGAGGAGCTGGAGATGGATACAGCCCGCAAACTTGCCGACATCGAGCACAAGATTCAGCGCTACAGTCAGCAGCTGCGGGACGTCAAGGAGGGCATCCAGATCCTGCAGGAGCGCCTCAACGAGACAGGGCGACACGATTTCCTGGAGGGAGTAGCTGTCACATCTGAGAGGTGCTCCGCATGCTCCTAAGTTTACTAACAGTGTCACAACACCATCGCTGTAGACCAGTAAGAAAAAGAAATGTGGTTTCACACAAATTCACCCCAGGAAAGGTCAGGTTTTATCACTTACAAACAACACTGCTTCTAACTTCATAAGAAACGGCATTAATTTGGTAAGATGTTGATTGTGCAACATTGTGCCAAATGTATCTGAAGCTGCTGAAATTTTGGAGAAAGTGCAGATAGGAGCAACAGCAGTAGTTAATCCCTGAACAGATGGTGTACTAGGCCTGAAATAAACCAGCTGTTTAATCTGGGAGGGGTTCTTGAGCACGATTTAATTGAACAGTTAATAACTTAGAGCTGCTTAATGAGGTAGAATATAGTGCTAGCGAGACTGACAGATTCAGACATGGCAACATGTTTGACCTCATACTGCCATGTCTTGAAGGTTGCGATAGAGCTGAATCAAAATATTATGCAAAGTGCAAAATCCAAATCACAGGCGCTACAAGTTTTGGATGAAGGTAAAATGTCTCACGACGCATACCATTATAAATGAAGCACTGGGGTGTTACAGAGATGTTCTAGCCTTCATATGATGGGCTTCAACATCTCTGAGTAATGAAAATCACCATCTGTAGCAATGTGTGTGTGATGCCAAGAAATGTCGTCTTATTTAATTGTTTAACTTTACTTTTTGCTGTTTAGCTTTTTCTGCTTAAGCTCACTGAACACACGGAGAAAGGTTTATTCTCATCTTGTTATCATTATGGAAGAATTCACCCTCTATAGATAAGATCAGAAAAGAGTACGACTGGGAAAAGATCTGTCATTGTACTACACTAAACATAATGCAGGGATAGTCGAATCAGTGTTAATGTCAGACAGTCGATGTTAACCTACAGATAAGTGATAAATGAACTAAAAACCTCTTTTGTTGTAGCTGCGTTTCCTTCCACCATTGGACAAAGGATGGAGTAGAGGCAGACACAATATGGTACACACTTCTGTTAAAAAACCTTTTTGACAAGTATAGTAATGACTTACTAGTGAGGAAACCAAACTTAGAAAAATATCATCTAGAACAATGTTTGTAATCAGCATATTACATATACACAAAAACAGATCCCTAAGAATTTAGTTTTCATTCATCATTTTCAAGCAAAACACTACAAGTAAGCATTTGTTCTCCCTGAAAACACGTTTTTGTGATATGAGTAAGCAGTGCACTTGCCTAAAACCATTACTCCACGTAGGAGTGCACTGTGTGATTCATGTGGACGTTCACATTGTAACAGCATTAGAGCTTTAACCTCCTCTGTCCTCCTCGCTGATGCATTCATCTGTGCTGCTTGAGATTCATGAAGCAGTTTGTCAGTTGTTTAACATCAATAACTGCACATTTCAAAGACACAAAGCAGATTAATTACTTGAAGCATCGACGGAGTGTGTTGAACAAGGAGCAGCATTGTTTGTAAAAAGCCACAAATTGGATTTAGACTGTTATTGATCTGTTTTTCTGTCCCAGGATTAAAGGGAAGATACATGAAACCAATCTGACGTATGAAGACTTCCCGACATCCAAGTACATGGGGCCCTTACAGTACACAATATGGAAATCACTTTTCCAGGATATTTCACCAGGTATGTGAATATGGTATATTAGATGCGTGTACACCAAATATATTTAAAGTAGAGATCGAACTGCAGGTGTTGAAATGAAACTGTTTATCTCATTTGCCTTGAGCACATGCCCGTTTGACTCAGAAATGCAGCATGCAGGAACTAATCCTGGCCCGCTTTAGGATTGCTGGGATGCCTGGGAGCTTTTTTCCCTTCTTTGGATGAGAAATGGTGGTCAGACCTGCAGGGCAGCAATGCCCTTCTGTGTTTGAATGCCGAGAGGAGTTCTCCCTCCGCCTTCAGCCATCACTCACTCACACGAGATTATTTAAAATAATGTGCTGAGGAATTTTTTACTCCCTCAATCAATTCTCCAATTTCAGCCCGCTGCTGGCTGAAGGGAGCCCAGGCAGTTTCTGGCCTCCCTCAACTGGCTGCCAAATGGAACAATTGGTTACGATCCATCACCAGCGGTTGCCAGAGACCCAACAAAGACATTCCTCCCATCATCCCTCATCCCTTGCTGTCACTGATGGGTTAGCAGGAATAACCAGACACTGTGCCTCTTTCCCACTCTCATTCAGCAGGAAAAATGGTTTCTCTGCTGATGTGTGCATGCTTGTATGTTCTCTGGTATAGCACAAAGAGGCACTCAAGTTATGAAATTTTAATGACTTGATTGTAACAAACACGGGAGATGTCATTGACTGGAGAAGGCATTGTCCTGCCCGCTGGCCGGCCGCCAGACATTTCACCTCCATTTATCCCAGCTGATATAAATACAGAGGAACTGGAAAGATGCCCTTCCCCTCTTTCCTGAATCTGCTCTCTGTAAAAGAGAGCAGAGGGAACAGGCTGTTATTGTTCTGCCTGATATGGTTCCATTTTAACTGGATGCTTCACAGTTACAGCAGACATGGGCAAAGAGCCTCCCTCCCTAAAACCACATAACTGAGCTAAGAGACACTGTCCTCTCAGCCAGGAGCCTGTGGAGCGAGCTCCTCCCGTCGCTGTAACGACCGCCACGTCGTATTGCTTGCACTCTTCGCACGGTCTGATATTGCTCAAATTGAGCTACACTATCAGACTCTGGAGAGCACTTAACTTTGAAGACTATAGTTTATGCATGAAGATAAAAACACATTATAAAAAATAGATCATGCTGCACAATCCTTGTTTCCTGAAATAAGATTCGAGCAGCACTCAGGTGCACCGTATAATAACAAGCCCTCAGTCATCTTTTACCACAGGGCATAGCTTTGATCACCTCCCATAACAACAGACTGGAGTGCTGGTTACTGTAAAGTTTCCACCAGGCTGTTGGTCTTAAAGGATCACTTAACACAAAACAGAAAATGCATATTTTCTTGCCCTTTTAGCCAAACACATAATTTTGCTTTTATTTGGTTTTATTTGTGTGTTTGACATGATCACACCACTTCAAAATAACATCTCAGGAATGTAAAAAAAAAACATATTTCCTTATAGAAAAAGAGAGTATTTATTTTGTTCCTATATTTCTTTTTGTTGTTTTGTAGAAAGGAGAACTGCAGCTATTGCTCATTTAATCAATTATCCAAAATCGACAAACTGATTAATCATTACAGTAAGTTGAATTGATTGAGGGAGTAAAAAGCTGTCAAATTATTGTAGGATCTGGTG